>VWYE01011495.1:4730-135174 GCA_013398995.1 Alaudala cheleensis
AATCCAGGAAAATGGGGTGTTATGAAAAGAAGTGGCTTGTTTGTGTGGGTTGAAACAAACCTTGGCAGACCAATGCTTTCTTCTTTTCCAGGCCAGCCCTGGCAGCTGAGGCTTCACCTGGTGGGACTCAGTGCTGCTCTGAGGGTGGGAGAAGCCTGTGTGGGTCAGTCTGCTTTGTGGGAGGCCAAATTCTCTTTATCTTAAAATTTTCACGACTTCACTGCAGCCACCCCTCAGTGCTGCCATTCAAGTTAATGTGTTTCAGTGAAAGGAGCTGCTGAAATTGTGTTGCATTTCTGGCTTCCTGCCTCGCCCTGCTTTGGCCTCACCAGGGACCAATTCCTGTGGTCACCACGTTTTGTGTTTCTCACACCAGATGGACACTAAGATGCCATATTACCATAAGCAAAGTTTGGGGTTTTTTTTTTCTTTTGAGGAAGTGCTAATGGTATCACAAGAGATCTGATTTGGTCACAGTGCTGGGTTCTGCTGCTTACAGAATTTCCAGTTTTGGGGGGCACTGCCACTGCCACCTTTGATATTTTTGACCTAGCACTTGGAGTTAGGATGTTTTCTGTCTCTACCCCCTTCCTCTTTGCTCTGCTGGGAGGTTTGAATTGACAGCTGTGACAAAGTGCCATCCTGTGTGCACGAGGGACACGAGCCAGTCACCCATGTCCCTGTCCCTGCTGCAGTGTCTCAGTTCCCCTGCTCTGGAACCACTTCCAAAGGTTAAATGTCTGGTGAAGCCTCCATGCTTATTCAGTCCTAAGGGCTTTCTTCTGCTGAGACTGCCAGTAAGGATGTCGGTTTGATGATGGTTTGGGGTTTTGTTTTGGTTGTTTTTTTGGGTTTTTTTTTCCCTGTGAGGTAGACAATCATCCACTGGGAATCGAATAGGAAAATTCCCATTTTTATGCAAACTACCAGAGAATGGTCAGCTATTTCATTCACACAATTCCTAATTGGACTAATTTGCCCTCCATATGACTTATCATGATCTGTGTTCCTATTGAGGGTGATCCACCTGCAATCAGAGCTTGACTGAAAAACCCCTGAAATGTTTGCCTCCTTTTCCAGTGGGTTTTTAATTGACATTCCCTCTATCTTCAAGCCATTTCCTTGGAAGCAGAGACCCTTCTGTGCACTGGTAACTAGCCTCACATCACCTTTGAGGTTTGTGTTAGCAACACACAGTGCAGATGAGAGCTACGTGACACCAGGATCCCTGAAAAGATGGAAAGTGAGAGGAAAAACTGTGTACTGAAGAGAGGATAGTATTGGGAACGTACATTTCAGAGCAGATTGTTTTGTAGAAGTCTTTAGACCCCTTAACAAAAGAAAAAAAATTATTTCAACATGATTTTGCTAACTCTGCTGCAGTAGCTGTCTGGTTTATCAAGCTTTGTGCCAGGCTTGGTATTGTGAATGGGATTCTTAATGCACAGTGAATGATTCCCAATGGGGAAAAAAAAAGCAAATTAGCTTTCTGACTTTTCTAGGAACTTCATTGCACCAGAATGGACTTGGCTGTGTAGCTGTGAAATCCAGGAACTTCATGTGTGTACTGTGAATAGCAAGCAACATTCAAATAGTAAATGTTCTCCTTTTTATCAATACATTTTTGCTCTTTTGTTAACTCTCTGTTATGTTTAGGACTCTTGGCGTTGCTGTGTTGCCCTGGCACTCCCAATACTGAGGAATCCTCTTCTCCAAGGCACTTTGTAAATTCTGTCTGTGCCTAAGGTGGGAGGGTATCAGAATAGCTGTGCCCACAGTTTTTATCTCACCACTAGGGAGATTTTTCTCTAAGGCTTTGGTTTGCATGACTGTGCTCAAAATGGGTGTATGAAAAATCTGATGAACACTTTCACTTGTGGATTACTGGTCCACCACATCAATATGTCTGTTATTAATCTACCAGATCAGTTCAAGGGGATAAGAAATATATTGATGATCAGTGTAATTGTTTTAATAATTTATTCTGAAATTAAATATCCAGATTAAGATCATAAATTTGGGAAGCCTTTGTTAAAAAATCTGCAGTACATCTGCAGGTAATTCAATGATGGCATCCATCATTGAGGATCGCTGAAGAATAAGAATTGCTTCCAAAAAAAACAATAAAAAAGGGGTAAAAACCACCATCACCTCCCACCCTCCCCCACTCCCTCCAAAATCAGGTCTTTTCTCTCTTTCTACTACAGCTCTGCCTCCCAAACCTGTTGTTTAAAATCCTCTTTGATGTGTGAAGGATTAATAGGGACCTGAGAAATTCAGTGGTAGGAGTGAAAATAATAGAAACACGCATGGATTTGTTTTACTACTGTCATCTGTTTAAGTAGTTGTGACAAAAATTTGTATAAAACCAGATACAGGGTGTGTGGAGGTGGATATTCCTGTGCCTTTTCTTTCTCCCACCTACATTTTTTTTTTAAATTCTTTATTTCCCAGCAGCTTCACATTCTCTGACGTTAAACCTGCTCATTTTCAGGCTGCCCTGAGCCCACTGCTGCCAGCTTGCTGTGTCTCACATCTTTGTGAGACACCCCCTAAGGGAGCCAGGATCCCTGAAGAAGTCAGATGCAGTTTATTGTCTGGAAATAAAAAGCTCATGTGCTGCCATGAGAAAGTCCTCCCAAACGTGGACTCTTGCTGTCTCTCCCAGTGCCAGATGTGATCTCATTCCTTTGGAGCTGAGTCCCTGGTTAAGAGCCTTGGGATGGTTTCTTCACTGTGCCTTTGGGACACTCACTGCTGGTGACTGGACAGCTTTTGGGTTGTCCTCTGTGCTGTCCCATTTAGCTCCCCTCAGCCTTGCTCCACCAAGGTCCTGTTTGCTCCATGCCCTGCTGCCACAGTGGCTCATTGTGCTGCTGGCTGTACCTGCCTGATCCAGGAGTGTTGTGAGCAGCCTCTGGGGCCTTTCCTGACCTCCCAGCCAGGCTCTGACAGGGATGGAGGAGGCAGCTCCCTCCAGGATTTGCAGCTTCCCCAGGGTACCAACTTCAGAGGACCTAACTGTGTCCCCACTGCAGCTCCTCTTCAGACCCATCACTGTACCTCGCTGGCCCTGCCTCCAGTTCAAACCAGTGCCAAGTTCCAAAGCGTTTCTGCCTCTGCTGTGATTTAAAATGCTTATCTCTGCTTCCAGCTGTTGTCCAGCAGCCCAGAAACCTTTGAAACAATGTCTTTGATTAGAAAGCAGCTGAATGACTCTTAAATGCTCACCCCCAATTTATTACTTTGATTGGTTTGTTGTGGCGGATTGTTTTGTTTGGGGTTTTTGTTCAGTGGTTTTTTTTTTAACCAGTCTTGGAGCTGTGGCTGGCCTTGGTGATTTGCAGGGGCTCCAAGATGTTGGGAGCATTTGGGTGGAGAGTTTGCTCTCCACAGTGGCTGTGATGACACGAGCATGCAGCTCACACATCTGGCTGAGCAGCACAGCTCTGACATCTTGTGCTTCGTGCTGACGCTGGGAGTTGGCCAGGGCTTGTGGAAAAGGGATTGTTTTTCCAAATGCTGGAGCCCTTTGCTGTCTGTGTGTCATGGCCCACACATGCCTGTGTGTGATCACTCTCACCACACTGCAAGGAAGGCATCTCTGACCCTTTGGATTTGCTGTACCTCAGGGCAAGGTGCAGTTCTGCCATTTGGGGGAGAAGGTGGTCAGAGCAGCCAGTTGCTCCCCTGTTATGTGGTCAGGATCTGGTGAATCTCAGCAGCCCCAGCCTGCTTAGCTTCTCCTGCTGATGGTGTCCACACCAAAATTCCCTCCCTGAATCAATGGAGTCAGTAAATCACCTCGTTTATCTTGATTACCATAAAAATGCAGGGAACAGTCTATCGGACAGAAGGAATCCTACTCAAAATAGCATGTGCAAAAACACCCTGTTAGTTTCTGCGTGACCTGACTCCTGCATGTTTGTAAAAATAAATGTTTCCTCTAATATGTAATCAAGGAAATAATTTTTGCTTCTTTTTTTTTTTTTTTTTTTTTTTTTTTTTTTTTTTTTTTTTTTGAAAAAAGAAAATCTCGGNAAAAAGGAACTTATCGGGAACATTTTGTGCCGACATGCTGGTAACAAACAGCTTCTTTTTACCAGTGGAAATCTGATCCTGACTGGAGCATGGCTAATGCCCATTCAGCCAGAGAATATGGATCAGACTGTGCCCCATTCAGCACAAGCTGTAAGGAGGCAGTGTCAGAGAACTCAACAGTGAGACACTGTTTCACATCCTCAACATGCCCATTCAACCCAATCTCTTCCAAAGAGGGAAGATGTTATGCTCGTGTTTAAATAGAAGCTCTGCTATTTTGGTGAAGGCTGAAACCAGGTGCCAGCCTGATTGGATACTCCATATCTTGCCCTTCTGGCTGCTGATTCCCAAATATAAACAACTCTTTAAGCTGCTGGCTACCACCCAGCCAAAACTTGTCGTAATCTCATTGGTAATTCACTTTTACCAGTACTAAATGCACTAAATCCTTGCAGGAGCAGCAGAAAGGCATTTTTGCAGGTTCTCAGCTGTTTGGGAGAGCTCAGGCTGCCCTGCTCATGTCTCACAGCCAGTTCAGTGGGAAATGTTGGATGCAAATGTTTGGCTCCCAGTCACAGAGGGAGCAGAGGAGCAATTTCTCTCACATTCCTGTGCTTTGCCTTGTGTTCACCTTCCACTGGAGAGAGCAGGAATCTTTTTATGCTCACTATAATGGCAATGAGGTATCCAGCCACAGTCTAAATCTTTAAAATCCAAGGGAAGGAGCCAGTGAGCTGGGGCAAGGTTCTCACGTGCATTTGGACTGTGTGATCCTGCTGCAGTCTTCTTGAATCCCATTTATTGTTTTGGGTGACTACTGGCTGATTTAGTTCACTTTTGTCATCACCATCTAATTGTTTTTGGAACAGTGGAAGTGTTGTGTACGTGTAAACATGTGTCGAAACAAAATTCCAGAGTAATAGACTATGTAGTCTGAATAGAATTAGAATAGACTTTGAATTGATTTAAAGGATTTTATTAAACACTAAATAAATCTATTTCATTGGTCCCCTTGAATACTTTGAAGGAAAGGGTCTGCTCATTCCCTCTAATGAAACTCTGAGGAGTGTCATATTGTCTTTAGCAAGTCCATATGGTTTCAAAATGCTGTTGCATTCTGCTGCTGAGGACTCCCTCCCCTTTCACAGAATATACATGGGACTGCTTTTATTTTAAATATTGGGTTTTGCTCCTGACTTGTGCCCAGTTGGGGAGGTCCTTATATTAAGATTATGCCTTTTCTATTTCTCTGATTTTTGGATTTGGGGTTTTTTTTTGTTGGCTTTGTTGGAGGCTTTTTTATATCTCTTTTTTTTTTTCCCCAGCCATTGCATAGTTAGCAGTATTGCTGTTTCAAGGGTGCCAAAATTAAAACCCCAGTCCAGAAAAGATTATACAAGGGAAGAACAGGACTTAAAAACAGCTGAAAAGGTTTAAATCGTCATACTTTACTTTCTGTCTTTTTATTTATTTAGATCTTCTGCAATATATGTGTGGGTCACATTTTCCTGCAGTTCTCTAATACTAAGGAGGCTAAGAATTACGGTTTATGAATTTTAATGAAAGTTGAAATCCTTATGTAATCATTTGCTGGGGCTTTAATTAAGTAACCACATAGGAGAAGAACTGCATTTAGAGAGGCGAGGGCTGGAGATGCTCATTTTTAAACAGCTTTGTTCTACTTCAGCATGGGTATCTCAGATATCTAATGCACACAGTTCTTTTTACCATTCCTTGCTCCTTTGAAGGTATTGTTGCATTAGTGAACCTAAGTTTTTAAAACCACAAGCCAAGCAGCTTCATGGTTTTTACAGCAAAAACCTGAAATTTAGAGCACAGGCCACCAAGCTATATCTTCAAAAGGGCATTACCCCTTTCACTTCTCCTTTTCTGTGACTGGGATTTTGATATTGGGGTCTCTGTGCATTCCTTCCTCCTCTTCCACTGGCAGTCCTCACCCTCAGCTGGAATGGGGGAGTGCTTTCCCTGCAGATCTGTAAGTCAGTTATTAGGCTGGAAGCAGCCAGTTGGTTTTAGCAAAGCCCCAAAACCAAAGTTTTGTGCATTCCTGAAGGTGCAAGAGTCGTTCTTGTTGCTAAAAGCTGCTTTAATCTGTGAGCATTGAAACTGTCAGAGATGGGTTTCCAGGACAGTTTCAGATGAAATGTAAAGTAGCTCCTTTTCTTCTGAGAGAGGCTGCGTGCATATAAGCTGTGTGGGAGTTTGATTTCAGTTTTATCTCTCCTTTTCTGCTGCTGATACACTTAGCCTTAGTTGCCTGGTCAGTAAGAATGATAAATTTGGTGCTCTGAGGCTGTTTATCATCACTCTGGACCAAATTGATTCCAGAGAATATTCAGAGGAGGTGGTGGGGGTCTGGAGCAAACCCATCTGGTAGTGATAAGCATAAATCCCCCTTCTTCCAAATGCATTTTTATGTCTGCATGCATGCACCAATTAAACAGTATATTATTTTCTTTTTCCATGATTTCAGAAGGTTGACTCACTCAAGTGAATTTATGCACACGCTCTGTTTTTTCCCAGTGTAGTTGGTTTGTTGTTTGGTTGGAGTTTTTTTGTTTGTTTTTGGGCTTTGTTTTTGCTTTTAATTCTGTTTTTTTTCATCTTTTGATTTCTATTCAGCTTGTGGAAATCGTGATTTCTACCTAGCCCAATAATTCAGGCATGCTTTCTTCCCTCCTTTTCTGGGCACTGTGCTCCAGCACTTACTGTTTGTCCATGAAAAGAGAATCAGTAAAAGTGTTCAACCAGCAGAGTGTGGCTTGTTGAGCTAAAGGGTGTCACACTGAGGCAATCATCCCTCTGTAGAATGCTGGCCTGGCAGAGATTGTGTTACAACCTCTGGGGGTTTTCTTCTTTCTGACTTAAAGCTTGTGGCCTTTATTCTGTGTGGTGTCCTTCCCATTTCATTTTTCATTCCTTCACTCCTGTGCTAACAGGGACCACGACATGCCAAGAACATTCTAGTGTGAGATGAGCACAGTTTTTTAGAATAACGAGGGAGAAACACATTTCCAAGCCAAGTAAGATTTTTATAAAAACAGGAGGAGGTGGTTGGCTTCTTAGGTCGTGGGTTTGACCAAAATGCTCACTGTTTTATCTGGTGAGAGCCACAGCCCATGTCACTCAGCAGAACATCCTGGCACAGCGAAGGAGAACAGGGGTGTGGGGGTTGTTTTAGCCTGGGGACAGCAGATCTATCAGCAAAAATACAAACATGGCTGGTTCCACCCAGGCACCTTTGTAGAGAAATTGAATTGGACAACTTGTTCTGTAACTTGCTCCATGGAGTTTTTGCTCATAAAATGATGACAAAATAAGGAAGAGGCCACTCTAGTTCCAGTGAATTTGTGGCTGCTTCACTGGTGACTTTGGCTTCTCTTCTGTAAGTGATGTTGGGGGTTAGACACTGGGAAATGGAGCAAGGATGAGGTGTCACAGCCTTTGGACTCACTTTTCCCTGTGGCTTTAACTGCTACTGCAACATCCAGTCTGTGGAGCCCCCCAGGATTGCCCAACACGTGGTGGAGGGGCAGGATCAGAGATGGGGAAACAAAAGCTGCCTGCTGGCTGGGCAGGAGGAGGAGTGGTGGAGCAGAGCAGGAATTGGCTGCAGGGCTGAAAACTCACTGCAGAGATGTGAAGCACCAGGCAAGAACAGGGATCAGGGTGAGCAAACTGTGCCTAGAGGTGAATGAATGTTTAAGAGGACTTGATTTAGGATTAGTGGTGATCACAATGAACTGCCCTGGCTCACATCAGTCTGGATTCCTGGGACTGGCTGCACTGGGGGCATCCCTACATATGGGAATAGTAATTCCAGACCTGACTTGTGACTGCACCTCTCATTTTTGGTGGCAGTAATGAAGCAACCTTTCACTTTTCAGTGAGCTGTGGGTTCAGAGCATGAAAAAGCTGGCAGGGGGATCTTGTGCCACACTTGGGTTTGGAGGTGTGGGGTGTGCTGCCAAGTGTCCGTGGAGCCTGGAGAGCCACAGCCAGCCTGGGAACATTAATCCTTCTTTCCTCACTGTGAGAATAACTTCTTGTGCTAATTCCACTGATAGGAGCCTGGAGGTTAAGCTAGCCCTTATCATGCTGGGAATCACAGGTGGTCAGACTCAAGCTAAATTAATTTTCTGTCAGCCAAGTAAATTAAGAAAGCAGGAGTTACCCCCTCCCAAGGTATAGGGGCTGAGAAGTCAAACTGAAGAGGGTTTTTTGGTCCAGAGAGGCAGGAGCCACAGAGGAAAGGCAGGTACAAGAGTTCTGGCAGAGGCTCTTTGAAGCACATAACCTTTGTTAGGTTTTATTACATTTTATTACATGAAATGTTAGATTTCATTACATTTCATGCTTAAAGATTTGTTAGGTGCATCTCTTGGTAGCTTTTGCAGTTATTTACTGAACTTTCATAAACATCAAAGCTGTGCTTCATGCAGTAATGGAGAGCCAACAGGGAAATGCAGCATAGCCAGTGTTTCCACCAGCAGTATATGGAAAATAGGAAAAATTGCAGTAAAAGAAGCTGTATCAGGTAAAAAAAATGATGTGGCATTTCTGATCTTTATCTTACCTGAATATGTGGTTTATCAGTTATGGATGTAGATAATTGTAAGTAATAACTTAAAAAGGAGGGGCCCTTGGAAAAGAAAAGCAGGAACAGTTAATGGAGAAGATAAAAATAAAATCTCATCATAGGAGGTGCACGTGGCTTGCCTGATTTTGCAAAGTAGTTTTAACCTCTTGTCCTGGGATGAGTGTTTTGAAAGCATGTTCTGCAGTGAGTGTGGGTTGTAAATCTCCTTGCCTGCCTCTCAACTGGGAGAAGGCATTTCCTTTGGGAAAGAACATGGGGAAAAATGAGCAAGAAAATGTTCATGACTGTAAGTCTTTACATGTCACATTGACCCTCCTATCTTTCATTCAGATATTTTTATATTTGCATTAAGCAATGCTTCTGTGTGTAGGAGCAAACAATGCCCAGAAGAAATCCCTGAGCAGATGTACAAAAAAAACCCCATAATTCAATGGTGAAACAGATTCAAAGCTGTTGCTAATTATCATGGCTGATATAAAATGTACATTGCTGAGTAATCAGATGTCCCCTGGTTTTGGTAATCTCCCTGTTGATGCATCAGCTGTCCTTTTGCCAGATCAGTGTTAAACATTAGGCTAAAGCTGAATCTGTGGCAGTGGGGATTTTACTGGCATGAGCAGAGTTGTGATGCCAGATGTGTTTGGGTTCTGAATGCAAAGGTACAATGCTACATGGCTTATTTTGAAGCTAAAACTGTGTGAAATAAATCATGAAAGCAACCCTGTTTATTTCCAAGAAAAATGTGTAATGGATATAAAAGCAGGAGTGTTTATATTAAAACTAATGAGTGCAATTTATCACTCACCTCTGCTTTTCTTTGTTTTTCAGCTCATGGGGCATTCTGAATGGGATCACAAACGAGGACCCAGAGGCTCACAGGTCAGTTGCTCTGTATTTTGTGTTTTATTTTGGCTTTTGCTGCATTTGAGACATTCAAGCAAGTTTTCCATCTGAATTTGGCAAAGTTGTTAATTTTGTTAATATTTGCAGGGTTTGGAGCAATGGAAAAAAAAGCATAAAACCATGAGAGCTTTCATTAATAAAATTTTTAAGCTGTAATTCAAACAGTTGATCCAGACAGAGCTGAGTCATCCAACAGAAAGGGTTTTTTCAGTAGCAGAAAGATGGATTAGATGTATGGAGAAAGCATTTCTCACTCAGCTGTCTCCATCAGGACATCAAAGGAATGCAATTTCAAATAATGTTGGGTAGGTTTTGTTTGGTGGTTTGGGTATTTTTTTGACAAACTTGTAGAACTTGGATGGCCCTCTCACCATGAATCCTTTGATTATTGACCAGGGTGTTAGAACTGTCTTTTACATGACTCTGAAAATCATCTAGATAGGAGTAGTCTTAAACCAAATTTAAGTTCCATGAAAGGTTAGGAGAAAGTAAGGAGGTTCAGATTTTTTGCATGTAATAGAAAAGACTTTTTTTATCCTTTTGTGATTCAGTTACATTGTTGCCAGTTTGTGTCTTTTAAAAAAATGCCCCCGTTGAATAAAACAAGATCTTGCTGAAAAATTAAGGTGAGTGATGTGTTAGGTGTGCCTAAATACCTTCAAACCTAGAAAGGAAAAAGAAGGGGAGTGGAATCACTGGTTTACCATCATGTAGAACTGGAATCCACATATGAACTCATAAAGTAATTCTGTCAAGACTCATTAAAAAAAGCTCTGATTCAGTGGAGGGTTTTGTTTTTTTGGGTTTTTTTTTGAGAGCTAGTAGGTTTTCTGTGGCATGTGTTGAGACATGAGGGGAAGCTACTCCAGGGCATGTCATATTTCTTAATGGGCCACCAGGAGAACACAGTTCCTTTTCTGCAGGTAGGAGTTAAATGCAAAGTGCTGTAGTTACAGGTAGCAGAGGATGTCAAATGAAATCCACTGAGGCCTATGGGAGTTTCTGTTTGCAGCAGTTTTGTCTCGTGACAAGCATCTGCAAGTCAATAGAATGTAAATGGCACAAGTGCAAAGCTTGTCTTTACAATATTTAACTTGCTCATGACTTCCACCACGACCATCATTGCACTCCCCTTTCTGAGACACTGCCCACGTGTGTGTGTGTGTATGTTGTAGGATTCCTTTTGTTTTAGAATAATTCTGCTATTAAGGCTGCTCTAATTAGATTGAATTGTAGGTTGCCTTACAAAGAGCAGCAAGCTCCTGGCTACATAATTGTTCTTTTTTTTTTTTTCCTTTATTTTTTCATCCCTGAAGACAGCACTGCCTGCTCTAAGTGCTTCGTGCTGAGGATTTACTCTATGGAGTTGAAATGAAGCAGGAAGTGCAAAGTGAATTTCATTACATTTCGTGCTTAATTTTAAAGATTTATACATGTTAGAGTTAGGAATTTAGACATGGAACTTCAAAATTGAGTTCCAAATTCAAAAATTCCTAAAGAAATAATTATTGCACCTAAAGAAATCTCTCTCTCAAATACATACATGCAGTCTGTAGAACCACATCATGTGAGGGGAAAATATCCATACCCACTTGCAACGTTGGCATGTGCCACAAGAAAGTGTGACTAGCAGAATTCATCCTTGGACTATTACTGCTCTGCAGGGGAAAAAAAAAATATGCAAATTATATTTTAATCACTCTGCTAGAACACAGCACTTGATACTTCCAGGATCTTTCAGGTGGGACCCAGGGCACACTTTGTGCACACGTTTTTTACGAGGGCTCGTGGGTGTGTGGGAGTAATTTGTTGCTCTGTCATCAAGACTTGTTTGGCTTGCTGGAGGTGTAGGCGTAGCTCCAGAGCCAGTGGAATCGAGCAATCCTTCCTTCCAGCGTTGTGAAAGAATGATGATGGGGAGAGAAACACAGGTCCAGCCTTTTTAATTCTCTTTAACTATCAAAGCTCTCAATTATCCATCCGAGGTGCTGCGTTTTTACCCCTCCGGTTCCTAAGCAACAGCTATTTTCAGAGTGAGTGCGTCTGGTGTTGTCTACCTACTCCAGGCTTCTTCCTGAGAGGTAGCTCGTCGCTGGGAGCTGGGCTGTTCCCTGCCTCAGCCTTTTGCTGAGTGCTTTGTGTGGCACACTGATGCTTTAGAGGAGCAGGAGGAGCTTGGGCTCTCACCGGTCTCGACCTCGCAGCTCGCAAAAACTCGCGTGCGTCGGGGAGCTCTGCCATCTGCAATGAAGAGCAGGAGTCAGGAATAAGGTTCTTTCTTGCCACTGGTTTGGGACAGAAGCCTTTTTTTTTTCTTTTTCTCAAGTCTGGAAAAGCCTCTAGAGCAGATTGAGAATCATGAGCCGGAAATCTCTGTACTTGCTGAAGCGTAGGTGGGAGTCGATTCCCGCTGCTGACCAGGTACTGTGCTCTGGGAATCTGTCGTGTCTTGGTGTGCCCTCAGTGCCAAAGAGACTCACAGTGCTCTAGTGGGGGTGGAGGGGTTCTCTGCATAAGGGAGAACCAGCTGATGGTTGTTTGTTGTTTCCAAGATGAATGCTGCAATGTGTTGGTAACGCTGACTTTCAATAGCGAGTGCTTGTGACCGTGGAGATGCCGTGGCAGCCCACTAATGCACCTGGATTTAACTAAGAGAGTCTCCCTGTCTCAGAAGGGAGACTTTTCTGAAGGCTTTAGGGGTATTTTAAACTGAGTGGCTGAGGAAAATTGTAGTCCACTGTTGATGGGTTCCTCGGTGCATGACTTCTTTGGTATTTCATATCTTACTTACATGTATGTGTGCATGAAGTCACTGAGCAGAGCCTCAGTGTTTTCAGAGTTGTCTTGGTTGATGTGTCAGTCCAAGTGTGCTAAACAAGATGAGAGCGAAGCAGATGTAAACAGAACATGTGTAAATATCTGCTGGGAAAAGCAAATATTGTCACCAGAAGCAGGACTAAGCTGTGAGGAATGGCAGTGTGATGAGTGTGTTTCCTACTTCTTGCTCCAGCCCCTCCAAGATTCTCTGATTTTTTTTATTTATTTTTTTTTTCAATACCTTGCTTGGGATGTGCAGATAATAAAAGAAATAATTACAGAGAGAATATTGGTGAGCTAACAGCTTTGTTGTCAATCATAATTCCATCTCAGTTTTCCATTTATAAAACAGTTGACTATGGATGGTAGTCTTTATCCATAGGAAAGAGACAATTGTTTGACAGGAAGAAGGATGGACAACAGAAATGCATCCCAGTTTTTGAGAAACCTCCTCCTGTGTATTTTTATTAAGAGGGAGAAGGGCAGGGCAGATTACATCCTGGATTTTATGGAGCTGTAGATTTTAAAGATAAATCATACCTCTTGGAACTTTTAGAGATCTCAGACAGTTGTCAAAAAAAGCCCTCATGCTGTCACATGATTAATCATTCACAATAAAATAATTAGGCATTGTTGAGTAATACAATGTTATTGTACCGAAGGGAATTTAATTGATCCAGATCAGTCCAGCATTCCTAAATTTCCTAGAAAAACAGGATAAATGCTCTGTTAGGAAGTGACTCACATGACATCTTGTTTCTGTTTAGAAGATGCAGAGACACTAATGTTATTTCAAAGGAGAGCTGGTTTTCAGCCTTACTTTTGCAGCATTTCCTTTGAATCACTGTAACCCTAATGCTGCACCATGCATCATATTGTAACACAGCATGTGGGGAAAATAAGCATTCCTCCCCTGGGTCTGAGCTGTGCTGGGCTGCACTGAGCTGTGGATCAGTTCCACCACCAGTCCCCCAAACCCTCTGGAGGGTTTTAAAAGAGGAAAGGAAATTTCCCTGACCCATCTACGGCTCTGGGGAGAGGGAGACTCAGAAAGTGATGCACCCAAATACAGTTACCCTGAGCACAGTGAGAATCTGTAAGGACTGGCTGAAGGGAAATGCAGTTACTGAGCGAGGTGACAGCCCCAAAGAGGTGACTTCCTGAGTGTTTTGGGCTGATCCTGCTCACAAATCATTATATAAAAATAAAACCTCTGCCTTTTGGTGCAAATTCATCCTTTAGTCCTTAAAGGGATGCAGTCATTGACTCTGTTCTAGGCTGACCTTGATAAAATTACTTTATATTTTGACAGGTGAGTAGTAACATTGTAGGTTACTTGTCTACTCAGAGTGAGATGGAAGATATTTGTGTTAACAAATAACAAAACCTCTCCAAATGGGCTTTTTGCCACCTAAATGAAAACAAAAACCAAACAAAAAAACTAAAGGAAGGAAACAAACTGTAAAAGTGGGATATTTGGCTTGATCTTGTTTCTAGGGTAAAACAATGTGGCAGGTCTGACTTTTAAGAAAGTGGGAGCTCTGAGTCCACAGTGAAGTTTGATGCTCTATTTGGACATAGTTTCTGGGTCTTTTCAACTCAAAAAAAGTGATTTTTATTCCTCATCTTGCATATTCTGCATGAAATCAAATGACACCCAGAACTCTTCAGGCAAGGGGGAGCAGTAAGGGTAGAGAAAAAACAAAAGAGCAGTTATGATGTCTATAGACAGTATAGTTGGAGGTTGTTGGTTGAAGGGTTTTTTTTGGAGCTTGGTTGTTACATAATTTTATTTTTGATCTTTTGAGCATTGTTTATGCTCTCAGACACTACATCACAGAGGTCTCCATGGTTTCCAGGCTCTGGTATGACAAAAGGAATTTTCCGCTCATTGTTGTGTATTTTATGTGTGTGAAAGAGTGAGGAAAGTAGATTTAACTGTGAACCCTGAATTCAATCTTTTTGGGTTTGGCTGATGAAAAATGTCTGATCTACCTGTTCATTTTTATATGTGGAAGATGTATCTTTATCCTGTGGGTGTTTTGCATGGGTAAATTTAAGCTAAATAGTGATAAGTTAAATACCATAGATTGGCCTCTTTTTAACAAACTGTAATATTTCTTAGTTCTTGAATCTTGAATAGCTCTGTCAATAATTTCAGAATGAATTACCTTTAAGGAAAGAATTTGTGAATGCTTTTCTTTCTTGTCCATCCAGCTGTTCAGGTTACTTGAAAACCCTCCCTGAAGTTTCAGTACAGGTTTGGGAGGTAATTCTCTGCTGGTTTTATTTGGTGTATGTGCCTTGAGGATCTTGTTCCTCAGGCTCATCCTAATTTTTTATTGCTGAGAACTGTGACTGAGAATGCTTTCACTGAATGGATATGGATTTAAAATGTTGTGGTAGCCAGATGAGCCAGAGGTGCTGCATATTTGTTGAGTATTTCCATCTACCTGAAATTCCCTGTAAATTAATGAGCTGTAGCCTTTGAGCATAAGTTGGTTTTTGATGCTGGTCCTAAGACAGGAAAAATCTTCCCATGGTGGAAACTTCTAATTGTCTCATTGATGACTGTAAACTTAAAAACACAAACTAATTTCCACAAAAATGTAAGAAGAGCACATCTAAGAGTTGCTGTAGGGGTTTATATACACATAGCTGTGGATGCTTGAAAGGAATGTACTGTGCAGTTCATTAAAAGCAGTAATACTTTTTGGTTTTAGGTAGGAATTCATGCTTACAGCAGTGTAAGCAGTGGTAATGCTTTCTGTGGCATGAAGTCACCAGTTTAGATGGTGATGGATCAGTGTGAAGCCCTTGAAGGGATGCTCCCCTTACCTGCCAGTGATTTACAGCACAGCTCTGCCTCAGGCAGTTTGCATGAACACTGCAATATCCTGTTCCTTACCATTGATGTGGTGCATGGGACAAACTGCCACGGTCTGCAACCTGTGCAGGGTGTTAAAAACAGCAAATAAAGTGATCCTGGCTGAGTCATAACTGGGAAATGATAAACCAAGGGATTTGTTCCATATAACATGACATCGTGCAGCCACCATATTCACTGCAGAGTCCTGCTGGGACACATCTCTGCCATGATCCCTGTATCTGACCAAATCTAACCAAATCCCTTCTGCATTACCTGAAAACAGTTCACAAAAAGCAAAACAAAACAAAAAAAAAAAGGTTTGCTGTTAAGAATGTTGTTGTGGATTTTCACAGTTCCTCGTTGTTAATAAAACCTTGCATTATCCTTTCATTCAGCAGACAAGCTTTCAAAGCTGCAGTGGCAGAGCAGAGATTTGCAGGGTTTGGGATGTTATGAGAAAGAGGCCTCATGGGAGGGTTGTGGGTTGGTTGGAATATGGAGCTGGGGCTGGGGGAGGAGGGCTGCTTTTGCACAGCAGGGGAAGTGCAGAAAGCTCAGTCTGGGATTAAGAAATCATCTCAGAAAGAATTCCTTGCTTTCCAATGCAGCAGATGAGTGATGCAGAGCAGAAAGCTTTCTCAAATAACTAATCTGCCTCAGATTTGTCCTTGCTTCTCTTAGGATGAGGAGTTGAGCCACAGGCACTGTCTGGGACTGTGGGACCATTCCTTTTTGTCCTGCAGGTTTTCTACCCTGAGGTGAGACAGGATCTGTCACACTGGCACTTGTGACCCAGATGATGTGGGCAAACCTCTGCACCCTTCCACATCCATCCCTCCTAGGATGGAGAAAAACCTTTTAAACAGTGTCAGCCACCCTGTGAATCCTCTCTGCTCTCAAATTCTCTCTCTGAAAATGACTGGCAGGGGGGCAGGAGTGGATTGGAAGCTCAGTAATGACTTTCACTCTGTCACTGTTCTTCATAACTAAACAGGAGCTCAGCACTGATTTCCAGAAATGCTGCCATTCTTCTTCAAAACCCTTCTCCACCATTATTCCTCCCAGGTTTGTAGTGCAAGCCCTGGTGCTAGTCAGGCAGCCCAGCAAGGAAAGCTTGCTGACAACACTCAAATTGCATTTTACTTTGTTCAGTGAGCAGGTTCCAGTTCAGAGAGGTTGCAGTTTGAAGGATCATAGCTCTGCAGTTTGGAAAAAGGATCAGCACTGAAATGCAAGCAGGAGTGGGAAATCATCTCCTGCTGAAATGACTCCTTGAAGAAGCAGCATGGTAGGAGTGTAAGAAGGTTTGGCACGGTGTCATTTGTCTCAGTATTTTGAAAAGCAGAGATGGTAATTGCATTGAGAAGATGGGATTGTGAACTGTCATCATCCAGAGCAGAGGGAGATTTTTTTCCATCTGGGGTGATCAGACTCCTAAAACACCCCTTTAATCTCCCTGCATTTTTCTCTCTTTATGGCAGTTTCCATAATGTAATTTTCAGCAGTTTTCATAGTTTTGTTAACTTGTTTGTTTTCAGAACCCTGGTTTTTATATGGTCTTATAAGATTTTATTTCTGACAAAATCTTACATTTATTGGGTTCCTTTTATAAATTTAGAGTCTTAAGGTCTTCAGCTTAAGAGATATTTGTTCATATGCTTTTTTGGGGGGTAGGGGTTTTTTGTTGTTTTGGGGTTTAGTTTGGGTTTCTGGAGGGGGTTGTTTGTTTGCTTTGGGGTTTTTTTGGGGTTTTTTTCTAGTTGCAAATTTAGGAAAAGTTTGTTTGTTGGATTTAAGGGGATTTGACATTTATTGGCATCTGATGGTAAATTTGCTGGCCACCTTTAAGACCCATAAACTTCCAGACTTTCAGAGCATTTAATCCCCTGAAATTCAAGTCCTCTGCTTTAGCACAAGCTGGAATTCTCTGCAGGTTTTCAGACTGCAAATTCTCTGAATTGCCAAAATACAGGCATCCATATGAAACAAAACCTACACTGAGAATGTCCTGAGACCAGAGTGGTGCACCTCAGAAGAGATGAGTAGTTAAAAAATGAGTGAAACAGTGTCCCTTAGTCTCCTGGAAATGGCCATGCTGGATACAATTTCCCAAATACAGGCTAACTGCTGCAAGGGGAAATGTCACTGCAAAAATTCACAGTTTTTTGAAACAGTTCTAAGCAACTGAAAACAGGGACTTAGGAAGGGAGCAATGGCCAACATGATAATGACAGATACAGTCAGATGCTTTGTAATGGGAAAAAAATGCACCCCACGTTGAAATTAGGTAGCACTGAGGCTTTTGTGATGATAGAAAATTACATTTTTGTTCCTGATGAAAATGAAAAGCTGAGAGTCGTGCCACAAGGTGTTCTTTTAATTTCCAATAACACCTTAAATTTCACTTACCACACATGTGCATTCCAGGTATTTGTCACCTTCCCAAGCACATTTTTTAACACAATCATTGCAAAATTTTAGCTCCCTGTATTCAGAGATGAACCCAATTTTGGAATGAATGTGATTAATGTACTTATTTTGTTGTTGGGCAGGGCTTATTCCTAATCTTCAGCCAGTGTGCTTCCACTGGCATGTGAATAGCAGCATCACTGGGGGATGTGGCCTGCCCTAACCTTCCATGCTAAGTTTCCACAATGCCCATTGTTGTTGGAAGATGTCTTCGTTTAATGAGGATAAAATGAACTGGCTGATTCCACTCTATAATGGAAACTTAATTTTAAAAGCATTTTTATTAATACTTGTTTGTTTTGGCTTTTTTTTTTCCCCCTCAGTTTTGTGTCCATGCTGGGGAAGGCATTTATGCTTTAACTGCTGCTCTTTGGGATGGTTTAAAGAAAAAATAAGTGAAAGTATTTCCTATTGTTCCTTCCTCCCAAGAACACATGCTGAATTCTCTAGTAGCTTATTTTATGAGTTTCCCAGTGGAAAAGCTCACAGCTGATCAGCTCTGCTCTCAACAGCAGATGTTCTTTTTCTTGACTTCACTAGTAAGCTATAATTTTGTTCTGTGTCTGATGGATCAGTGTTCAAAATTTCAAAATGAGTTATTGGAGCAGCCTCCTGAGATTTTGGAGTAAGCTGGAGCTGGAGTAAATCTTAAAGTCAAGTCATAAAGAAGAAAATTTCATGTTGTTGGATTTTAGGGATCAGAGGTTCATTGTGTAATGGCTCTGCACTGCTCCATTTTCAATTCCTCAGTAACCTTGGATGTTACAAGAGCAGTAGGAATTCTTGTTCATAAAGAAAGGCTGGGGACTGTAAGGTGTTGAATCTGGAGTTGATAAAATTATAAATACCTTTTGTATTGATGTGAGAGCAAAGGAGATGGAACCAGGCTCTTTTCAGGGGTGCCACTGGACAAGAGTTAACAGGTTGGGTACAAGCTAAAATCCAGGAATTCCTGTTTAAAAATAGGAAGGAACTTGTTTAATCTGAGGGTGACCAAGTGCTGGAACAGGTTATGTGGAGGGAATATGGAGCCTTCATCCTTGGAGATATTCTTTGTTTTCCCCCTGCACCTCCCCCCACAAACACACAAAATTCATGAGGAGACAAAAAAAAAAGTTGTAGATGGAAAAGTGAAGCCAGGAAAAAAAATCTTTCCAAACAGAGCTGGAGCTGTATTAAAATCCAGCTACCAAGGTAGTGATTTAAAACATGTAATCCCTCTTCAGATGACATGGATAGTATTTTGGTAGGAATCCAGATCACCTTTCTGTTTCCAGTAACTTTGCTTCTGGAGAGCTCACTTCTCTAAAAATGAGGAAAACACCATAGTTAATGCTGTCTGTTCTGGTATCTGAGAAAAAATGGGAGATTTTCTGTGATGTACAGTTTTGAAAGCTCACGTGCTGTTCTCACACACGTGCCCTTGGCTCCAGAGCAAACCCCACACATACAGGACTTTCAGTTTTCACACCCAGAATTGGGGGACCTGAATCTTCAGAGTGAGGTGATGGCTATGAATAGAAGTGTGGAATGGCAATAAGCTTTTGTATCACATCATGGTGGACCAGTTTTTATAGGTGTCTAAAAATAATAACTCTGTGCATATTGAGATTGTGTTTTAGGACTCCTGGAGGGTTTTATGTGCTTGCTTCTTTTAAATTAACAGTTGGAGTGGAGTGAACAATCTGCAAATAATTATTTTAGATTAAGTTCTTCATTAAAATGCAGAATAGGAGGGGGGCTTAGCTGACAAGAGAAGCTGCAGTGCTGCTTTCTATTCCTTACAACTCTGTGGGATGTGAGAGTGATGAACAGCTGAAGTCAGTGATTAGAATCTTCAAGGATCAACGTTGCCTTTGAGACAGTTCTGCCTCAGAATGGCAGTTTTTGCTGGGATTAGGATGTGGTTGCATTTTCATCACAGAAACAGCCCCTGGGCAAAATCACCCTGCAGATTTTGACTCTGTCCAGATTGGAGTTGTTAAAATTGTACATGTGGCTTCTGTGTGTAGCTGCCACCTCCTGTCTTACAAACAGACACCAGGTTGGGTTTTTGAGCTGCTGCTAGCAGTGGTCATCAGTGATGGATGCAGCTTGCTGTTGGTGGGGGAGCAGCACAAGGCACAGTGTGTCCTTCACCAGAGGACACAGAGTGACAGTGGATCCACAGCTCACTTGTGATCAGCTCCCCCAGCACGTTTAGGCTCATGCTCTGCAGTGCACATTTTTTTCCTGGAGATCAAGTAGAGCCTGGAGGAGGAGGAAGAGAAGCAGAGACTGAAATGGATGGTGCTTTAAGTGGTGTAAGGTACACTGATTTATCCTGCACCAGCCACAGAGTAAATCCCTTAATCTCTTGATGTGGGGTATCCCCTTGGCTTTGGGGCAGCATAGACAGCACCTTCCTTTCAATATTGTGATGCTCTTCCTCCTCCACCCCCCCAACACTGGGTCTTAAAGTTGGGAAGACAAACTGGAAAAGTTATGCAACTGGGCACTGGATTCCTGAGATGCTCAAGGTGCTATTTTTGTTGCTACAGGCATTTGAAAAAATGTACTTCCAATATTTTGTTTTGGAATTATTGCTGGAGTTCTGAAGTCCAGGAATTTTTAGCAAGTCCTCACCATAGGAGCAGAAAGAAACAAATCCAAGATATTTTAATATGGCACACATAGTTCTGCTGTTGCCAAAGGGAAGTGCTCTGCTTAAATGTCAAGACAACGTTAGCAAATGACCCAAGAGAATTGAGCTGGGGATCCCAGTCCAATTTCCAATGGTCCAGCACCTTTCACTGAAAATTCTACCTTAGTTTCTCAGTGCTTGGGGGGTGTTTATGGATGTGGACTCTGCACTCTGCTTGTTTCTTAAGGTCAGGCTTTTTAGAGTCCTTGTAGTAGGGTGGATGAACCTTTCTAGGTCAGCATGTCTTCCGTGTGCTCTAGAAGGAGCCACCTGAGGTGGCAGTCACATCAAGGCACAGAACAATCCCTGGGTCAGCCTATTCTTCTGGTGGTGTTTCAAAGTGCACCTCCTGTTCCTCTTTAATTAGAAATTGGTGTCTCTTGATACCAACTGCCTTTACTAGGGAAGTAATTAGGCAGTGCTGTTTTAACTGAGGTGATTCTTCCCATCATCCTATTTCATCTCATCTGGAGGAATGTTCTCTGTGTTTCTCTCACTTGCCTGATCACCCCTCCTACTATGAAGCCAACTTAGAGTCTTGTCCCACTCATATCCCATGCCATGTTGGGGTAACATGTCAAAGGACATTTTTGGCCATTGCCATGAAATTGGAGTCCAGGTTCCGAGTCCAGGTTCTTGGTATTAAACCTTAATCCCTGCAGCATCTATTACTTTGATATTTTAAGATAATGCTTTTTTCAGCTCAGGGGAAAAAACTTCATATTTTTTCATTATTCATGTCCATCTGTTGGTACTTTTAACAATTTGATATGCTCTCATCACAGCCTATATAAACCTTTCATTTTTTATCCTGTATCTAAACTCAGCCCTTTCAGCATGCCATTTAAAGGTATCATAACCTAGCAATTCTCTCTAAACAGGGAAAACAAAACAAAAGATGAGTCTCTGAAACTTATAATTTATTTTCTTGTTGATGAGCTTCAGTATTTCTATTTAGAATATTTTTTCTTTTTTTTTTGCCATTACATTTTATAAGTCAAATCCTACAGCCGTTATTAGACTACAAAGCCTGTTGTCTTTCTTAAAAATATTGATCATTTACAAACCTAAAGTTGGCCCTCATAGTACTGTAACTTCTTTATTATTTGTTTTTACTCAGGTTACAGAAATTGCAGGATTTGAGTTTATTTGCAGGGACACTTCTGTGGCTTCCCTCTGCTACCAACAGAGCACTATGTAATCCTTTCATAAATTTAATCCAGACTTTATCTTACTGTTACTTCACTTCCCCTCCTCTCCCTTCCCCCCAACTCTCCTCTAATGGTAAGGAACAGTCTGGTAATTTCCTGCTTATATTTGTTTCCACCCCATTTGTAACAGTCCAGCATTACACTGTAGCATAAACAAACCTGCTCTATAGGGTATTTTAAAGAGAAATCCAATCCCCTCCCAGCCATCACTCTACTACATTAGATAGAGGGGTTTTTTTTATGGTCTGCCCATGGGTTATTTTCTTCCTTCATCTAAAAGATCCTTCCTGTGTTCATTGCAGTTTTGTAAAATGCAACTTTCTGCACAAATTAAATATAAATTAGAGTCTGTCTAGGTATCTGATTAAAGGAAGGACAATCAATCAAGTTTAAAGCTTATTTTTAATCCTCTTGGAGAAGCCATCCAGATTTGTAGAACACACAGATCTTTTAGGTTGGAAAAGACCTCTGAATTCATCAAACCCAGCTGTTAACCTGCCACTGCATGTTCCAAAACTCTCCAAAACACACAGGGCTTCCCTACCACCTCTCCTCCTTTTCCTGGCCCTTCCAAGGAGTCTTCCTGCTGCACCATGGCTTGCAGCTCCTCGTGTTCACTGCCCAAGCCTTGTGCAGTGGTGTAGGTGCACTCTGAGCTGTTTTCCCACCCTCTTTGGCAGGGAAGAAGCCTCAGCTCCTGTGTGACTGTTCTCCTGTGATTTCCCACACTTCAGTAACCCATGTGTGCCTCTGCTGCTGCACAGATCTCCACCCCCTGCCTCTGTGACCTGCAGATGGAAGGACCTCACTAGCCCTCAACCTTTGGCGTGCTGTCTTCAGCCTTACCTCCAGGGAGCTTGGTTTTATCTCCTTCCCCCTTCAAATCTGGTTCAAAGCTCCTTCAGTGATCTCTGCTGACTCTTTGCAAAGATCCCTTTTCCCCTCTGAGACTTTCCCTGTCTCTCACAAGCAGATCTGTAAATGAACCCACGATCAAAACCCCCAAATCCTGCCAGTGTCAGCAGGCTCAGGGCCAGGTATTGACCTGCTGGCTCTTCCTGTTCCTTCCCTCTTCATTCCCTGCAGCTGGAATGATACAGAAGAGCACTGGTTGTGCTCCTCAGCCCTTAACCAGTTGTCCCAAGCCCCTGAACTCTCTATTGATTACCCTCAGCCTTCTTGTTCCAGCTTCATGCCTGCCTGGAAGAACACTGACATAAGGAGCAGAGGGCCATACCAGGGCAGGAAGCTTTTGCTTCACAGCTTTAACCTGGACACCAGGGAGGCAGCAGACCTCTAACAAGTGGGTCTGCTCTGCATATTGGGCCTTCTGTTCCCTTCTCCTGTGACAGTTAACACATCTTTCCTTCTTTATGGAACCAGTTTGGACAAAGGCCTTGGTGACACCTCCAGTGTGGATGAACCATCATTCCTGTTGCTCCTGCATCAATGCCTGCTCTTTGATCACTCACTGATTTAGTGAGCATGATCCTGACCATCTGAAATGGAGAATCTTTGCATTCAGGCTGGTTCCTGTTGCCAGTCTCCAGGAGCATAACCTTTAGCTTTTGTACTCAATTTTGTCCATTTCCTAAGGCCAACCTGGTTTGGAGAAACTCAAAAACTGGTCCCTGCACACTGACATATCCTCCTAGTGGATTCCCCAGGATTTTTGTCACTAATTTCCTCAGTGGCAGCAGCAGGCAGAACTGATCTGCTCACCTTCTGATTGCCATCTGATGCAGGTAACAGGAACAGCCCCACAGTGGAACAGCAGCCTGTGGAATGGCAGTGGGGACGAGGACGAGGGGACCCTGACACTGAGCCTGTCCCTGCTGTGTGCAGAGCTGTACTGGCAGCAGTGCATGTCATGCAGCTGCACAGAGGTGACATTCTTGAGGGTCTGATAATAGAGATGTGCAGCCTGGGACTGGCAGGTGAACCTGCTGTGTGTGCTGTGTTTGATGAACAAAGAGCAAGGCAGGGGTTGAGCAAAATGTATTTAGTGAACAATTTGCGTCGTGTATGGATGGGGAAAAACTGGAGCATTCTTGGAAAATTGCAGAGCAAGAATTCCTAAATTAGGCTTAAAATGCTCTCTATATATGTTCTATATGGAATATACACCATGATGATATGTATATATATAGATTCTAACCAGCAAATAAAAATTAAGTATAAAGATGGCAAAACAGTAAAAGACAGGGGTACTGTGCTCACTATATTGGTGCTTTATGGTTTAATTTAAGAGAAAAAGGGAGGAGGAAGAATTCCAGTTTTAGAGAACAAGAACTGAGTTTCCATGGACTTTCTCCCTCCTGAAGCTGTATTTAATTTAGCTGTTTGGAAAAGTAGTTGAAGAAAAAGACAGGAGGAATATTCCATCTTGCACAAACATGGATAGAAAACAGAAGCCTCCTCCAGGCAAGTAATCTCAGGAGATGGAGTAAATTGCCAGTCATCCATCTCTCTTTCCTGGATTACCTGATGTATTGGAGCAGTTAAAGAGGAATCTGCTGCTTAAATGCAATCAATAATTTTCTTTTATTGCTTTATTTCTCTTACTACAGCTTTGAGGTTATGGCTGTAGTCAGGAGCTTACCCAGACACTTTGCTGAGGTGTGCTTTCTTTTCCAAATCTAGTGTTTAAAGGGAGGGCAGGGAACACTTTCATGTGTCAGCTGAATGGCAGAAATGATGCCTGAAGCCCAATAATTGTAATAATGCCTTTTAACCCAAAACAATTGACAAACCTGCATTGGAAAGTGTTCCCCATCAAACTGTGTTGGCTGATTGAGGGGCTGGTGATGTGGGACACAAAGTCCTCCTTTTGGCAGACACTTTCCAAGGCATTTCTGGCAGAGGCTCAGCAAGAGAGTGACAGGATTTGAGGCTTCTGATGTGGAATGACTTAACACTGTGACAGCCCATAACACACATCTAGGAAAGGGATGGGATCTCACATCCTTTCTCAGATGCAAAGGTTATCACACACTGTGGGACAAATCTAGCAGGTGGGTGCACCTTATTTTTTTTTCCTGCTCTTCTCTCAAGATGGAGTTTCTTCAGATTTGCATTTTTTCTGAGTGATGTTTAAATAATATATTTTTCATAGGTATGTGGACAGACTGTATGGGGAGGTGGGAGGGAGGTGGGTGTCTGCTGCATTTAAAAAGCTGTCTTATGTAATGCAAAAAAAAAAAAACTCATGAGAAAATGTGTCATGTCTTTGTAACAAAAATTGTATCTGTTATTATTTGGATCTGATGTATTGGGAAAATGTGCTCTGCAGAACAAACCAGAGGTTTGGTGCATGTGCTGGGCTGTTTTGTTCCAGGACTGGCCTTGGAGAAAGCAGAAGTAGCATCATTGCAGAGCCTGTATTTTCAGCTTTGGAAATTACTTCCTGACCATGAAACATGTCTGCACTGTTGGATTTTGAAACCAGTTCTTGGTGTTTTCTTTGCTCTCTCCCTGATAATCAGTCTTGTGGAGAAGTGCAGCTCCAGCTCTCCTGGCTCTTCAGCAATCTGCAGGACTTTTGCCAAGTTTGAGGAGTTTTCAGAGGAGTAATGATTTCTTGGATTTTTTTACTTTAGGTGATTAATTTTCTGTTGGTTGAATAATTTTATTGTCTTTTAACAGGAAAGGCAGAAAGTATAAATCCTAGAGAAGAGCAAGTGCTCCCTTTAGGAGCACGAAGTAGTGGTGAAGGAGATCAGCCAGGCAGTCAGTGCTCCAGTGTAAATACCATCCTTTAGGTTTCAATGGCTTCCTTTTACAGCTTAACTTAAATGGGTTGCTAAAATCTAATTAAACCTAATTAGTCAGTTACTTATGTTTCACACCCTATTATACACACCCTGTCACTGCTGTAAACCCACTAAGAGCTGGACAACAGGAGGTAACCACTGACCTCAAATCGAAGCCCTCTGTGCTTGTGAGCTCAAACCAAGCATTACCCCTCATGAAAACTGATGCTCATGTGAAGAAGTTTGGCCACAGTCAGAACGTTTCTGGCTTTTATTTTGCTCTCAGCCTTGGCTGAGAGTGGCCAAGAAGTTTCAGGAGAAGGTACCTGGGGGTTGGTGGCAAGAAGAGGGGTCCCACTCACTTTATTTTGCTAAAATACTGCCAATGCATAAACAAGGGAAGGTGATATGCCAGACATTTTGTATTTATTTCTCTGTTATAAATAACTGCTATTTCCAGCCAACAATATTTACCTGGCAGGTGAGCCCATTTGGGTAATTTTTTTAGCTGCTGTGTGTTGTAGTTTGACATATGTGGGAGCTCATTAATTGTGAATTAGCACATATTTGTAATTATTGTCTTAATTACTTCCTTGATTGAATGTAAAATGAATAACATACATGGTAGCATTGATGCAAAATACATGAATTAAAGAACAGGATGATAGGATCTTTGGGAAGAAGTTTTGCACTTCCCAGCAGGAGGACAACTGAAAGAATAAATTTCTTTGATGCAGACACATCATTACTTGCTGCTACAGTAGGTACAAATTTTCTTTGACATTCCCACTGAAATGAGATCACCTTCCCTCCCTCTGTTTTCTGATAAAATTAGTAAAATTACATTACATTTAAGAGAACAAAGGGAACATGTGACCACAGCAAAGAGGCAAAACAGATTTCAAAGCAGATAACATCTTTTGTTCTGCCTAAATGCTGCTAGACTCCATAGGAGCCCAGTCCTGGGTACAGTCTGTCTTCTTATCTAAATTATTTTATTAGAAATAGGAGCAAAATATTGTTAAACTGCTTTCAAAGAGAAGTTGTGATCTGATAGAGGTTCTGATTTCTTAGACATGTACTGTTGTTGTGGTGTGTGCTGGTTTTTGGGGGAGAGGTAGCAGAGGGCATTGGAAAGGTTTGCTGAATAGAATAGATGCAGTATAGAAAAATCTATTCCTCTGCCTCAGTTTGAACCTCTTCCACTTCTGTTTTGCTTAGCCTACAAGCAACAGTGATTATTCACTGTCACTGTTGAGTTTTGGGGTGTGGGGTTATAGGGTTTTAGGGTTATTTTTTTATTAAATAACTCCAAACAGTGTAAAGTTTTGCAGTGAATGCAATTAAAAGAATGTAGGCAGAGGGTGCAAAACAAATGTTTTTTTAATTGAGCTAGCACACTCTTCATTTTAAGATCAAAGGATTCTTCCACTGTGGCATTGTTGTTTCCACCCTGACTTACCCAAACTCAGCCTGTTTTGGGAAGTATTGCTTTTGGATTAGCTTTGGTGTTGGGAACAGTTCAGCCCATCCTGAATCAGACAGATATCCTCAATAACATATCCAGTTTCTCAGCTCACCTGGCTTGTCTGCTTCCAGCAGTGAAGAGCTCTTCCCTGGTCAGCTTTGGTGTCTCTGTACTTTGCTGCATCACTCCATAAGCATCACTGTGAAGCCATTCAGCATCTGTTTTATGTCAAGTGTAAGTGGGATTGATGATCTGTATCTGCTCAGCTCTTTACTTACCTTTTGTGTTTTCATTTTCCCCCCCTTCACAAATGAGACACTTGGAGAAGGATTAGCAGCACACACGTGAGGAATAGATGGGGTGCAGTGGATGTGGTTCATAGAAGACAGACCAAATTTTGTCTCAAAAGCAAATAAAAACCCCATCCCAACGTGGCTGTGTGGAAACTAAACGTCCCTAAAAGCAGAAAAGTGCACGGAGCAGATTCTCCCCTGCCCTCCTGTTGCCTCAGCACCACCTGAACGTGCAGCTCAGGTCACACGAGTGATGCTCCCTTCAGGAGTGCTCCTGGCCCCAGCTCTGCCTCCTCCCTCTGCTTTCTCTTGCACGGATACAAAAAGCCTTCTGAACGAGTGAACCAGATTTAATCCTACCCATAAACTGTTCCCAGCACTGCCTCCGTAGCCAGCTGCAGGGTGTTTATCACGGATGGAGCTGTGGGAGCAGAAAGAAAGCTGCCTTTGATTTACCAGTCTCAGATGACGTAGCAGGGATGTCAGGAAAATCATTCAACGATCTGCTAACTGCCCAGAGTTACTGAGTTTTTAGCAAAGCAGGAATGGTATGATGTTGTTCTGGCACTGCTCCTTTTCCCGTCGTGGATGTGTTGTAACCCCTTTTTGGAAAGCGTCTGTGTTTTGCATGTCAATGTGCTAATCAAGTTCTAGGTAAACGGAGACACAAAAGGCTTTTACTCATTGCTTCGGTGCTCTTCTCGAAAAGCTCAGTTCCAGCTGCACGCACAAACACTTTGCTTGTAAATAAATCCCCTCTCCGTAACAGAATTTGTGAAGCGCAAAATAATTTTCCCTGGGATATGTGTTGGGATTATTTTTTTTCCCTGCATTATTTCAGAAGGGGGGAGAAGTGCCAAAGAATTTGTGTGCTTGGATGTGTGTGAGTCAGTGACTGAATGCATGTTTTATTCATCCCTTCGTTTGCAGGCTGGAGATGCTGTGGCACCCAGCAGGCATGACTCAGGTGAATCTGTGCACTCTGGTGGTTCCATACCAAAGGGTTTGTCCCATCTGACTGCCCTTCTTTTTGAAGCTACTGTGTAGTTTGGTTATTAGAACATTTAGCCTATTTGCTGACCTTCCTGCCACCCTTCAAGAAATAAAAATTTTTAAAAAACCCAAAAAACAAAAAAGCAAATCGACCAAAGCCCCCAATGAATCAGAAAGGAACCAAGACTAAGAAGGAGATAATGCTGAGAGGGGACACACTGTTTTGCAGAGGAGCCTGTATAGAAATGGAAGAGCAAAAAATTTTTTAAAAAATACTGTATCTCCCTGTCTCTTCTTTCTGCCAGTTCAGGATTCATCTGTGTGGGTTCTCCCGTGTCACTCTCCAGGCAGACAGCAGTGGAAGTGAGTGTGCTGCTGTCAGATGTCTTCCACCCCCTTCTTATTCTCTTACATTGAATTTAAATATTTTGAAAGCTAATGCGTTTAAATTCACACACAGATTTTTAACAAAAACCCCAAGTTTGTGGGTTTCAGTGCAACCCATTAGAATCCAGGTAACTGAGGTTAAATCTTTGAATGGTTGTTTATGCCAGCAGTTTATAAGGGTGGAGGAAACAAACCTTTCTGAGCAGCTCTCCTAACAGAAAGTGTGACTTAAGTCAAGAGAAATGTGCAAATACACAGCTTAGTGCCAAAACTGCCTTACATGAATTGGATTTATTATACACCAGACAGAAAGAAATTCTAACACTTCAGGCCACGTTCTGTGTTGAGATTTGAGCAGGGGGGTGCTGTGTGCAATCTGTGTCTGATAAACTGCTTGGGAAATTAAACTTTGGAAGAACCACCCCACCCCACCCGTGGCATTTTTCGCTGTCAGGCTCACGTGATGTCCTTGGAGTGTGGGTGAACTTTCTGAACCCTGACATTGCAACTCTGCTCAGTGTCACAGCTCCAGTATGTCAAGCTCATAACAAAATAAACCTCCCACCGGAAGCAACTTCCCTTTGAAGTTCACAAACTTGCTCTAGTCTTGCTTTTAGAAGAGCAGTATCATATATCAAATACACTGAAAAGTTATTTCAAGCTACTTTCCTATGATAAAGCACTATGGTTTTGGCCACTGCTGGAAGTGCAGATGTATTCATTGCATTCCAGGCTTTGCCAGCACTTTATTTTATTTATGGCTCGCTCCATTCCGCTTTCTTTTTTAATAAGTGTTGGTAAAATCTGTCACATTGCTCCGTGCTAAAGACTTCAGCACCGTGGTAAATTAAATTTAAAACTTTCCACAATGATACATGGCTAGATTGGATGGCACAGCAGAGAACACAGGGGTTAGCAAGATGGCAGGTTCACAAATGTGTCAGAAATAATGACAAAGGGTAGCTAATTCACATTTGTGAACCTGCCATTTTCTCCTGATGAAATTGGAAAGTAAAAGCTGTGAATGGCAAAGCTCAGCTGCCAGTCCAGCGTGTTTCTCCATCAGCTGGCCCTGGATGCACTGACAGAGCTCTTACCCATTTGGTGAGGTGCTTGATGGTGAGCACAGCTGCAGTTTGTATTCTGCATGTGGCTTCTTGTGGTTCCCCATTTCCCTTGAAATCCCTTCTGTCTTGTTGTGGTGATAGTGAAAATATGGCTAAAGTGCATTCTCTTGGAATAATGATAATTGTACACACCTCTGCTTAGGTTCTGAAGGCTAATGTAAGGGTAGGAAAGGACCCCATGTATGAGAAACAAATTTGGTAATACCATTAGGAAGTGACAGTAATGAAGTAAACACCTGCTTAACTTGCTTGATGGGAACCTATTTTGTAATCTTTTCTACTTTTTTAGAGGGTAAGATCATGCTGCCTCACTGATCCAAAATTTTGCAAGTCTGTTGTGTTTGTCATGCAATCAAATGACCTGTAATTTCTTACCACTGATGATCCTAGTACAGAGATTTTTATCTGGAGCCTTTGTCATTTCTCTTCTTCCCATGATATTAAAACCTTTGCACTTTTAGCCTAGTGGAAATACTTAATTAGCTTGTTCCATAATGGCCCATAAAAATGTGAGTACAGCACCTGCCTTGCAAACTTTTGGTTGAGCTTCTGACTGTGATTTTTGCTACAGTTGTAAAATCTGTGGGACTGTCCTCAGATGAGGATGCTCAGCCTTCAGAGGAAGCCAGTGAGGGCTCCACAGGACCCTTTCACACACTTGATGAGCTCACTGCTCTCAGCTTCACGAGTGGGGTAAAGGGCACCTTGTAAGAGCTGCCGCCCTCAGTGTGTGAGGCTGGGATTTCCTTATTTTGCCTTCCCTGGCTGGGTCTGCAGTGGCTGCCCAGATTGTGTCAAGGCCACATTCTTTCCACTGCCAGAGGTGTTTACTGCCCTATCAGCTGTGAATTTGGGAAAGGGAGCCCTCAGCAAGGGGCTGGCACACAAACAGGGAGAGAGGAATCATCTCCAGTGGCCTGGCCACATGCATGTCCTTGGGTTTATATTAATTTCTTTGATTAACAACTCAATACTGAATTCAGGAGCCTGGAATGTTTTAAAAAGCCTTTCAGTTTGGCTTAACTTAAGCTAAATTCAGTTTAGAGAAGTCCTTCAGAGCAGGCAGTCACCTGCCAGCCTTGCTGTGCTGGTTTAGTTTGCTCAGCTCCAGTCTCCAAGCTGAAATATGGAAGGATCTCCAAGAGAGAAGAGGGCAGTGAAGGGGCAAGGGACTTCCTAGAGCCCAGAGAATTGACATCAAGTGGGAAGTCCACAAGTAGTTGGAGCAGTAGATAAATTGGCCCAGAGAAATGTTCAGATGTCTCCATCAGGGGAGGAGACAGCACTGATTAGAGAGAGAGAGATGACTTGCTTGGAGAGCAGAACAGTGCAACTGGAAAACAGGAAATAGCATTAGGAAATGCAGGAACAAACAAATATTTGTACAGGAGAATCTGCAAGTGGCACTGCTTCCCTCCCACACTCTGTACTGTTGCCAAAGCGATGGGCTCCCTCTGAATAAGTCACATTCAGTGGATGCACAGTGGATGTCAGTGTCTAAATAATCTCCACAAAACCTTGAAAATCAGATAAATTTCACAATCCTGAATGTTTGGCCATCTGTCTGGACATGATGTGAATGAGAAGCTGAAAGTTCATGAGAGTGGAGCTGGTGAGACTTTCCTGGGATTGTTGCTAGAGCCATTTCTTTTCTTTGCTGGGGAGCCCCAGGGTCTGCAGCAGCTTCAGGAAGTAAAACACACCCTTGACACAGACACAGGGAGGACAGCTTTCTTTTGAGGGGGTGATTGGAGTGGATGGAGAGGCATCTTGCTGATTTTGAAGATAACACAGTCCTCAGGATGGCCACTTCGGTGTAGGGGTTGTTTTTTTTTCATTAATTCATTGAAATATTACCCTGGGACCAGTGAAGGAAAGCATGAAAATTTCTTATTTACAGCTGAACATAAGCTTTACTGGAGAGTGCTCCAAGCAGAATTGCTGGGTGTGACTCAGTTGTGAACTCTGAAAACTGTTTATATTTGAAACAGACATGATGTGATGCAGACCTGAGAGATAGGAGGAGAATTCAGAAAAATTTCTGTCCTCTGTCATGTGTGTAGCTTTAAGTTTATTCTCCTACATCTTCAAGTGGAGGCTTAATACCTATAAAATTGTGGAAGGATGGTTTTGTTGTTTATGCTTTTTACGAAGTCAATAAATAAACCTTAAGCAGAAGTGATTAAACCTGAAATGGCAGCAGGGAATAGCTGTATCTCTTCATCCTCTGATTCATTCCTAAGCCAGGATTTACGACTAACTCAATTAAATACACACTTTCTGCATAATTGCCCATGTGCTAGCAGAAAGTAGTCAGTTGTCAGGGATTTTGTTCATTTCTGGGTTGGCTGCCTCAGAACATAAGGAATTGGGAACAAACTGTGGAATTACCCATAAATTTTCTTAATTGGATTGAGCATAAGCTTTCAAGCTTAAGTTGTGAGCAAGGAGAACTTTGCAGTTTCCAGGCAGAGCTGTCTCCTTGCAGTTATTTACACAGGGCTGCTTTGACTTGCTGTTCAAAAATTACACTGAGGCAGAGATTAGGAATTCAAAGAGCAGTTTTGTAAGAAAAGTGCCTTGGTTTCATTCAGTAAGAGGAGATGTGTTAAAGGAGGGAGAGAAGGGGGGGAATGAGCAGGGCAAAGAAAAAGGACTATTACTTCAGGCAGGTTTGAATATTCAGTCAGGAAAACCTCCATCCAGTAGAGCCTTAAGAATGTATTTTGTTACAACACTTTGGTGAACAATTGAGAGCATGTGGCCCTAAATGACAGGTCAGCCTCCTCTCTCCACCCTCCTCTCCTCATCTTCACCCATCTTGTGTGGTTCTAATTTATTTTTGAGAGAAACACGGTTGAGGGGATTGTGTTCCTGTCACAAAGCTGCTGTAAAATTCCTAATCCCTTGTTAAAAGCAGCTCACGAGCTCCTTTTTTTCAGAGTTTAAATGTGCCTCATGGAGGACACCTCCATCCTCTTAGTGCTTGTGTTAAAGCAGTGCTCTGCTGCCCTTCCCTGCATTTGGATGTGAATTGTCAACTGAGATCAGAAATAATTACAGAGATCTTTGGTAACAGCAAAATGCACTTTAATAACAAAAAAATGCCTGGTTCTTTTGCATGCACATTTATTCAGAGTATTATTTTAGCTCACCACAGATAAGGTAACTTACATTATTGACTTAAAATATTGGCATTTTCCATGAAAATGCAGCAAAATTTTTCCGTGCCAAATGGCATGTAATACTTAGCAGCAATACGATGCCTTCTATTAAATATAATTCAAAATTACTGCCTGCAGCTTGTAATATTACCCCCACAGGATTTGTGCATCTTTTGTACGTCGTCTTTGGTCGTTTCTCTCTTGTCACCATGAAATGCTGGTGTGAGGTTCTGCTTAAACCAGCACAGAATTCCTTTTGCTGTGTTGCAGATCAGGGTGCAAGAAGTGTGGTCAGAGCAGCCAGATGAGTGGTGTCTCTTCCATACACTGAAAATGCAGTGCTGGAAGTTTTGTGTCTTTCCCTTTGTGCTGAAGGATTCGCTCCTCACGCACAAACTCCCAGCAGCCTGACAAGGTGACAAGGCAGAAGAAGAGAGGAGGGTGAAGCACTCACAGTTGGATGCTTGGCATCAGTCTCTGTACCCGGGGTGCCAGGGCTGTGTAAAACAGGCAAAGGGGGTGGATTTGCCTGTGCTGCTGGTGCAGAATTCCAGGCAGGTTTTCAGTGACACCAGCCCCAAGTGAGCGCACGAAACTCCGCGTTCCTCCCCCTCCCGCCCAAGGCTTTTTTGGGGGGAGGTGGGGGTTGTTTTCCTGTGCCTGCTGACGTCAACAAAATTGCCAGATGGCATTTCAATGCTTTGCAAAGAGACAGGAGCCTTTTATTACCGGGGTCACGTGGATCCCATTCATTTGCATTCCCAGAAGTGGGGCTAAAGCTTTTGCTCACTGTACAGGCAAAGAGGGCTCTGCACCTTCCAGGGACCTTCTGTGGGATATTGTTGCCTTGTGAAGCCTTGAAGGGATGCAGAGATGAAGGGTTTGCTTCATGTTCCTTTGGCTAATGTGGAAATATTGAAGGTCTCCAGACGGTTGTGCTTTGCAGAGGTTTTGTGGGTTTCTTCTGTGAATTTAGGGTAATAAATACTGGGGTATTAAAATAGGGTGATAAAAGGAATATTTCTGTGAATTCAGGGTAATAAATAGACTTACAGTTCAGCTCTAAGAGGGTTACTTACAGTCTCTCAGGCCCAGGTGACTCAGTTGCTCGTGGAACAAACACACAAGTCCAATGCTGTGATAAAAATCTGCAGAGAAGAGGAGCTGTCAGGGTTTAGATTTTGAAGGTTTCAGGCTCTGTCACTGGGGCTGGGCTGTGACATGATCAATGCATTGAAATGGAACAGAGTCCCTTTATACCCCTAAACAGATGACTGGGAGCTCAGTACCAGATGCACAAGATTAAACCAATTTACTGTGCTGTGCCTGAGCCATCTCCACAGCAGCTGGGCAGGGGACATGGCCGTGTTTGAAGGCCAGAACCATCTCTTACTGACGTGGTAACTCCAGTACTAGCCCTTGTCTGGCAGCTAACCCCAAAGAGAGGGAGCCCATGAGTAAATTTTCAGTGGACTTTGGAGAAGAGAACCTGGAGGAGCCTGCAAGGCTCACAGGAGAACATGTGAATGTTGGAGAAGGGCAAACCACACTTAATTTTGGGTAGCATGAAGGCTTCTGCTTCTGAGAGATTGATTTCTCAGATTAAAGGGAGGAGAAAAGAATTTCTGTCTGGGAATAAAAGGTGGGAGCACCTTTTCTTATTCCTTGAAGCAAAACCTTTGTTGGAGCCCATGGATTCTGTGGTGAGGCTGAAAGGAGGCTAAGTAATCTGGTTTTGACCTCTACATCAAAATTTGAAACTGAAACTCCCCTAAACCTTTCTGAGGTTACCATAGGCTCCAGAATGAGCATAATCTGAGCTCACAAACCAGGTTTTAATACATTAGGCTTTTATTTTCTACCAGTTTCAGCTTTCAGATGTGCCCCTGTGGTGCCTCCTTGCTCAGAGTACACTGCAGTGACAAAGATGTGTGTAAGTTCCCAAGGGCCATATGTCTGAAAAAAAAAAAGAGAGACATCATAACCCTATGATCTTTGCAAGTGTGAATATTTTATTACTTAACAAAGTGCTGTTGAAAGGCACTTTGAAATGCAGCATCANCCACCCTCCTCTCCTCATCTTCACCCATCTTGTGTGGTTCTAATTTATTTTTGAGAAACACTGTTGAGGGGATTGTGTTCCTGTCACAAAGCTGCTGTAAAATTCCTAATCCCTTGTTAAAAGCAGCTCACGAGCTCCTTTTTTTCAGAGTTTAAATGTGCCTCATGGAGGACACCTCCATCCTCTTAGTGTTTGTGTTAAAGCAGTGCTCTGCTGCCCTTCCCTGCATTTGGATGTGAATTGTCAACTGAGATCAGAAATAACTACAGAGATCTTTGGTAACAGCAAAATGTACTTTAGTAACAAAAAAACGCCTGGTTCTTTTGCATGCACATTTATTCAGAGTATTATTTTAGCTCACCACAGATAAGGTAACTTACATTATTGACTTAAAATATTGGCATTTTCCATGAAAATGCAGCAAAATTTTTCTGTGCCAAATGGCATGTAATACTTAGCAGCAATATGATGCCTTCTATTAAATACAATTTAAAATTACTGCCTGCAGCTTATAATATTACCCCCACAGGATTTGAGCATCTTTTGGACGTCGTCTTTGGCCGTTTGTCTCTTGTCACCATGAAATGTTGGTGTGAGGTTCTGCTTAAACCAGCACAGAATTCCTTTTGCTGTGTTCCAGGTCAGGGTGCAAGAAGTGTGGTCAGAGCAGCCAGATGAGTGGTGTCTCTTCCATACACTGAAAATGCAGTGCTGGAAGTTTTGTGTCTTTCCCTTTGTGCTGAAGGATTTGCTCCTCACGCACAAACTCCCAGCAGCCTGACAAGGTGACAAGGCAGAAGAAGGAGAGGAGGGTGAAGAACCCACAGTTGGATGCTTGGCATCAATCTCTGGGCCCGGGGTGCCAGGGCTGTGTAAAACAGGCAAAGGGGGTGGATTTGCCTGTGCTGCTGGTGCAGAATTCCAGGCAGGTTTTCAGTGACACCAGCCCGAAGTGAGCGCACGAAACTCCGCGTTCCTCCCCCTCCCGCCCAAGGCTTTTTTGGGGGGAGGTGGGGGTTGTTTTCCTGTGCCTGCTGACGTCAACAAAATTGCCAGATGGCATTTCAATGCTTTGCAAAGAGACAGGAGCCTTTTATTACCGGGGTCACGTGGATCCCATTCATTTGCATTCCCAGAAGTGGGGCTAAAGCTTTTGCTCACTGTACAGGCAAAGAGGGCTCTGCACCTTCCAGGGACCTTCTGTGGGATATTGTTGCCTTGTGAAGCCTTGAAGGGATGCAGAGATGAAGGGTTTGCTTCATGTTCCTTTGGCTAATGTGGAAATATTGAAGGTCTCCAGACGGTTGTGCTTTGCAGAGGTTTTGTGGGTTTCTTCTGTGAATTTAGGGTAATAAATACTGGGGTATTAAAATAGGGTGATAAAAGGAATATTTCTGTGAATTCAGGGTAATAAACAGACTGACAGTTCAGCTCTAAGAGGGTTCCTTACAGTCTCTCAGGCCCAGGTGACTCAGTTGCTTGTGGAATAAACACCCAAGTCCAACGCTGTGATAAAAATCTGCAGAGAAGATGAGCTGCCAGGGTTTAGATTTTGAAGGTTTCAGGCTCTGTCACTGGGGCTGGGCTGTGACATGATCAATGCATTGAAATGGAACAGAGTCCCTTTATACCCCTAAACAGATGACTGGGAGCTCAGTACCAGATGCACAAGATTAAACCAATTTACTGTGCTGTGCCTGAGCCATCTCCACAGCAGCTGGGCAGGGGACATGGCCGTGTTTGAAGGCCAGAACCATCTCTTACTGACGTGGTAACTCCAGTACTAGCCCTTGTCTGGCAGCTGACTCAGAAGAGAGGGAGCCTAATGAGTAAATTTTCAGTGGACTTTGGAGGAGAGAACCTGGAGGAGCCTGCAAGGCTCACAGGAGAACATGTGAATGTTGGAGAAGGGCAAACCACACTTAATTTTGGGTAGCATGAAGGCTTCTGCTTCTGAGAGATTGATTTCTCAGATTAAAGGGAGGAGAAAAGAATTTCTGTCTGGGAATAAAAGGTGGGAGCACCTTTTCTTATTCCTTGAAGCAAAACCTTTGTTGGAGCCCATGGATTCTGTGGTGAGGCTGAAAGGAGGCTAAGTAATCTGGTTTTTACCTCTACATCAAAATTTGAAACTGAAACTCCCCTAAACCTTTCTGAGGTTACCATAGGCTCCAGAATGAGCAATAATCTGAGCTCACAAACCAGGTTTTAATACATTAGGCTTTTATTTTCTACCAGTTTCAGCTTTCAGATGTGCCCCTGTGGTGCCTCCTTGCTCAGAGTACACTGCAGTGACAAAGATGTGTGTAAGTTCCCAAGGGCCATATGTCTGAAAAAAAAAAAGAGAGACATCATAACCCTATGATCTTTGCAAGTGTGAATATTTTATTACTTAACAAAGTGCTGTTGAAAGGCACTTTGAAATGCAGCATCACAAACTCCCCTTTTCCTGCTTGATAAACCACGTTTTAATATCGCTTTACCCTTGTCTTACCCATTTCCCAGCTGTATGACATGCAGTAAGTTCTGGTGATTTATCATGGAATTCTGTGTATGTTAAGCATTGCTGAAGTTCACATGGTGTTAAGTGGTTACAGAAGAACACACAAATAAATACAGTGAATTACTGGACTCTTCAAATTTGGTGCTGTTACATTCTTGACGAGGAAGCGGAAAAATAATTTTAAGCTGGCTCAGAGCAGACTGGGTGATGTTGCAGAGTACGAAGAGTAATAACCAACTTGACCCTGTTAGAGTTACTCCATTCTTCAGCTGGGGGGGAAGAAAATGTAGAGTTTCTTTAGGGCTGGCATCTCAGGGAAAGTTATTGCTCCTGCTGTGCTCTGATACCTAATTTAATTTCACCAGGGAGCAGCGATCGGCGTTCACATCGTGATTCACAGATCATGGAGCAGGAAACAGCCTGTCAACTTCCAGGGAGCTGAAAGGGGGGGAGAGTTGCTTAGAGAAAGACAAAAATCTGTTTTGTGAGGGAATTTAGCTCATGAGCACAGCAGGCAGACTTTGGTTCTGCTGTGACTCCTGGTGGAGTTGGAGGAGTCGCTCTGCAGGATTAATTTGCCCCTCTGTTTTTCAATTTGTAAGGTCTTGAGTGCAGATGAGTCCCGTGGTGGATTAAACACAAAGCAAACAAGCAAAAAAGAAATATCACTCTTTCTCATCAAGAGTCAGAGGTTTTTGAGACTTCAGTTTGAACGTGCCCCTTCCATCCCAAATTAGCTGTATTCCACAGCCTGTACCCAGCTGAGGACATGCAAATGTGAATACTTTGCATCTTTTTCCAATTCACATCAATAACTGAAAGAAAGCATGCTTACACTAACATGCATGTGGAAACACTGCTTTCTGTGTTGATGTTTCTTTATTAGCATTTGTTGGGCGTGTTGATGTTTCTTTATTAGCATTTTAATGCGCTTTCATTTTCTATCTTCCATTATTATTTGTATGTGGATACTCTCAACAGCTCGTTTTTAGGGGAAAAAATGTAATAAACTTCAGCCAAATTTAGAAAATACTTTCATGCTAAAACAGTGCACAGTTACAGGTAGAGTCCAGCATCTTCAACAGCTCTGATAACAGACAAATAGAACATGGGGAGAAGAGAGAGGTGTGTATATGTTAACCTTACGTGTAGGACTCATTTCTCTGAAAGAAATTCTGCTTTCTTAATGCAGTTGTCAAGCGCTGCATGTATTGCTGGGGAGTTTTGTGTTCCTAGAGAAACTCCTGTGATCCTCCTGCTATGGAATATTTTAGTATGAGAGTCAGTTCTGAACGTTATGAGTCTCCCTCCACCTCCCCCAGATGCAGCAATTTCTTTGTTGTTTGCACAAGATCTGCAAGATCGTTGGAAAGGATGTGAGCAGTGAGAGAATACTGGGCTAATCTATGAAAAATGTGGATTAAGATCTCTTTCCTCCCGAATCGATGATGGCATTTCATGGGCACAGCAGCGCTCCAGTCCTGATTTGAAGGAAGAGTAGTGCCACCTGGTGATCCCTGGGAAAGCCTGTCCTGCACCTAAAGCTGCAGGATCATAATGCCCTGGATGAAAAGTTCTGCTCAGTTGTGCCATGGCTGTTTCCTCACACCCTCTCCTGAGGCACTGACTCACCTGGCACAAGGTGCCCTGGGTGCTGTGCTTATTCATGGAAGCACCTGTGCTCCAGCCTGGAGTAGTTACTCAGGCTAGGTCTTGGGGAGTTTTCTCACTCCCATCCCCTTCTCCTGCTCTGATTGTCACTTGTGCAGCTGGATGTCCTCCTGTCTGTGCTGCCTGACCCTGTGTCCTGCCCCTTAACCTATTGCTGCACCCCGTGGGACACTGGTGGGCAGGCAGGAGCCTTTAGAGGGAACAGTGACATTTTGGGCTCCCTTGGTCCATCCCCTGGGAGCTCCCAGTGTGCCTGGCTTGGTTTCTGAGCCAGGCTGGGATCCAGCACACAGACCTGCTCTCTGATGTCCTCCCTCGTTATGTTCTCCTCCCTAACGAAGGGCTGGCGTGCACATCATCCCCAGGGCTGCTGCTGCTGCCCGAGGGGAAGCAGAGTTCACCTGCTGCTCTGGAGCCTGCTGGGGATTTCTGTGGCTGTCAGCTTGGTGCAGGGAGAAAAGGTTGTGCTGTGTTCAAGGTGGACTCGTGAATTGTTTATACAGAGCTAAATGAGCATGGTTTTACAAGCAGGAATAGTTACAGCGTGTGGTTAGGAGTCTGCCCGGGGAGAAGTTTTATTTAAAATAATTTATTTTGTGCCCTTGGTGGAACGTCCTTTGGCTGGTTTGCATTTAGGCTGGTCACATAAGCAAGCCCTTCAGGCAGACCCTAAATTTTATGTGGGGTCAGAACATGGTTTTATCTTGTTTGACTGGTTTCAAAGTATACCCAAACCCACACAAATCAGGTTTCAGAGTTGAATGTGAAGTCCTGTTTGTAACTTGCCTGTTTTTCTGTAGCTGGCATGGGCCTATACATATGTCTTTATACAACAAAACATTAAATAGTCTTTAGAGACAGTTTTTGATTTACATTTTCTTCTCTGTTTAAAAACATGGCCAAATAAATGTTAATTCATTTCTTTCCAATTAATTGCCCTTCCCTTACTTAAACTGAGCTATTAACATGTGTGTGAGGTGTACTACCGTGGATCTGTATAGAATTAGAGTAATTATATAATTAGTTATGAATTAAAGGCATGTTTATACCATGCCAGAAAAATGCCATCCTAATTGAAGGCATCTTTCCTAAAAGGCAGAACCAAGTGGGACCTCATCACATTCCCTTCTTGTGCCACCTTGATTTTATTTAAGGGAAATCAAACATGTTTCTTTGGTCTGTCAGTGAAAAATAAAAGAGCAAGTGGATAAAAGTGTTGTGCATAATTCATTTGGTTGGTTATTTTATTTTGCTGTAACATCCTACAGAATGCTTCAGCTTTACTCTCCACAGTAGTTGTAGCTTGCATTAAAATAGGAAATGGATACAAATAAATTTTTACTTAGATTAAGGGCAGGCTTCAGATTCCTGGCAAAATGCCAACCTGTTGCACAGTGAGCATTATTGATATGCATTTTCTGCTCTGTGTTGGCTAAGAATGACAGTAATTAAAAGAACAAATCATTTAAATGAAGTGATTCTTCTTTCTAGAGAAGGTTGTTTCCTAATGTTGTTGCCAAAAGTCTCTCAAATGCATTAGGAGAAGAAGGAGGGTGTACAGGGAGAATGGATCAGCAATTTATGTATTTATTTTTTTTACCTTAATGGGATAAATTGGATATCTGGGACCACTTGTAGCACTCAGATGGAAGCAGTCAGAAAGATAATAGAGAATTAGGAAGACAGAATCCATATGCTTCATCAGCTGATCAGTCAGAGCACCTTATGGCAAACAATTGAGCTTGTGCTCTGTTTCAATTTGTTAACAAATATGTTTACATAACACACTGTGCTGAGAGATGCTGCGTGACTGTTCACCAAGGTCAGGGCTGTGAAGTCAAGTGTTTTCTTGTGATTAAAGTGCTCTTTTATCTTTGTTGTGCTCAGCTTAACCCCTCAAAGTTAAACTGACTTTGGGGAGAGATCTTTTGTTTCAATACCTTTGCCTCAGGGTCACAGTGTTAACAAACCTGAATATTGGAGTTATCTCTGGAGTCTAATCCATTATGGATCTCATTTAATTCAGCCATGAGCCTCTGACCACAGCAGACACACTCAGCCTCTACAGAAGTCTAATGCAGAAAACAGTGCAAATGAAGGCACCTGGCTATTATATTCTATAATAGTTTTGAAAAAAAAACAACTGAGGAACTTCATTGTTTTGAAACTAAAAATTTAGGTTTTGAGTTGATGCAATTTCTTGTTTCCTATCTTTTAATAAAACTGTTCTAAAATTGCTGAAACAAAGCCAAAATAAGCCCTTTCTGTCTCCAGAAACTCCAAAACCAGTAATCTTTCTGTCAATACAAAATACTTCTCGTGTGTTTAAAGTCACCAATGCACTCTGAGTCCTTGAGCTGACCAGTTTGAGCTGCTGTTTCCCATTTGTGAGGACACCACACTGCTCTCTGTGTGAGGGAGCTCTGTGGCAGAATCATGTGATTGCAGGTCTCATCACAAACAGCTCAATCCTGTGTGAACCAATTAACAGGATCAGTTCTGAGCTAAAATTTCAGACCTCTGTATTGATGTACCTTCTGAAGTCTTTGCTTTTAGGTGGTAAAACAGATTTGTATGTTGATACTTCTATATCTCCTTTTAAAAATTCATTTAAGACTTTTAACCTGTCTACCTACTCAGTAGTAAAAAGTGCTTCTGTTGCACTTACTGGTGCATCATCACTGATTTATTACTGGAGTAGATTCAGATGAAACACTGAAGTTCAGCTTCACAAGGATATTTACCATTAAAAAAAAACCCCATGTGCAACCCACAGTTGATTTTTTTTCCCCTTAATATCCACATCCAAGCAGAAAACATAACTCACTGTGGAGATAGAAATCATTGTCTAGTGTGGCTGCCAGCATAAGCACCAGTGCTTCATGATCTGTGTCTGTTTTTTTGGTCTCTATGGTTCTGTTGCCTTTTGTAAATGAGAAGCTGGTGCTGTTATATTTAGATGTGAATTTGAATCCGAGCTTTCCAAAAACACAGAAGTGTTTGGCCCTCATAAAACTGTGCAGGCCCTGAGCCAGAAAGTCAGAGTTCAGTATGGTGAGATATTAATGATGCAGAAGTACAGGTTGGGTCTGTCTGTAATTAGAACTCAGAAGCAGCCAGGGTGTCATAATTAGAAATATTACATGCATTTTGCTTTTTTCTTTTTCCAAAGTGCAAGTCAAGTACTGCTCACAACCTAAAAGACACAAGTTGAAAGCAAGGGTTCTCTTAGATTAAAACTCTGCACAAGACAAATCAGCCACCAGCTACATGGAAGAAATTAGAGATTGCTGGAATGACTTAGAAAATCCTAGAGCCTTTAGCATCCAGTGTGTAGATTAAAGGCCAGAACAGTTGAGGCTGAAAATGGCCATCTGATGCAGGCACTGACCTGTGGTTATCAGCTGTGTATCTTGTATCTCAGCAGGCTTTTTTTAATTATTTTTTTTTTTTAATTTTGTGACAGCAAAGGCAAAACAAGCCCACAGTATAAACCAACCTAGTGTGTCTTTAAGTTGGTCCTTGCAGGTCGAGGATGAAGTAGGTTGAAAGCAATCCTCAGGGCTTGCTGGTCTGCCAGTTTGTATCTGTGGGAAGTGAAAAAAAAATACTTTAATATCATAGAAGGCACGTAGAGGATAGTGATTTATATTTCTTGTACATGAATTACTGTTTCTCTCTGTTCTGATCTTTGTTAAGAGTCTGCCTATAAATAATCCAGGAGAGGTGGGGGATTCTCACATCTAGTGCATGCTTAGTGTGACTTTTGCAGGTCGTGGCTTTAGATGTTGGTAGCTTGTACTTTAGGGAAACAAGAGCTCTTGCAGCAGCTGTGATGAAGGATTTGGGGGCTGCAAGTCCCTAGGGCTACAGTTGGGTTTTTTGGAATGAGTCATAAGGATCCAAAGCCAAGTGTTACAGAAAAATGATTAATTCTTTTCACAGAGGAGTTCATTAATGACATAAAGTCATGAGAAAGAGGAGGAGGCATCTCCAGCACTCAGTGGCTATTAATTGGTATTAGTGTGAGTGCCTAAAATCAGGAGAACTGAAAAAAATGCAAAGCACAAGGTCTGATGGAGAAGAAAAAAATGTTGAAAATGGACCCATTTGTCTGCAGTGAGGCTCTCACTGGAGTTTGATGTGCAGAGGATTTATCCTTTTCAAAAGGTGCAGGATATCACTGCCTGCCTTTGGCTTCAGGGAAAGCCTGTTCTTAAAAATGGACCACTAAATATCATTTATGTTCATGGTCACTGGAGAATTTCGTGGGATTCTTCTGCTCTGCTGCTATGGCATATGGAAAACATGGCCCAAGATACACATCTGGCTCCTGCTGTCATTTCCAAATCCCTGTTGTAATTCCAGTAAGAACAGACTGAACATTAAAGGCTCTTTATCTACAGCTTCACTGATGGTTGCTTCCTAGTTTCTAATTCTTTTCTCATTCTGGTTTTCAACACTCATTCTTAAAACCTTACCAGGTTTTCTTTTTTTTTTTCCCAGTTTATTCTCCTGTGGCAACTCCTTTTTAGTAATTGAAAATATATTTGACGCCCTGTGTAGCAACTCTTCACACCCCCCAAACTTTTGTCTTCATTTAGAGGCTGCATTTATTTGCATTACATTTTTAATGCTATTTGATGATGCTCTACTTAGCACTGTTCAGTTTTTAGTGCAGGGCTTAGATGGATGTGAATCTGTAGCTGGATTTATTTTCATACATATTTCTAGTTTGCTGCTGATTGTGATGTTGCTCCTCAAGCTGCATCCCAAAAGGGCCTGAACTACTTTGAAAGGGAGAAAATATGGCAGTGTGTGGTTCCTTTGGCTTTGCTCTGGTGTAGCTGAGACTGTCAAGTTGGGAATGTGGGAGGATTAGTTAGTACACAGAAGGCAGAACGGTGATCATTGCTTTCAGTGCATCTTTTTTTAACTCACGCTGTGTATTTGGCTGCTCTGTTGTAGTTCACCATGGAATTAAAATAGCTTTCCATTGCTAGGCAGGCAGTTGGGATGCTGGAGCTGTAAACTCAAGATCACCAGGTATTAATAGATGGTTTATCCTCCACTGTGTGTGCACCCAGTACCTCACTGCTCAAGTTGAGGCTGAAGACAGTTGTCACTGTTTTCTTCTTAGGAGCACAAACCATCAGCTTCAAGCTCCCAATTTGTGACCATCTGATGTACAAATTGGAGAACAATAATGCAAGACAATTGAGGACAGCCTCTGAAGTACAGCATTGTTCTCCTCAGTCTGTGTTACTCAAAGCAGATTTGAGCCCCATTTAGAACTTAATTTTTCCCATCTGCTGTGCTTTAATTAAAAGCAATAATTTTTCAAGTTCCTGGTTTAGTTGGAGTGGTGTCTACTTTTTAGGCAATCAGCCCTGACTGTGGCTGACTCTGCGATCTGCTCTGCATCATCAAGTAGTTCTTTGGGCTGGATAGTCATGCTGGTTTAATGGTTTTAGGCAGCCAAACAGCACGGAAAGTCCCTTGGAGCTGGGTGACTGAGTCCCCAGGGCTGTGCTGAGAACATCCAATACCAGCGTCAGAGTTTCCACGAGCTTTGCGAGCTGTGAGCGCCGGCTCCTGGCCAGGGAGCTCAGCCCTCTCCTCCTTCCAGGAGCTGCTTTCCCTGGATCCTCCTCACGGCGTGCCTCATGCAGGAGGTCATCCCAGCTGTCTGGGTGTCTTCACTTGAGCTGGGGTTTCCCAAGGAGCCCAAGGCAGAGCACATGTGTGTGGCTGCTTGCCCCTTGACATGCTGTGCCACCCACCACACTCTCTGGGGACAGCCCTCTCTGCCTCTTTTCCCTGTGCCTCCAGCTGTGCTTCACTGTGGCAGGAGGAAATGTGGAAAATGAGGCACTACTTTATGTCAGTACCAGTGGAGTTAGTTCATTTGAGGTCCTTTCTGTCAGATATAAATGACAGGGATTTAATTACGTTGCCTTGGGTTGGGTCCAGCACTTACGTCCACACGGGTTCAGACTTTCCTAGTCAGTAGGTCTTGAATCTTAACAAATCCAGTCCTCCCACTCCTTGAGATTATTTCTGCATCTATCTTTTTACTGTTGCTTGGTTGCTAGTGACCACGAGGATATTTTCTTTTGGTGTGTGTGTGTGACAAATCTGGAAAAGCCTGCTAAGGTGACCTGAAAGCAAGGAACTACAGTCTCCCTTGAAAGTTAGAGATGGCACCAAAACTGCATTAACAGCTCAAATGTGTTCCCTGTTTCTTAAAGGTGGTCCTTTGTCCTTTGGAATGTTGTGCACAGTGTGGAGGTGAGCACACTTAGGGCAGCTTGGTGGCAGGTTTCTGACAGCCCACAGAGGTCATGCAGGGCTGGCTTTGGTGTCATTTTCCCCAGGAACTTCACAACCAAATCTGGGCATATCAGGGCAGGGAAAACCAAAAGCCTTGCTGCACCTTCAGTGCCTGCTGCAGATTAAGTGGTATCACTTTACAAAGAGTTTTGATAAAAGACTCCAACAGTCTTCTTGTAAATGTCTGAGCAATTTTTCTCAAACACTGAAATAATTCACCCCAGACAAATACCTGGCAGAATGTGTTTCAGTCTGAGCTCTTTGGCTGACAAAGCTGTCACGAACTGAAAGATCCTGTAATGGAAGAAAGTTAGTCAGCTGTAACTGTGAGCTCTGTGAGTGGTGTCACCTAAGGTAGGGATGCAGGATGTGGGGATTGCAGCTGCCTCCCCAGACAAACTGTGCTATAGACAGTGATACATTCCACAGGTTTTATAAGAAGGGGGAAAAAAGTATTTCCTTCTCAAACCAGTTCCTCTTTTTTAAAGAATGATGGTGTTGTCATCCTGTTTTTTTAAAGAAAGTAGTCTAACCTGGTCATGCTCCTCTGTGACAATTTCAAACAAATGTGGCACATGAGAGGAAGCATCAGAGATTATTGTCTCCCTGGATATTTTATGTTAGCCAGTGGTGGGATACAGGAGGGAGGTCCACATCAGTGGCCTTGCTTGGTGGTAGAAGACTGGCATTTTAATACACTGTGAGATTATAGAGCCAGCCCTGAATGAGGCTGCTCAAGAGCATGCACACCTCTGCCCAGGCAGGGCTGCCTCCTGCTGACTGTGGCCTCAGGTCTGTTGCTGAGGAAAAGGGGTCACTGCAGTGCAGTGAGGGGACCAAAAGTGCAGCTCTTTAGTGAGACTCATTTCATTAGAACCTGTGTTTGCAGAACTGCTTTGAAAGACTTCCTTGGAACCAGGATTAAAACTCAAATCTTTATGGCTCAAGCAAAATTTAGAGTTTCCTTCACTGGGGACTCATCTTTTGTGCCTCAGTGTCTGGTTTATGGTTGTTTTAAAGCTCTGGGTGCTTTAAAAACTCAATAGCAAAGTCAGTGACTGCATAGATGGCTTGGAAAGGTTTTCTTTGATCAGTGTGATGAGACAACAGGAAGATGCTATTTTCAGCCCTACCAAAGAGTGTGCCTTGCAGAGCCTGTGGCTGCTTGACCTCCAGAGAGCAGTGGGAATGCTGTGCTTCATTAAGCTGGGGAAAAGATTGTCATAAACATCTTCTTTGCTCATCAGAGAAGAGAAAATCTGAAATCTTGTGTCGGTACAAAATGAGAGCGAAATGAAAATAAAAATGCTCTGGTTCTAGAGCTTTAAATAGAGAAAAATGAAATGTGAAAGAATTGCATGCACACTTTTTTTCCTTAGTCATTCACTGGAAGGTGGAGCAGTTCAGCCTGTGGCGCCTTTAAAATGATTCATTATTTCCATAGAAGCCAATTGATGTTTATCCTTCAAATTGCTCTGCGGACATTAAAATAATGGAGAATTATATTTGCTTTTAATTTTGTTTCCAGACAGCTTGGCCTGAAAGTTTATGATGTGACTTGGAAACCATATCAAGTTGTGATTTATAGTTGCTCGTAATTGTGTGAAGATTGAAGATACGCTGGATGCTGCTTTGCTTTTCTTTTTTGTTCCTCCTCTCCTGCCCCATTCTTCTGCTTTACAGAGTGTTCTTGAGTGTAACGTGGTGAAAGGCCAACATCTCTGCCTTCACTGCTTTTCCTTGTACAAGCCACAGCAAATGAAGATTTTATTTCTCCCTAACATGAGGCTGTGTGAAATGAATTGTGGTTTCTATCTGATAATTGCTTTGGGGTTTGGTTGTTTTTTTTTTCCCGTGCTTAAGTTTTGACTGGTTTTGTGTTGTGATGATAATCACCCTTCTTGTAGGGTGGAGGGAGTGGTGGTTTTTAGTTAGGCTGGATGAGAATCATATGCAAAACATGAATGGGGAGGGGGAAGACTTTTCTTTGTGGTAAGGCATCTGTTAAGTGTATGGATGTCAAATCTGCTCCACAGGTGAGCCAACAGGAATAGTTCATAACTAAATTTATCTATCAGGTCTTATGGCTAAACGAATTTGTTACTCCTGTTTTCCTAAATTAATTTTTCCTGCACAGTTTTATCTGTTTTTTCCTCCTGCTGAGTAAAAAGCTATTCAGAGTTTTGTGCATAATGTAATATAACAAAAGGAAACACAGAGGATTTTGTGGACTGTAATAGAAAAGCCTGGTGAAGGTTATACAAATTTTACAAACCTTTCTAGTCATATTGCAGACTCCAAAACAAACGATTCAAACCTAAAAGTTCTAAACTATTATTAAAATTTTCCAGAATACTGTTTGCATATTGAATAAAAGAGTGTTCCTTACAGTTGTTTCCTGCCCTGACAAAAATCATCTGTGTGATACTGGGACATGGTGCTTTTGTGGTTTGATCCTGCACATGCAGCAGTGTGTTTTAGGTTTGGGGTTTTTTTTTTTCAATTTCTGTACATAAAAGGAAGCCTCAAAACATGCAGCAAGTGCATTTGGGCCTGCTTAGGAATTCCAGATGGCACTGTGGCCTAAACCAGCTGTTTTTCAGCATTGTAAGGAACCAATTTTTCTTCTTATCTTAGTTAAAAATGCGCCTGTTTAGTTTTGCTTTTGTTCCCAGCCTGTTTGCTTTCTCATTCTCGTGCCCCAGAGCATTTCAGTTTCAGTCACTGCATGACTTTGCTGAAATCAGGGCTGGAATGAAGTCACAAAATGAACAGCAAGCCAGTCTTATCCAAAATTCATGGGAGGGAACTGCATTCACAATTATTGGCATAGATGAGTAAGTGAACACTGACCATGGTGAACCATAAGTTCCCCTTATCTTAGCTCCTCGTTGTTTTGTTTTGTTTTGTTTTATCAAATCAGTTGTTTGCTAGTGTTGATTGCAAATGTTGTTCATGCCACTATTCCCAAGTATCTGGCCTTGGATCCTCAGTGAGTGAAGGGGTTTGTAAAGAATCCAAATCAGTTCATGCAGAGGCTGTGCACATCAGTAGAAAACAACTTGCAAAGACTGATAGATTTTGTCTGCACTTTTACCTTAAAAGAAGACTCCCTGCCTATATATCTGCATGCATGTGTGTGTATGTGCATATATGCAATTATATTAATATCAAATTTTCACCACTTTACTCTCTTGCTTTCACATCATCATAGTGATTTACATTAAATTCCAGGTTTCATTGCCCTTTAGAGAAACACATTACCATTTAGTTTCTGAATAATGGTCTGCAAAGCATATGCAGTCCTTTTAGTAGAGACTCTGAAAAGTAAAAAAGAAATTTAAATGTTCTCATGCATTCAATTTGCAATATTTTTTATAAAATAATAATTGAAACACCTGTAATTTTACCTAGTCAGATTAGTCTGATCATGCTCTAAATTGACCCTGAGACAGATGAACCATTCATAGTTCTTGACTCACATAACCCATCACAGCCTGGCATTTGCTTGGGACAAATCTGCCAGGTCTCAGGGGTCACCAACACAAATTACAGCACAGGGAGCTGGAGGCCCTGTGGGCAGAAATCCACCCTGGAGCAGGGCTCTCCCTCTCCCCACTTGGTACTAATCATGGAGAACAATGCTGGCTGCTTTGCAAAATATTAGTACTGCTGCACAGAATCTCTGCTTAGAGCCCGCTGAGTCAGACTTGTTTACTTCACACAAGTATTAATCTCTGTCTCTGATTGGTGGTCAACAGCTCCAGGCTCCAGGCTTAATAGAATTTCAAGCTGTAGATGACAGAGTTTTTCTGAAAATAGGAGGCTTCTTTTGCATTTTGAGTGATGTGTTCTCCCTCACTCCCCTTTGGTTGGTTTGTCATGGCTGAGGTTAAGATAGGTAATTAATTACTCCCATCCCAAGCCTTGTCCTTTAATTTAAGAACTTTCTTTAGCATCTCCCACAATCTTCTGCATGCACTCCTGAGAGGTTAAGCAATGAAGGAGCCATTAAATTAAATTCAGGCATTAATTTTTTTTCAGTAGGATGAAGCAGCACTCCAGTAGATCAAGCAGTTTCTGGTTTATGTTATTTCACAGCATGGCAAAGAAATGTGGGAAAAGGCTGGTTTTCTGGCTGCAGGAGAGGATGGGGAGTGAGGAAGCCTATCCTCTGGTCCTGCAGCTTGCCTCAGTCTTAGCAAGAAGTAGGACACAGGGAAGGAATCAGTGGAGTGAAACATCTCTTTGCCAAGGGCCTGATGTCCACGTTTTGCAGCTGGGAAGGCAGAGGAAGTGGTTTAGCTGTTCTTAACTAATACATCACTTTCCTCAGAAATACTTTTTATTGCCTGTAAAGCCTTTTCTGAGAAAGAAGCAGTGTCAGGTTGTGTTACTCTGTCCTTTGTGTTTTGAGGTCCATGAATACTGTCACTGAGTAACTCCTGGCTGGGGCTTTTATTCACTCTCTTTCTAAGTCTGACCAATCCTCCATGCTCTTTGTTTGCCACTCCAAGTAACTCCAAGTATGCTCTTTTCACAGACATAACTTCCCCATTTAACAAACTAAGTATTTTAGCTTTTTCTAAGAAATACATGAAAGCAAATCAGTACAAAATCTGCTGCAATGGGAAACTGCAGGTACACCTGCTAAGTTCCAAACAGCAGCAGCAGGACTGAGCTTCTGTGTCAGAGACACAACAAGGGAAAGGAATGTGGTCACTCTTGGAGTGCCTTGAATTAGCAACTCCATGCAGAATTTGTGCTGGGTTTTAGAGCACCACCAGGTGAGGCTGAAATGTCAGCTCTGCATTGAAATTCCAGGTGCCTCCTGCCTTTTTAGGTGTTCTACTTCTGTGTGCCTCCAAGTCTCACTGTTCTTTATTAAAGATCCTCAGACCTTTGCAATTGTACCATGTAGCTGTCAGTTCACAGACTTGACAACTTTCAGGTTTAGAAAATCTGCTTTTTCCTCCATACCAGTTTTGGTATAGCTGCCCAATATGCAACTGCTTGGAGAGGAATGTTGTTGCTACCATCCCAGAATACTGTAGTTTAGTTGCAGGGAGGTATTTTAGAAATCTCAGTATATTCTTGGGATTCATTTCATTCATCCAGGCATAAGCACTGAACATTAGGTAGTCTAGATTAGTTGTTCTGTGGTCAGTACTCAGACTTCTCTCAAGAGTCTCTCATCCTAAACCATGTCTCCAAAATTGTTTGTGCAAATTGGCCCTGTCTATTGGCCATGTCTCCATAGGCAGCCTGAACAGTTCATTCAGAGGGAGGGTTAAGTCAGCTGCAGATGGTGAGAGCTGTGAAATCAGATGTGATGGAATTCCAGAGTCTTTGCAGACTGTTCATCAATCTATTCAGCATTGTTCTCTGTATTTAAAGAACTATCTCATGATATTATTTTTCCACCACTTGAACAGAAGCTGTGAGGAGAGTCCACCACATCTGCCCATGCTGCTGTTCACTTCTGCTGTCTCACACGTGTCCCTTCTCCCTTCTTTAGTCTTCTGGCACCAGTATCACCGTGGACATTGCTGTCATGGGGGAGGCGCACGGGCTCATCACAGACCTCCTGGCCGACCCCTCACTGCCCCCCAACGTGTGCACGTCACTGAGAACAGTCAGCAACCTGCTCAACACACAGCTAACCTTCCAGGCCATCCACAAGCCAAGGGTGAACCCCTTGGTGTCCTTCAGCGAGAACTACACCTGCTCTGACTCGGAGGAGTGTCCGGAGAAAGGAGAGAAGCTGGCTATTCCCAAGGTGAGTGCTGGAGCCTGCCTCTCCCTAAAGGGGCAGCTCTGGGCTTTCTGTATGAATTGCCACCTCTTCTTCCTCCCCTCAAGCAGAAGGGTGAAACCTACATAAGTCAATGAAAAAGTCTCTCTTGGTGTCCTTCAGGTGCTTTGGATCAAGTCTAAACTGTTGTTTACCCCTACAAACTAACAAAAAGATCATCACAATCACTGGTGTGACAAACACTGTGAGCTCATGGGAGTTGTCTTGAGAAGGAAAAGAAGACAGAACCATAAATATGTATATAATACTGCCTTGAAAATGGCTTTGTGAATGCTGAGGGATCAGGCAGGAAATAAGCAGTGTTAACCACCCACACTTAGCAAGTGAACAGCCAGAAAGAGCACATCAGATTTGAAGCAGTGTGAGTTGTAGGTTTGTTGCTAATTAGCTGTCCTGCAAGGCTTACATTTAATTTCTGAAACCAAACCAAAATGCTTTTGTAGTGCAGCCTCCCTTGCAAAATTAAATACAGGCAGAGCACGTTGCACAGGCAGATGCTTTCATGATTTTACAGTTTAAATGGCACAGCCAGTCATTCACTCCAGCATTCCCAGGCATCTCAATTGCAATGCTCGTGATTCTTTTATTATAGTTTAGTGTGATGATAATTACCACCCTATTTGCCTGTTTAGCAGTTGTGTGTGTGAAATGGATGTTCACAGGTTTTTAAGCACGTTTTCCAGTTTATTTTAGTGACCAAATCTGTAATGGCTGTTCCCTGGGCTCTGAGGGGAAGAGTTGAGTGGAAGAGCACTGCTACCACATGAGCACACACAGGGAAAAGGTACCAGTTTGCTGTTGCATAAAACCTAATGAGGGTAAGAGAAATGAAGGATGAAGTAATAAGTTAATGCTACAGAGAACTAATCTGATTGAAGAATTCACTGACCTAAATGTATTGTGGTCCATAAAACAAATATTTTGCAGGTCTTTATTTAAAGTGTCTAAAAGCAGATTTAGGACCTTCACCTTAAGCATCTGATACTGAGCATTTTGTGTAAGGAGATAATGTGTTAACCTACTTATCTGCAATTCTGAGCTTCAGAACCACAGATGTCTCCCATCTCCTATTTCTTAACCCTCTGGCAAAGTCTGAGCTCTCCATTGCAGATATATTTATTTTAGTTCTTAACTATAAACACTTCACGAGAACTTCACAAGAGAAACCACTCACAAAATTATAGGATCTGCAACAGCAAATCTGGATCCAAAAAAGATCCTGTATTATCTTTGCCTTCAAAAATTTGAAAGAAAACATCTGAATCCTGTTAATTGGAGAAATGGAAGAGTCAGGTGAAAGAAAAACACAGGGTGATCAGGAAAAATCTGCTGTAAACAGTGATGATTTTTCTAAGCTTTTTGAGACATCATATCCCAGAGCATGGAAGTTTTATTTATATGTTTAATCTTTGGGTTGGGCAGATATGGCAGGGAAAAAAGCTGGAGCTCCCCTGCCTCAGTTTTTCTTACAGCCTTTCTTGCCTTGAATCTCTGATTCAGAGGATTCATGATGGTTTAAATCACTGAGCAGTTGAGGTTGAAAGTGCATCTGGAGATTGTCTATTCCAGTCCTATCCCTCAGCTCATTTAGGAGAAAGTTTCTCTAGGCTCAGCCTAGATCAGGTTGCTCAGGAGGATGTGGAGTTGGGTTTTGGATTATGTTCATGAATGTAGACTTCACAGCTTCTTCAGGCAACTTCTCTGTGCTCAGTCCTCATATTTTCCCCCATTTTAATTACATTTCTTGTATTTCAGTTATTGCTCCACTGCCTCTTGTCCTGCCACTGGGCACCCCTGGAAAGAGCCTTCTCCATTCCACCCTCCCTTTATGTATTTGTGTACACTGCTGAGATCTGCCCTGAGACTTCTCTTCTTCAGACTGAGCAATTCCAACTCCCTCAGCCTTTCCTTTTATGACAGATGCTTCAGTCACCTTTGTGGCCGTGCTAACTTGTTTAAGTACCTTTGGCCACATCAGGTGCTGTGGCCGTGGACATATAGGCCATTTTAAAATTTTAATTTATATTAAAATTACTACATTTATTTCTTAAAAGTAGAATTAAAATTNTTAGTAATTTTTATAGTTTAGAGCTATAAAACAGTTTTTATTATAAAACAGTTTTTATTATAAAACAGTTTTGAGACAGGGAGGACGGTCCAGGCTCTCCAAGCATTTCAAGCATTGTTTGAAATGAATAATTACATGGGAAAACCCAGATTTGAAGTACCTCAGTAGGTGTTGCCAGACAGAATGAAGCACATGGGAATGGTTTTGTCTCTGTGGAGGTTTTTGTGAGCCTGTGCAGACTGTAAGGAGCTGGTTTCCCCACAGCGCCTGCGCAGGAGTTTGCCTCCAGGACTGCTGAGACGAGTGTCCTCAACCTGGACCACAACAACGTCAGCCACAGGACTGCCCACCCTGGAGCCAGCTCCCGTGAGGAGGGACCGCAGTGCCAGCATCAAACCCCACGAGTCATCTTCATCCAGGTGACAAATGGCCTCCTCTCTCTTCTGTGCTTCTCTTTGGGCAGATTTATTCGCTTCTGTGTGATGGTGCAGTCAGAAATGCTGGCTGTGAACTGTGCTAGAATTACTTGTTCATTTTTCTCTTAAATTGATTTGCCAAAGAAGCAGCATTCCCATTTTGTGTCAGGTTGTGCCAAAATTATTCATATTGTTGGGTAGGAAGATAAATTTTTAAAAAAATCTATTTATGCTAATGAAGTGCTGAACTGCCCAATGAAATTGGGAGAAAGGCAAGATATCTGGTTAAAGTTTCCTTGATATGCAGGGGTTGCCTGTGTGGTTTTTCCCCAGTGAAGAAAACAGGAAGCTATTAACCCACACCTAATGATGTGATCCTGTCATTAAACCAGTTCATAAAGCACTTCTCCATGTTCCATTCCTCTCAGGGTCTGATCCCTGAGCTGGTGTCATGAAGCACATGGTCCTCCCATGAAATGGATAGAGAGAGTCATGTCTGCTCAGCTGCTTACAGCCAGCAGCCAACTTGTGTGGGGAATTTGTTGTAATAAAAGTTATAATAGCTGCACATCATGTCCTTACAACAGGATTTCCTCCTTTCTGGCCCCGTGAATGCTTTTCTGTTCTAGTCAGAGAGGAGCAGAGCCTTCAAAGGAAGGGTGGAGAGCAGGGAGTTGTGGTACCACCCTGTGAGAAGAAAGTTCAGGTCCCCTCCCCACCTCATCTTGGGGCTGGTGGATGAAGAAACAGTGTGGAGACATGCTTTGTCCTCGGGAAGGGAAGATCAGAATGAAAACATTGCATTCAAGAAGAGAATTCAGAGCCATGACATCAGAAGGTTCACCTGCTTTTCTGAAATTCAGAATTTGGTGCTGTTAGTGGAGGAAAAGATGGGGACCTTGGGAGGCCAAACATCACCAGTGTATCACTGTTGGATAGCTTGGGGGAATGCAGCCCCAAAGTGCAGCTTTCTTCCAAGGCTGGCCTTTCTCCAGATACCCAAATCTTCCCTGAGGATGAGACTGTCACACAAGTATGGAGGTGCTCAAGGCAGCCTGCAGAGTCCCCTGAAAGTCTCATGCAAGAAAAACACGTGGTTTGCCAAAATTCCCTTTTGAGAAGCCCCATCTGTCCCTGTAAAAGCAAATCTGAGGAAGCTGAACCAAATGCAAATGTTCTTCACTCACAGACCTGTGGTTCCTGGGGTGCTTTTGATTTATGCTGTTGATCCCCGTCTCACGTAGTGTGTGAGCATCCCAAGATGGGAATCAGAGGGAGAAGGAGAGCAATTAAAATATTATTGTTGGTCCTTTCCTGTGGTTGTTATGTAACTCTGCATGAGGAGCCAGCTAAGCAGGCTATCAATTCTATCCCATGTTTAATGTCTCCAGTTGTGTAATTATAGCTCTGTCAGGCCTCCCTGCCTACTGTTTGCACTGCTTCTTTCACAGCAGGAGAAACAATGTGTATTCCAGAAAGGGGGGAAATGAATCCTATAAGTCTAGCTTTAAAAATTTTGGCAGACCAAAAGAGATCTGCTTTCAAGAAAAATTCTGAAGTGAAGAGAAAAAAATTTATCTTGGTTATCAGCCACTTTCCCTGTACCAAATTCAAGTGCTCCACTGGTCACAGAGAAAGAAACATTTCATGAGTTGAAGGGTAGGAGAGAGGCTGGCACTGGAATTGCCCTGTGGCACATTCTGTAGTTACAAAACGTGCAACTTGTGCCTCACAATGTGGGACTTTTCAATTCTGGAAATCACTCCTGGGTTTCTGTAGTCATAGATTTGCATAAATTCCCTGTAACTGTCAGCTTGACATTAGTAATTTTGTATTCTTCCAACCCCATGGCACTGAAGTGAGTAGACATTATACTGGAAAAATAATAGAGGTCCCACACTGTTTCCTTTACCCATTTTTATACTGAGTGATTCTCCTGTAGGAACTCAAAGAATGTGTTTCAGAGATTTTTGGTTTGGTTCATTGAGGTTATTTTACTGTACAGTGGGCCAGTGTGTTATATTCTTCACCTCAATTAAAAAAAGAAAGCAAAACCATAAAGCAAACAATTTTTTTTAAATCACCTGAATTCTTTCTTTGCCTCATCTTCACCCATACTTCATCACAGATTTTAAGAATTTGGACCCATGAAGACAACCACCAAGTATTTTTGTAGGTAGCACTTACCATTCCAAAACAAGATGTATAGGTAACACAGCATCACATGCTTTTTTCTTTCAGAATGCTGGGGTTTTTTTGGGTTTTTTTTCTTCAAGTTTATTTTTCTCAAGCTCAGCTGGAGCTATGCTACTTTAAAAGTTTGTCTTCATCTTTGAGTGTCATTTAATCACTTGGATGTGAGGCTGTGAGGAGGAATGTGGAGCCTGAGATGCTGGATGAGCTCACAGCACCCCTGAAAGAAGCTGACAGCTGATGGGTGTCATTCTGGAAAATGGATATAAATACAGTGTTCCTGCAGCACAGAAGATTTTGGCCTCTCCTGCCAGCACAATTCTCTTGCACCAATGTCTCCAGGATCTGAGGAGGGCATTTTTGGGGGGATGCAGCAGGCATTTCACCTGCTTAGGGCATGAAGGGGCACACCACTAACCATGCTGGATGCTTCCAGTCCTCCCCAGCCTCCTGAGGAGTTCCTCCAGCGCCCCAAGGGTTGTTGTGTATCTGCTGTGGCACCAATTTTGCTGAGAATTTGTGTCACCTTCAGGCTCTTTTAAGGAGGTGTTCAAAGAGTACATAAATTTAACTTATTTCCAGTCAACTTTTGAGCCTCTTTGTACTGTCAGAACAATATAATGAAGGCATCTTTGTATAAATAAGNAGCTGACAGCTGATGGGTGTCATTCTGGAAAATGGATATAAATACAGTGTTCCTGCAGCACAGAAGATTTTGGCCTCTCCTGCCAGCACAATTCTCTTGCACCAATGTCTCCAGGATCTGAGGAGGGCATTTTTGGGGGGATGCAGCAGGCATTTCACCGGCTTAGGGCATGAAGGGACACACCACTAACCATGCTGGATGCTTCCAGTCCTCCCCAGCCTCCTGAGGAGTTCCTCCAGCGCCCCAAGGGTTGTTGTGTATCTGCTGTGGCACCAATTTTGCTGAGAATTTGTGTCACCTTCAGGCTCTTTTAAGGAGGTGTTCAAAGAGTACATAAATTTAACTTATTTCCAGTCAACTTTTGAGCCTCTTTGTACTGTCAGAACAATATAATGAAGGCATCTTTGTATAAATAAGGCAGACAGGCCTCAGCACTAATCTCAAATCTCAATATTTGGAAAAATATTTTTTGCTGAACATGGTACTGAGTGCCTCACAAACAGCAGTTCAGCCAACCCATAGATGTCATTTCCCTCACCAGATGTTGTGCTGCCTCGAGTATTATCACATCTTGCTGTGGCTCCTGACTTCACGAGCTCTGCCACTGAGGCTTTTCCCCTGTGCTGAAGGTTGCTTGTTTGTGCTCTGGTTTGGCAGCTCTGACTCCTGGAACAGCTCCATTCTGATGACAATCACAAAGAGCAGGTCCTTCTCCACCTCCTACGCCGTGTCCTCCACCAACCACCTGAATGCCAAGAGGCAGAGCCGCCAAGGTGAGTGGGCATCATCCCCAGCTCTGCCTGGGACTACCTGGAGCATCTGCTTCTGCTCCTTGTCCATCCTGCTGCTTTTACTGAGATGCTGGATATCTCCACATTCAGAATTTTTTTATTGACTCTTGGATTGTCAACAGTAAATCATATTTTAGCCACCTATCACAGTGAGTTGCTCTCAGGGAAAAAATACTGGAACTGTGCATGTATTTACCTGCAAGATTAATGTTTCATAAACTTAGATCAACATATTGCCTTATTAAAAGGTAATTTTTGTGTCTGGGTTGCATTTAGATAGAGGGCAAAATTAAACATAGAACCCATTCAAGTTCCTAATTACATCCTTTGGCTTTGAAGATGAATGAGGTAAATTAACTGGGGCTGAGTTCCTACAAACTCCACATCAGGAGATAACTCAATTTCCATGCATTTCCTTTTAAGATAGATCAAGTTTGCTCTTCTGCACTTGGGAGTCTCATTTTGTCTGAGACTGGGAATTGTGGATTCCAAGGGAAGGCAGCACTTTGTTTAAACACTGGGCTGGCTGAAGCATTTCACCTTGGCAGTGCTGCTTAGGTGGAATAAGGGACAGAGAAAACTCCATCCTGCTAATGTTGCACATGGGATACTGGCAGTTTCTGTACTCTAGCTCAGGTGTGCACTCCCATGTGCTGCACTGATGGTTGCAAGTCTCCCTTAGTGAGCAGAAAAATAAATTCAAGCTGAAGATCAAGGCCAAAATCTATGAGAAATGGACCCAAAGCACAGTATTTTTTATAATGTATGACTGCTAAAAACTGCTCTTTTTGGTTTATTGCTAGTCTTGAAACATGTAGAAATACAAATTTTCTGGGAATGTGTGTAAGCCTTCCTTGACCCTGCTTTAGAGATGGGGCTGGGAGCTGCCTGTTTGGGGCTGTGTGTCTCTGTCACTAGAACATGTTGACACCAACAGTCGTGCCACAGACTTGCCTTTCATGTCATGCCTGTCCAGTTAGTGCATCCTGCTCAACAGGGAAAACATGCTTTGTGTTTTGAGCCAGATCTTCAGCAGGTAAAAGTGGCTGATAGGAATGGAAGTTCATCACTGTGACAGCCCTGGGCTTGGCTCAGAGTGGAGAAGGGTGTTCTGTTATTTATCTTGTTTTTGGAGACTGTGCTGGTGCATCTCAAGAAGAGTATTTCTGCATGGTGAACTAATCCAGCCATCTGCCACTTCTGTTAATTGACAAGGCTCCTCTTGTCCTTGGCCAGGTATCCCACCAAACATTTCACCTCTCACCTCCCCGTGCCCTTCACCGATTCAGGGGACGCCTGCCACAAGTCCTACTGGAAAAACATCTTCTGTGTCATTTCCAGAGCCTACAGACACTGACACCAAGCAGGGCTTAAAGCCACACAAAGTCTTAACTTCTACTCAGAGTGCACCCAGCCTGTCAGACCCTATAATCAGCCCCTCCATCATCTGCAGCAGGTAAGATGGTAATTTGACATGCATTGGAATAATTTCACATTGTTGTCATATAGAACATGTTCTGTTGGCCAACATACAAGTTTTTGTGATTTACTGCAGTTTATATTGATATTGATTTACATTGATATTGATATTTCAGGTTTATAGTACTTAAGTAAACATGCAGATCAATGCTACAAAATACTTTTAAAGTGGAAGGCTGTTGGCTGTGCTCATTGCTGTGTTTATAGCTGTATAGAACTTGGGGGTTTATTTCGTGCTGGTATACTTAGAGAATAAAAAAAAATCATTTAAAGAAATCACATGGTTCAGGTTTATTGTTGGAAACACACATTTAATGGTGGTGAGCAGTTAATCCAAGGTCTTTCTGTATTTTTGTCCCAAGATCCAATAAAACTTTAGCACTCTCCTGTGATTTTGTCTGGAGAATGTACACTAGACCATGGTTTATACTGACATAATCTCACACTACCAGGGGGAAATCATTTTACACAAGACTGTCTAAGGCACACAATTCCTCATATCATGTGTGTTCCTTGTTGTATTTCAGCTGTGGCAGACCCTACAACCAAATAGAAGCTGGTGATGGCACACTAAATAGAAATGATGCTACTACACACACCCTGAACAGAACAGGTAATTCTTTGTCAAAAACACCTCATTCCCTCAAATTCAGTAATCGTCCACTAAAAGGGCACTAAAATGAGCTTGTCTGTCATAAAAGGAGGAAACACATAAAAGGAGAAAAGGTGAGTCCATACAAATCATCTTTGAGGCTCCTTCCCTTTTCATATGTACAACATGTACAAAATGCTTGTGTAGTTAAAATATAAAGGCTATACTGTTTCCCTCAATTTACTCAAATAATGGTGCTCAGTTTTCTCCTCTCTCTTCATTCCCTGATGCCATTTTTTACACTCTGCAGGGTGTATCTTTAATGCCCTTGGACAGATTGTCCGACCTCGGAGCCAGCCAAGCGGCACACATGTACCATGAGTCAGAGATCCTGTTGCTGTCCTTCAGGAGGTCACAGGATGCCTTCCATGAAACCCTTGGAAGCTGCTCACACCCCAAGCTTTGTGATTTGTGTTTGTAGATGATCCTGCCCAAGCCACTTCTGACTACGAGACCAACAACAGCGACAGCAGTGACATTGTACAGAACGACGACGACACGGATTGCTCCAAGGAGCAGCCGCGGAAGGGATCCAGCTGTAGGTCCTTCACCCCTGAGACCATCATCCTGCATCCCTTGATACCACCTGAGGTACCTCCTCTAAGCTCCCCCAGCACAATAGACTGAGTGCATGCTGACAGTGAGGGGAAAAAACCCCAAAAAACAGCAAAATGAAAACAAAAAGCCCACAGAAAATGCGGTCTGAGGGTGCTGCAAGATATTACTGTAGGTGCACGTCTTGAATGTTGCAGAATGGTGAACAAGTGATGATTGTCTCAGCATTCAGCTGAGAGCTTGGTCGAGGTGCAGAGGAAAAGCTTTGTTAAGCTTTCCACAGTCTATTGTACAGCTGAATTAATAATCTGAAGTTGGCAGGAGCTCTTGAAAAATTTAATGTGATCCGTTGGAGTTGGGCATGCACAGAGAAGCACTTTGCTTGAAATGCTCTGGCATTTAATCATCTCCAGTTTTTAAGTGAACTGAAATTGCAGGGAGTATACTGGGAGAAATGGGAAAGGAGGGGCACAACCCATCTTTTAATTGCAGACCTTGAAAAGCAGGTAGGTTTCAGCTTAAGGAGTACAAGTCTTCACTTGGACTGAGCTCTGTGAGCCATGTTAGAGTGTGGTGAATGAGTCCTGATGCAGAAGCAGAAACTGAGAGCTTTTCTCTCAGTGCCACAGTGAATTTCACAATGAAGGCAGACTCCCTTGGAAATGAATGAACGATTCCCATGAGTGAATGAATGAATCTCAGTGCTAAGTGCAGACACTGCTGTTTCATAAACAGAATTTCCTGCCCATTCAAGTGAAATACATTACCAAGGAGAGTGAGTAGCTGCAGGGCTGCAAGAAATGAGGACATCTATGCTGAGCCTAGTAAAGTACCACTGACTTGCACATGATGCTAATGTGACTTCAGCTTTTAAGAGCATACATTTTTTTGCTTGAGATGCTTCACTGAACTAACAGTCCTTTTTTATTCTGGTTTCTGGCACAGGACAAGCCTGTACTGGCTCCTGAGCCTCTGGTTATGGACAACTTGGATCCCCTGATGGAGCAGCTAAATAGCTGGAACTTCCCAATCTTTGATTTGGTGGAAAAAATTGGGAAGAAATGTGGTCGGATTCTCAGTCAGGTGAGAGGTGCACCTTGTCTGGGTAGAATGTTGCCAGATTTGGACACAGACTTGTTAAAAGGCATTGCCCTACAAGCTGATGATGCAATCAGCTGTGATCCCTGACTCCTCATTCAAAGCTGACAGTACAAACTGTGTCTCATTATATTCCTTACTTCTGAATGTCTTTATTTTTAAATTAACAAATGTGAAAGAAAAAGAACACCACACACCTTTTTTGCCTTCTGCTCTCTGAATATTCTCTTGAGATGCTTCCAGCCCTTTCTGAGTTCTTTGGGAAAGGATTTCTCACGGGGTTTAACATAGGAGTGCTAAGCAGTAAATATATTTAGTGAATGCAAGATATACAGGGTTTTGGTCCTCTTCTATACTGAAGATTTCAGTATAAGATCCCAGAAATAAAAGATTTCAGACTTCAGGCTTGGCAAGAAAGCAAAGTTTAAGGAAGTGGGGGTAGAAAGAATCCTTGCAATAGTCCCTCATTTTTAAAGAATCAGAATTTGAGAGAAAATTGATACCATTTCCATAGGGAATGCTGATTTGCTGTGAGTTGGGATGGGAGAGCTCACCAGTCTTTCTTTCAGCTCTCAGGTTTTTTATCCCTTCCTGTGGGTTTAATTCAGTTACTGACACAGCCTGTCTCTACCCAGCACGATTAGTGTCACTTTCCATAATCACTTCCTTGGCTGAACTTTCTACTCTGTTATGCCCCTTTTCCTGGCACAGTGACAAATTAGTCTTTTTTTTTTAATTTCTTATAAAAGTATTGAAGAATATTAAACAGGAAAAGCAAGTAATTGTTTTTATTATTATTTAGGGATGAAAGGGAAAAAAGCCCAAGAGAATCTGCCTGAAGGAGTATCACTTTACAAGGCATTATGTAGTGATGAGTGCTGGAAAGAAGAGATAAAGTTAATTGGTTCAATGTGATATAATTATCACCCCCCCACACACACCCAATAACACAGGGGTTAGTGTGTCAGGCAGATTTCAGTGGAACAAGCTCCAGAGAATGCTGGATCAAATCACAGTCCCTTGGTGCTCACCTATTATTCAGCAAGATTCAATTGTCTGGTGGTCAACAAGGGAAAACCATGGCATGAATTCAGATTTATTCTGTGGTCTGCCTTCCAGTGCTCTGCAGCTTGGCAAGAAACATCTGTGCTTGGCCAGCCTGCCAAGAGTCTAGGTTCATTTTAGAGAAATAGGCAAACTGTGGATATTGGATATATTTATTGGATAAATTCAGTGATGCTCACTGGGGCACTTTGGCACTAGGAAGTGAGTGTGTGATTGAAAAGCTCTTTAGATCATATTGCTCATTTTTTCTGATAGCATGGAATGATAATAGAATGGGGAATGAAACATAAGGAGAACCAGAACTTTTCTTCTAATGGCATAACAAACAGTTTGGATGAGGCAAAATCTGTTTTGTTTTTAAATGGGTGCCTCTGTAGGCCTTAAGCACTTTACCAAGCTGCGTGGGGTTCTGTACCTCTGCACACAAGTCCTCTGTGCTTCCCTCAAATTGCACTCAATCTCTCCACTCTGTTTCCCAAAATCTGGATTTTTTTGCACAGGTTCTCAACATGTTATGCACTTCACAGTTCCACAAAATGAGGCTTGTGAAGTAAAATAGAAAAGCTTTCATATTTGTGATGAAAATTCAACATTTTCTGTAACAGCTGTTTATAATAACTCCCTTGCCTTATAATAACAGCAGAATGTGGCAAGATAAACCTTGTTCACAAAATCTAGATCCTTATTACCCCCATGTACTGAGGTGTTGCTAATGAAATTATTTTCAGAAGTTAGGAAACTAAAATAAATATTTTTCTCCAGCCAAAAGCACTCTTTTTTTTTTTTTAGTTTGATTTTTAAATCCTGGAATATTATTACAAAGGAAAAAAAAAGCTCTAATGATTTATTCTCTGTATTTTGCTATTAAATGGACTAACCCATTCAAAAAAAAAAGTAAATTAAAAAGCTGAATTAACTATGTTTGCCATGCTAGGTTAAATTTATGAGATGGAACAAAGCAAAGTTGACACATGCCTCTAGGGAAACATTCAGTTTAGAAAGCAAATGCTGGCTTAGCATCTTTGAAGCTGCTTGAGATGTCTGTTCCTTCTTTGTAGAATTTTAAATTGATTTATAAAAAGACCTCAAACCAGTCAGGAACCATGAAGACTGGAGTGGCAAGCCCAGTAAATGTGACATTAGTATCAGTAAATGATAGGGTTTAGAGAGGACCATGCATTCAGCATGGGAATGACCATGAGGGGAGGCAGGAGGAAGATCATTAATGCTGCAAATTCATGTCCTTTTTTGTTGTTCTTACTGTAAAAATCCACAGTGGCAGTACATTTGGAGTTGGTGTTCATTAAACTTGAGGTGCAGCTCACAGGTGCCAATTTATATACAAAATACACAGACACAAACAGTGGTGGATGGAAGCTTGATTTTTATTCAGATGTAAAACACAAAGTGTAATTTGTAGCCATTTCTTGCCACACAGCACTCATCAGTCCAAATGTACTTCAAGTTGCTCTAGGCAGGCCATTACCAGGCAGATGGCATCAAAAGGACAGAATTTAGCTCACAGCAGTAAATAAATAAAGATTCTGCAAGGCTTTAGGGTCCAATTTGGGAAAGAAGTGAAAAGATCAGGCAGTGATTTTACTGTGTTTTGCATGTCAGGTTCAAACTTGTCCTCAGAAGTGCCCATTTCTGAGCATTCACCTTTCCTGAACTTCTCATCCATCCATCACATTCTGCTTCCCAGTACATCCTCTCCTGGATGTCTGCAGTCATCTTTGGTGCAGGAGTGCTTGGAGCAGCTCTGCCTCCTGAGCTGTTTGCTGCCTCTGATACCCTGTTGAAGTCACTTTTATCATTTCACTTCCAAAATTGGAGAGAAGGCAAGGGCACAATGCATAGGATCCACATGGTTCCCCCTCCTGTCATTCCTTTGCTTGTTCCTCCTTTACTGGGAATTGATTTGACTCAAGGATTTGAGAAAATACTTCCAGGAAAGATTTTCACGGGGTAATTCAACCTAAGGAGTTTTATATTGAAGTTTTAGAGTTTTTCTCATCCACTTAGCAGCATGGGGTTTTTTGTTGTTTATTTCTTTTAGGTATCATACAGGCTTTTTGAAGACATGGGGCTGTTTGAAACCTTTAAAATTCCAGTGAGGGAATTTATGAACTACTTCCATGCCTTGGAGTGTGGCTACCGAGAGATACCTTGTAAGTAAAAATTCCTGGCAGATGATGATGCTTCCTTGAAGTTTTGGGGATTTCCCATACACTTCTGTATTGAAGCCTTTCTTCTTGCATTACAAAGCTACTTTTTTCATCTAGTACTTCATGACCAAATGGATGGCTAGGCAGAGGCTGGTGCTGAACCACAGCCTGTCATCTTTTCTCTTTGTATTTCATATTTTACATTGTTTCATAATTCATGGCAAAATCTGCAGAAGCCAGGAATCATATAAAGCTATTATGAGGAAAGATTGTTTCTTGATAATGCAAGTGTACCCCAGTGCCTCAGGTGGAGGTTCTTGAAACATTTAACCCCCTAAAGGCAACTTGGACTTTGATACAGTAGCCAGTGCTCTGTTACCAAAAGGAGATGAGCTTTATAAGCAGAAAAAATATACCAAATGTGTGAGTGAACCCTGATCTGTTACTACAGCTTAGCTGGTATTTTTAAGTGGGAAGCATTTATTCACTGAAAAACCTGTTTTCAGTCATACCCAAAGTATTTCCTAATCCAAATCAAATTCATTAAAATGCTTCAGCTGCAAAAGGCTCTGGTTTTCCCAAGAGGAAAGAGTTATTACCCCCTTTAGGTGGCAGGTAAACCCAGCACTGAGGAACACAGGACACTTGCAGAAAAATGGGGGGGGGACATCATTATAAGAAGTCATGTAGTCTCTCTGTCAAAATACTAAATACCAATTGGAGCAGCTACAGTGGGAAGGATTTAAGGAAAGCTACCTCAAAATGCCTTCAGCCAGGTGGTTTGGAGTCTGGTCTTGGAAAGTGAGAGAGCCAGTTTCGATCCTTTGCTTCTGTTTGAACTGGGTCAGGGACCTAAAGCAGCAGATTACAGCCTGAGGAGTTTAAAGATGAAAGTCCCACAGTCTGTTCTACTGAAATTTTTCCTTTCTGTTTAAAACATTCAGCTATTCACAGAGTCTCTGGGATTTTTGTGAACGTAGCATTCTATTTCCTTGGGTTTTTTTGTTTTACTAAAGAGGAATCTCTCTCTAATACAAAATCAATTTATCTTCCTTGCTTTCATCTCGGTGAATGAGTTAAAAACAAGTCTGATGGTGGTGATAACGCTGGTTTTGTCTCTGCTGGGTTGGCTGCCACACGGCACCCACTAGATGGTGCTGACATCCCTCTGTCACACACATCCTGATGTTTCATAGCCGGGTGTTCTTGTTCCCTTTCTGTCACAGACCACAACCGCATCCACGCCACGGATGTGCTGCACGCCGTGTGGTACCTGACAACCCAGCCCATCCCGGGGCTCCCGACGGTGATCAGTGACCACGGCTCAGCGAGTGATTCAGGTATTTCTAAATGCTCTATGCCTGGAGTGTCTGTGTTTTGCTGGAAGGAAGCCTGCAGGATTCCATGCTGAGGATTGCATGCTGAATTCTCTGCAGTCTGTAGCACGGTGTTGAGTTTAGTTGAAGATGTTCAGGTGTGTTTATGTAACTTTGAAGGCAATGGAATTGTTCCTCCAGAACCTCAAACTTAACATTTAACGATGTGTGAATGCAACCCTTTGTGGTCACCTTTAATGACGGATCTTTGTTACCATTTGATTTTTTTCAAAAGGTCTTTTTTTCTAGGAAAACTGTGTTATTAGTGCTTTTCAGTGCTGTACCAGAGGCAGCACAGACTTAATCCTTTAAACCCTTAATTGTTTCGCTATTCTACAGTTTCTGGGCCATGCAGGTAGTGCTGTGCACTTGCCACTGTTTGGCTGTCATGAAATGTTCTTTGCTTTTCCTCACTATGTCCAAATAAAAATACTTGTTACCACCTGGCAATTGCTTTACAAGACCACTCTTCTTCTTGTTATGATTGCCATTTCAGGGAGCTGTTCTTCTTGCATTTTCATATTAACTTCTCCATGTTCAGCTGTGGCAACTAGAGGACCTGTCTGTGCTTTGATAGAGTTCTCAGAGATTTGCTGGAAAAGCAGGAGTTTATTCCATTTCCATGCTTTTTTTTTTTTTCCCCATGTGTGTGGTGTTAAATGGTTTTATTCCTTGAAAAATATATTAGCAAGGGATTTCAATGGCTTTGTAGGTGAGGTGGAATGAAAGGGGTTGAGTTCTGGGGCTTTTTGATGTTGGCTATTTAAAAGACATTGTTCAGCTGCATTTAAGATCCATTCAAGGTCGTTCACATTAAATTAGCAAAGCATCTCAGTACCTGCCTCTGACAGGTGTGCTCAAGATGCTTCAAAAAGAGGATGACAAGAGGATTATCAGCAAAGATCCAAAGTCTAGACATTTGTGTCAGAAAACATGCACTGTAATTCAATCAATAAATTCTAGTCCATTGCATTAAGGACTCTCAGTGTCTCATCTCTTGTCTACATGATGAAAGAAATTAGAGAAAGGAGTGGGAAGATCAAGTTTCCCCACAAAGCTCCAGCATTGCTGTGAATCTGTGTCTTACTGCTTGTAACTTACAAAGCTGGAGAATAGGATTTGCTGGATGGCTGGAAGATCCCCAGGTGGGACCAGAATTTGTTCCTTCCCAATTATTTGTCTTGATCATAGGCACAGGAAGCATTGAGGTCAGGCTGCATTTATTCTTACTGTAAACTTGCTCCTTCTCTCCCTGCTACATTGCTTCTGTCACAGTGGGCCACAGGAAAAGTGGCACTGGATGTTTTTATTGTTTCCATTTCTTTATTTCTGCTCAGATTCTGACAGTGGGATCACTCATGGCCACATGGGCTACGTGTTTTCCAAGACATACACACCTACAGATGACAGCTATGGATGCCTGGCTGGCAACATCCCTGCCCTGGAGCTGATGGCTCTTTATGTAGCTGCAGCCATGCATGATTATGATCACCCTGGAAGGACCAATGCCTTCTTGGTAGCAACGAGTGCTCCTCAGGTAAATACATCTCAGGCAGTGTTGCTGTGCAGTTTTGGAAGGTCTTGATGACAGCTTTTCCCTTGCTAGTGGTGCCTGTGGCTTCCATTAAGCACAAGTCTGCCAAATATTTTGAAACAGCTTGTCAAAGTGACAGAAATTATCACTTCACTTGGGGATTGCTGGTGAGAGTTTCCTTACACACCCTCAGTTAGCAGAGCTGTTAAGGAAGGTACTGATAAACTGTGTCAGTGAAGAAGGTAAAGCTCTATAGAGAATCTGTGGAAGAATGGAAGAATTATTCTACCAAGTAATGCACAGAAAGATGAAATAACATAAAAAATCCCAGTTGTGTATTTGACTGTGCTTTGCAAGTGAATTGTGCATGATCATAACACATTTTCCATTGTTTCTATAGAATGTGAGCAGCTGCAGTCTTTTTGTGAAAGTGTCTGGAGGCAGAGAGTGGAAAATAATCTCAGTGTTACAAATGTAGAGTTGAGGCTTGCCTAAGATTGCACAGAACTTGCTGCCAATCCTGAGAGTTGAATTCAGCAATTCTGAGTCACTCTTTATTGGCTTAATTATGAGATCATCTTTCCTTACTTTACATAGCTGACCTGTGCTGAAAAATACTTCTGTGGAAGAGACAAAACAAAACAAAACAAAAATCTTAATGGTGGCAGGTCAAGTAGGGATGCAGAAATTCTAGAATTACTGCCCAGTTTGCAGCCAGACTTCCTCTGTCACCAAGAGCAAGTCACCTGAACTTGCTCTGGTATCAGTTTGTGTCTATGAATCTGTAGTAATGCTTCTCATCCTTGCAATGCATTTCTGTGATCCAGAGCTTTGATACTCTGGCCAGGTGAATAGATTGGGAGAAGACATGAGCTGTCTTTAATTATAAGAAACCAGTGGTGTAGCTCTGTGCTTGCAAAAATCAGAAGTTAGATGAGTAGCCTTTATGTATTGACTGGTTTGAAAATAAATTAATAGAAAAATATAACTTCATTGTTATTTTGTGACTGGAATTACCCTCACTGTGAGAGTTACATATCTTATTTTGGTAAAGACTTCACAAGCTTTGGACTTTATCACTGAGGTATCTGTCAGGCTGAGTGCGTTTTCAGGCTGCAAACCGGAATTCCTCCTGTTCCTGTGTTTGGAGCCCATCCTGCACTGACACAACTGCCTGGTGCCATTACCAGAGGCAGTAACCCATTGAGTGAGGTTAATCCTGAGTACACACCTGTGTCCTGCCAGCCCCTGAGCTGTGGCCTGGAGCAGGACAAGTCCCTTGGTGTGGTTTGGCCGGGGCGTTGCTCAGCTGCCCGCGTTGCTCCCGCAGGCGGTGCTGTACAACGACCGCTCCGTGCTGGAGAACCACCACGCTGCTGCTGCCTGGAACCTCTTCATGTCCAGGCCAGAGTACAACTTCCTGGTCAACCTGGACCACGTGGAGTTCAAGCACTTCCGCTTCCTCGTCATCGAGGCCATCCTGGCGACTGACCTGAAGAAACACTTTGATTTCGTGGCCAAGTTCAACGCCAAGGTGAGATCAGTTTGGGGTGCTCAGAGAAGATGGTGGGCCTTGGTAGCATCCAGCAAAAAGGGTTTCTCGTTCCTCTGAATGTCCTTTTGGCTGCTGTGAAATGTTGAATAGTAATCTGGCCTTTCTGTAGGGTTTTACTCATTGAAAGTGAGTGACACGGCTTGTCTTCTTAGGTGTATTTACTTCTTTTCAGAAGGTGGTTTAAGGCTAAAAGTATTATGGACTATTTTTGCATTCTACTTTTCCACTTTGCTTTCTTGTTCACTGGCACTTTAGACCTATTAGCAAAGCATTCAGGGGGAAAAAGCCAAAGGTGTTATTACCAAGTTTCTATAGTGGCTACTCTAAGTGAATTTTTACTGATTTAGTCGTACTGTTGTATTATCAAAGCACAGAAATCAGAACTGTTTTGACATTCTCATTTCAAATGCAGTGAAAGCATGGTCTTCCTTTCCTTTCTCTTTCCAGAGAAAGGTCTCTAATGATCTTTCCTGCATGCTCCATTCAGTGAGCCATAAAATCACACCCCTGAGAAACCATTCTTTAAAACTGTTTAGAGTTTCAACCTAACTGATTGGAAATCACCTCCTATTAAGATATTTTAATGAACTCCATCCCCCATCAAAGCTGTTGGCGTGTTAACTAGGTACCTGAGCTGGTACTGCCCTCTTGTTCCTTGTGAGAAACCCTCAAGCACAGTGTGTTTTATACCTAGGACATCCTAACTCTTCTGGTGACACGGATAAAATGTGACATTACTGAGGATGGATCTGTTTGCTGACACTTGGAAGCCCCCAGATGTGTGACTGGTTTTGTTTTCCATTTCTCTGTAACATCTCTCTTTGTCAGGCTTTAGAAGCTGCAGAGAGAGGCCTTAGATGTGGTCCAGGGTAGGCAAAGTACTGATCTGAGTTCCAAAAAAATCTGAGCTCCTTCTGCACCCTTGCTAGTCATGTCCCTTCCAACCTTAACCTTTTTGCTTTTATTTTAGAGTAGTTCACAGTATGTATCACTTTTTCTTGTGAAAAGTAGAGAAAAATAGAGAAAAGGAAAAAGGGAGGAAATTGTTTCAGCCATACTTAGATCAAACAGGGAAATAAGCTCCTTACACACATCTTCATGCTGCAATCAAACCATCATGATATTTTATAGTAATTTATATTTATACACCTGTAGGTATCAACTTCTTGAAAGATGTCATGGAAAGATTGCATTTGTTTGTTTTCCCAGTAAGTGCTTTCAAACAGGTGCATAATGTGCTAAATATTGACTTCTCATTATTCATCTCACTGTTCCTTGGTTTTCACTCATTTTTCCTTTTCCACTAAAGGAAATTAATTAAGGATGTTTTTCCTTTTCAGTTATAGGAAGTTAATTCCAGCCTGGGGTTAGCTCACCTGCTTACCCTAGTGATAAATTTAGCCTTGTTAAATGGTTAAATATATTATACAATAGCCCAGGCCAGAATTTCCTGTTGGTACAACCTCTTCCCTGGGGAATTGCCATGGTGGTTTCCTTTTCCCTGCCCTCCCAGGTGAACGATGATGTTGGGATCGACTGGACCAACGAGAACGACCGGCTGCTGGTTTGCCAGATGTGCATCAAGCTGGCTGACATCAATGGGCCTGCCAAGTGCAAAGACCTGCATCTCCAGTGGACAGAAGGCATCGTCAATGAGTTCTATGAGCAGGTAAATGCACTCCAAAGCTGCATGCCTGCTCTTCTGGAGCGTGGTAGTGCTGGTGGTGAGTGAAAAATCACAGAGAATAGGGGTGGAGAGGTTGGCTGGAGTTACATGAATCCATTTTTTTGCCTGACCAATGAAAGTTCATTTGTCACTGAAGTTTCTGATGTGTCCTCAGAGACCTCTGATGATGGTGTTTCCACAGGCTGAACTGTTCAAGTCTGGCACTGTGGACAAGCACTAACATGGTGAACAAGTTCCTTTCCTCTTTTATTTTTCCTGCTGTCAGTCACCCTGGCTGTCATTTCCCTCTTCTTGAGTGGAAACCATGTTTTCATCCTTTTTTCTGTGTTCTTCCAGGGCATCAGCTGGTTCTCATGGCTCTCCTCTGCAGTCTCACACTTTTATTGACATGTACTCTCCCAAAGTGGGCACAACATCCTTGTTCAGATGATCCAAACAGAGCAGTGGGATTGTTCCAGCTTCTCTGCAGGCCACATCCCTGTTCACACACCCAGAACATTCATGTGCTGAGCAGGACTGTAACACTGGCTTTCAGTTCATCACAGGCCAAGCACATCTGCTCCCTGCACACTGATCCTGACCCACACTTCATTTTTAAGACAACACTTGCAGCTTTCAGAGTTTTGCCAGTACAGTTGCACTAATTATGCAAGGCCATGCTGGTGGCAGAAGGAAGGGGGACAGCCACACTTTGATTTACAGAGACCTGGGAATGCAGCCAGGCACTGCTCCTCTCTTCCTTAGGTGTAAGGGAGCCCTTAATTGAACCTTTTCTCATTATAACCTATTTAGCCCTGCTGAGTGCAGGAGTCAGGGCTGTTCCCACACTATCCCTCTGCTTCCTGAGTGGGAACATTTGGAATGTTCTGGTCAGAATAAACTCCACATCCTGTCTTTTCCAGATGAAGCAAACAGGCTAAATCCCTGAGCAAGACAACCCACAGACTTCTCAGGGAGGCTGTGCAGTAACTGGGGAGTCACAGACTAATCCCTTTTAAAGCTTTCTCAACTTCCCTTAAATTTACAGCACTTACAGTTTGGAAAAAAAAAATCCAACCAGGATTTGCTGCTGCCTTCTGGAGTATGTAAACAGACAAGGAAAGGGACATAATTCAGACTTTGACCTGAGGCTTCTTCATTTCTTTCAAATCTCCCAAGAAAAACAAAGTACAATGAATCCTACATATAGTATAATTATAGCTGGTACCATTTTTGTTCTCATTTTTTCCCTGAACAGAGAGAATGTCTCCCAAAACAACCTGCATGTTGCAAATTTTCTCTCAGGAAATGCTTTTCTTCTTCATCACAACTGTCCCAACAAACTGCTCTCTGCAATTCTGGTGATGATCACAGCTTGTGTGTGGGTGACCAGGGCATGCAGTCAGAAGCAGTTAATCAGATGTACAATATGACTTTCATTTTTTCCAATAAAAGTTATATCAGAGGGAAATGCCCCAATATATTAATATAATCTAAGAATTGGACAGTGAATCAAGCTTGTGAGGAAGCAGATGTTGTTATCTGTTCCACAGTATGGACCTGTGTTGAGGATTTTCCTTCATTCAGAAATGGGATCCAAAACAGAAAATTTCCTTTCTTGGACTTGCTTTTGGCATTAAGGAGGATAAATAAGCTAGATTCTCTTTCAATTTTTCTCTAGTAAAATCTGGTTTTCTTTAATGTAATATGCTACAAGAGGTGTATCAAACCATGCTCACCATGCCTTTGAGGATTAGATTTTTCTGTGACTGGAAACATTTTCATATTCTCACTTCTAAAAAAGGAGAATTTTATGGGAAGTTTGAATTTCCCTGGAAGTACTATCAAAAAGCACACAAATGTGAATTCAACCTATGCTGTGAAAATGATGAAATATCTTTGTTACAATAAACACCAATCCCTTTGAAGAATTTCACTCCCATATAAATGAAAACTGCTTATTGAAAATGTGTTGTATAAAAATATTCAAAATTGTGTCATATTGTTGCAGGATGTTTCCTTCTCTTTACATGTCCAGCATAATTATTTCAAGACAGGACAGACATATTAGAATTTAAAAAAACACGCTGCAAGATGTTTCATGTAATAAATCAGGTTTTAACAGAACAATAAAAAAGAATTTGTAAACATTTCAAGAGTCAGGATTTCTCCCAGTTCACAGCTAGGAAATCTCAGATACGTTTCTGTGTAGAGCAAGCTGTCACCTCTTCTTCATTTGCCTGCTATTTCAAGAATGGATGGCATGTTTCAGTGTTTTGTCAACACAGATGTTCTGTGTCTAATTTCAGAGTTGGTTATTACAAAATTTACAAACAAAACACAAGGAAATTAGATATTTGCTGTACATACTCCAAAATTCAGCTCTCATTTTTTGGCCTTCACCAAATACAGATGCAAACAGGGTGAAGACCATTCCTTTTGAAAAATTTGCATTGCAAGGAGATAAATATAAGCAAAGTTTATACTTCTATACATAATGGAAACTGAAAAAGTATCTTCAAATTTGAATTATATTCTTAGATACAGAATTGTATTACAGCTTTCAGTTACATATCAGGCATGATTAGGGAGGTTAGATATTTTTGGGAGGGGGGAGATGGCCCTTGTGGTGTCTGCTCAGCTGAAAGTGAACTGATACCACCAGAAGCTTTGCTGTGACATGGAATTGAGGATATCAGATTTGGTTCAGCAATGAAATTTTATTTTATTTCATATCATGGGGAGAGAGAGAGAAAACTCCTCTTACCCCTCCCTCTCTCCCCCCAAAAAAAGCTAACAAAAAGCTTCATGGGAAAGATTTACTGTTTTTGAACAAATGAATGCCATCCATTGCTTCCACAGGGACCATTCTAACAGTCTCAGGAAACAAATATTTATGACCCAAAGCCAAGAGGGCATCTCCAGGTTACTTTGAATAAGGATGAAATTAATAAAACTAGTCTGGTGAGATAGCCTTGTCTTGTAGAATTTGTCTTATTCCCTGTAAACAAGGTTGTTGTGAACTAACAATGACACAAACCAAAAAAGCTAACAAAAAGCTTCATGGGAAAGATTTACTGGTTTTGAACAAATGAATGCCATCCATTGCTTCCACAGGGACCATTCTAACAGTCTCAGGAAACAAATATTTATGACCCAAAGCCAAGAGGGCATCTCCAGGTTACTTTGAATAAGGATGAAATTAATAAAACTAGTCTGGTGAGATAGCCTTGTCTTGTAGAATTTGTCTTATTCCCTGTAAACAAGGTTGTTGTGAACAATGACACAATCAGAGGGGATTTTTTTTGAAATAAGCAAAGAAAGAAATGAAATAATTTTCAAGTTTTCACACAGTGTAAAGTTCAGGGCTAGGGCCATCCTTTTGCAGAGTCACTGACATCCTTGTTAAACTCACATTATCAGTAGTGGGTGAGCACCAGCTCATACAAGACAAGAGCTGTAACCTTGACCTTCTGACACGATGGCACTGCAGCAATGTCACCATGGACGTGCCAGGGTGGCATTTACATGCTGTTCTCTCAGCATTTTCAATCAGTTGGGTACACTTTGCTCCTTTTTGTGACGTGGTTTCATTGAGCTCAGAGAAACTGAGGGCTGTTTTCCATCTGCAGGGGGATGAAGAGGCCAGCCTGGGCCTGCCCATCAGCCCGTTCATGGACCGCTCTGCCCCTCAGCTGGCACACCTCCAGGAGTCCTTCATCACCCACATCGTGGGGCCCCTCTGCAACTCCTATGACTCAGCAGGGCTGATGCCAGGGAAATGGATAGAAGACAGTGATGAATCAGGAGACACTGATGAGCAAGAAGAGGAGGAAACGGCAGAAATGGAGACCTGTGAAAATGCCGAGTCCAGTAAGTTGCTGACGCTTCCATTTCCCAACTAAACAAGTTCCATGTTGTGACCAGAAACACTCAGCAGAGGCCAGGTTCAACATGGGCCACCTCCAGAGTGACAGTGAGTCCATGCTGTCCTTGGTGAAGCTGTGGCCACTTCCAGCTACAGCTTAATGGAGATGCTCCATGGTTTCAGGACCAATGTGGTTCATATCTACCACTTATTTCCACCTTAGCTGGGGTTTCTGGTGCTGGATCATCTGTCTGTGCATGACAGGGCTTCCTAGACTCAGCACTGGTGCTAATAGACTGCAAGAATTTCAGCTGAAAAAAGGATGTTTGGGAGGAGATTTTTTCAAGGAAAACACTCATCATTTCCATGAGTTAACATGATGTGCAGGAATAACAGAGTGAGGGTCTGAAATGCTGATGCAGTAAAAGAGTTTTTAACAATGGAATCATTTTAATGCAAATCTCCTCAGGGTAACCTGGAGAAGAGTGGGGAGTTAATTGGCATTGAGCATTGCTGTGTTTATAACCTTAAAGTAACCCTAAGTAATTTTTTTTTTTCACTATACAGTAGCAAGTACTTTCCCTGAAGGTCTTAGCAAGTATAAGAATTAAACAGACTCAGTCTTTAGTGATTCAGACAAATTTTAACTCCACAGCAAGTGTCTGCAGAGAGCAACAGGATGTGGGGTCACCTGGGAAACCCAGGAGAGAATGTTGTGCTGCAGCATTGGCAGGGTAGAGTTTTCTTATTAGTGCTGAACCTGGAGGTTTCTTACAGGGAACCAAGGACTTTCTAATGAAGGATTGAATTGGATTTGGTCTGTGCTCCGTGAAAAGCTCTTTGTTTCCAGTTCAAAAGCTTCAGGGGCTAAACATTTTGGATCCTGACACAGACATACTTCAGGCAACCTGCAAATGCTAATCCACGCAAATTTATTTGGTACAAAACACTCCTCTACGTCACCTTCTCCAAAGAAAAATCAGCAGTTGTCTTTGGAGGGGTTATTATTTCAGTTTCTGTGCCTGCCGTTGCCACTGTTAATGACCAGGAAGGTTTTTAAAACGTACTGCTAAGGAGTTAATAATCTGTGCTGGGCAGACTCTATTGACAGGAACATAAACACCCTTCAGACAGCAAAACACTTGTAGTGTCAGGAGCCTTGAGAACCATCACCAGGGACAAAAACACTTTATAGGCTGAGAGCAGGGGACTGGTGCTTCAAAACCAAAGAGAAGCAAGCTCTCTGATAGTGTGGGTACTTCTTCAGTGCTCAGGCTGGTGCCAAAGCTTTATGCTTAAGCTTATGCAAAACATTATGCTTAAGCTTTAAGGTCACCTCCACTGCCATGGTGGAGCAATAGATGACTTTGAAAATGGGACATAGAAAAACAAAATCAGGTAGGTTTGGTTTTTTTTCCCTGGGACAATCAGCAGGGATTTATTGGGGGTGAGGAGGGCACAGAATTTATTGGGTTTTGATCAGAGTCTTTAAGAACTTGGTACAAAATGAGCAGAAAGAGCTCAGCAACGTGTTTTATGCATAATCATTCAAAGACTAGAGACCTCTGTGTGCAGCAGAGTCAGGTGCAACATGCAGCCTTGGGATGGGATGAACCTGGGGCTCAAACTGTGCAGGAAACCTTTGCTTTCCCTGAGATCTGGAGAGGCACAGCTTTCTAAATCTTAACACTTTAAATTTTTGGGTTTAAAAATCTATCACAGTACACTCTGCTTCCTATGCCTTCAGTCGCTTTCCATTCTCCAACAGAAATGAGTACATTATTGTCACGTGGTGTTTTACAGGAAAGAAGAAGTTCAAGAGGAGGAAAATCTACTGCCAGATCACTCAGCACCTGCTTCAGAACCACAAGATGTGGCAGAAGGTGATTGAGGACGAGGAGAGGTTAGCTGGGTCAGAGAAGCAAGGCACGGAGCAATCCCCACTGCACCAACCTTCAGAACAAATCCAGGCCATCAGGGAAGAGGAGGAGGAGAAAGGGAAGGCCAAGAAGGATGAAGAGGAGAACACAACTGTAGAACCAAACCAATGACAATATTCACAGCAGTATTTTAAGACAGATTGACTCGTGCACAGACTCTTTCTCAAGCCAGCACAGCATTTAGACACAACACTGTAGAAGTATGGGATAATGCGCCTACAGCTGTTCATTTGTTTCTCTTTCCTTTTCATGGTGAGGTACATTGTTTAAACTCCTACCCTCAAGGAAGCTTTCACACTGCAACACCGGCTTTACAGACTTTTTTTGAACAGATTTGGGGGGGTGGGTGGAATTATATAAATATAAATATATATATATATATATAGCCAGGGTTATTGGCTGCACACTTCAGCAAAATACATTTAATGATATATTATGGTCACTGTGATATTTACAGGAGAAAGTTATCTAGGGAAATGCTGCTTCTGAAGCACATTTGCAGTTAACAGCAAGGTACCAGTTAAGTAGCTTTTGCTCTTAATGCTGAGGGATAAAAGTTCCAAAGCTTTACATGAATGCTGATATATCCTGCCAACACATATGTGTGAGTGGAGGGGGGGTGTGTTTGCAAATGTGAGTGGATGTGAGGAGACACAGCATGGTCTGAGTTCTTACCACACCAGCTGTAGCACGTGTCCCAGTGTGCCACAGCAAACAGAGGGCCAGGATTCTAGAGGATTCATGCCTGCAAGGGAACAATTTTAGGAGCTTTGGGCCTCCAACACCAGTTTGCACTGCAGCTGTGGGCAGCAGGGCTGCTGCTCTGGCCCTGCCCAGCTGTGCTGGCACCTCTTCCTCCCTCCTCCTGGGCACCTCCTGGACTGCTGGTGAAAGGGATGTGCCAGGAGGGCTGTTCCCAAGGTGGGCACAGCAATCTGTTCCCCTGGAGGTGCCCTGGCCCTCCCTCCCTGCAGCTCTGCACGAGTGCTCGGGCAGGAGCACACGGGGAGCTGCAGGCACACTGCTGTCCTTCCTCTTCTGCCCTCACCCCCTGCCTCTGGGCATCCACATGTACCAAAAGAACAAAGCTGAACTGTTGTGAGAGGAAGGGAGGGGAGCGTGGGGGCCATGGCCTTCCCCAGGAAAAGGCACAGGGAGCTGCATGGGGACAGGTGCCAGCCCTGCAGGGCACTCAGGTGTCCCAGCAGCCACTCCCATGAGCTTCAGAGGACTTGGGTTTTCAGTGGGAGGTGCTGGATGGGAGCACTTTGTTGCTGGCATTCTGCTTAGGAGCAGCATGTTTGATCCCACCAATATACTTTTTTCCTTCTTTCTTCTTTTTTTTTTTTTTTTAAGAGAAAGAAAAAGATCAGGCCTGTAAGAACAGCAGATCTTTTTTTGTTGTTGTTGTTGTTGTTGTTCTGTTCATTTGTTTTCTCTGTTGTTTATGCTGTGAGCCAAATGTCTATTTAAAAGGTTGGATATTCACTTACAATATTTTATTTCACTATATTTGTCAATGATTAGCTATCTAGATGTAAATATGGGAAAATTTTTATGGGTTCCTGTAGATAATGATATCTTTAAGAAAAAAAGAAAAAGAAAAAAAGGGAAAAGTTGTTTTGTAAAGATAATTTTTTAAAAAATAAATACAGAAACATTTTTATAGCCATTTCCAAACCCCACAAATAAAGTCTTGAGTAATTTGTATAGACCCTTCTGGGAAACCAGTGGTCTACAGGATCAAGGCTTTAAAATATTAATGCCCTTGGGGACTGGCTGCACCAACCAGTACCCCACAATGGAGAGATTTGTTCCCACAGAAAGAGTTACATATATAAACTTCAGTATCTCTCAAAAATCCTTAGACTATGGATGCTTTTTCTACTTTGATTCTGCAGCCCCTTGCCAAGAAGAGGGTTGCTTGTGAGAGTAAGATTCCTTGTGAAAGGCAGAGTTTGTAGAGGTCCTTTCTGTATTAAATTTCTGACATTACACCCATCACTTCTTGCTATTGTTACACGTTCACCAGATTTCATGATCCTGCTGACACCTCCCCCAAAATGTTGGAAAACATTCTCTATCAAAGCCAGTCACCTGTGTGTTATCACTTCAGAGTTCCTTCTTGCTTTGCATTTCTGTCAGAATGAGGTTTTGCTCAAAAGAGGATTTGGGGTTTTTACTGGTTGCATTTACCTGGTATTGTCCTGCCCTACTCTTACCAGCAGAAAATGTGTTTGCCTTTCAGCAGAGTGACTGGAGCAGGGTTCTGAATGCTCCTGTCAGCAGGAATATTTAGGAAGTGTTTTCCAGTGAAATCAGGAAAGCAAAGATCCAAATCACAGTGCTGTTTTAAAGGGAAAGGACAGAGCAGAATTCCTTCAAAAGAAAAGAGTTGTCTCCAAGATGTCAGCAAGTCTCCAGCAATTCCAGCTTGCATTGTTTTCATTTCTCTTCAGTCACTTTGATAATTTTATATGGGCTTTTCCTGTACAGGTAATATGCATACCTTACAGTATGAGAAGGATTTATTATGCCTCATTCTGTCCTTTAAAAATTAAACTTACAGAGATGCTTTAAAATGTCACATCTCCAAGCACTTCTTTCTCAATTTTCAGTGCACAATCACTGCAATTGGATTTTCATACTGGGTTTTATATTGCCTTTGCTGGAAGGTGGAAAAATTCTATTGCAGCATTAGTGGGTGCCCAGTTGGTAAAATTATGAAGCATTCAAGAATGAGGCAAAATCCTGTTAGCAGGGTTTTGTATGTTCCTCTAAACTGGCACACATGGGGTTGAGGAGAACTAAGACTCACTAAGAAAGGTTTTTTATCTAAAAATGTGCTGAAATCAAACCATTGTATTTTTCTAGTCATCATTTTTGGTTGCCATTAGGTAAAATCAGTGTCACCTTCTAATTTGTTTATCTGCATTGCCAAGGCAGCTGTTAGAAATTGATAGACAATGATTCTGCATTGCTTCCCAGGCCTGTTCATGGCAACAGCCATTGAACTGGACCTTTATGGTGAAGAAATTGCTGACAGACTTAAAATGAGAATGATTCTTGTTTCTATCCAAACTAGAAAGAAATTCCAGTGAAGAAGCTGAAGTAGCTGCGAGTGCTCAGCTTGGTAAGAGGTGACTTTTTTTTCCCCCACTCCAAATTGTTAATAATCTAATTTCTGCAGGTGACCCCTCCTTCCTCATTAATTTGGTTCTCAGTCTTTGAAGTGCATTTCTGGCAGGCAATGATCAGGAAATCTCCAGGTTGGCTTAGATATAGCACAAAATGTCAAGAATGTCAAAACCTTTTTTTTTGTGTGTGCTTTTAGGTTCATAGATAATGAAGCAGGTATTTTAGGGGACTTTATAATATTTCTAGTCCAAAGGAGGCAAAGCTTTTCACCTGCAGTTAGAGCAGCCTTTTAGAGGCAGATCTGGAAGGTTCTCCACTTTGTGTAGTCCTCTGGTGTTGCAACCACCAAATAAACCACAGCCTATGAAATGTTTCAGGAAGAAAAAACAAATAAAAGCAAATTAATTGTATTCAATCAGCAAAATGCTCATGTTTTAGGTGGGATGTTTACAATGTTCATATGAATTCCTGGTACATACCATATGTAGAGCAGTGTGTTAGATGCTAAAGAAAGCAACCCCCATTTAAACAGTGTTTTGCAGTGGAAAACCCAAAGTACTTCAGTTTTCTGCTCTTTAAAAATGGGAAGAGAAAGACCAGATCATTTTTTGCATTTGGTTATTTTGTTTTCCCCCAATTTAATGGCACTTGGTGATGGATCCTGTTCTCTTCTAGACTAGAAGTTTGTCCATTGTCAGAATTTTTTTAAGATCCTGGTGGTCTGAATGAAGAAAGTTAAGGCTATAGAGGTTCAAATAGATGATTTTAAAAGTACCATTTGGCATCTAAGCAAATTTCACTCCCAGGTGAAATTTGGGATTTCTGTGCATTCCATGCTGGACATAAAGTTCAATTGTTTTCTTTACAAATTCTAAATTTCTGTCTGCTTTTTTGCTTGATTTTTATTTTCTTTATGAAATTCTGGCCCCACCTTTCTTCAGAAATGCCCTGGAAAGTAGAATGCAGTGTGAAGAAGGCAGGGATCTTGCCAAATTGAGCATCAGCCAGTGGCAGAGCCTCTCAGGACTCTGTGGGCATCCAGTGCTGCTGGTCTGTGAGGTTGTCAGCAACCTGAGCCCAGCTGGACTTGGAAATCCTAGGGAATTTCATCAATTTTTAAATGAACCCTAAGCATTTTTGAAAGCCTAAGCATAATTCTGATGCAGCAGAAGGCTTGTGGTTGGTCCTGGCTGTTAATGTAAGTGCAAAGCATCAAACAGGTATTTTGATAAAACAAAATTTATTTTGCTTTTTTTCCAAAAGCAAATGTAGTCCTGCTGAAAGGGAGTGAACATAGAGTTTTGGGGAGTTTAATTGCTGTTTGATGTTGCAGTATTAGTCAAAATTATGGCAGTGTTAAAGAGAAGATAAATATTCCCATTAATTAGAGCAAGGCAATCTTTTTTTTTTTCCTCCTATTTTTCAGTGAATTAATAAGTAAAAGCTACCAGGGATTTTGGAGAAAAATATATGTTAAGTGATTTTGAACACATAAAAGAATAATAGAAATTAGCTGGCAGCTGTCTGAAGACACACTGGAAAAACTTGCAAAATTATTGATTATTGGAGTCAAACTTTGATTTAGAGCAAAATAGCACCAGTACTTTTGAGAGCAACTTAGTGTGATAAACCTTTCTTTGAATTTCATCAGTTTCTTTTAGCAAAATAACATTCTTGTGCAGGTAAATCAAAGCAGGGTTTAGCCCCTGCTGTTGTTGTTATTGAGTCCCAGTGTTGGAGGGAGCAGTGTGAGAATTATTCTCCATTTACAGCCTAATTATGATTCATTCCGAGGCCATTAGTGGGATTTTCCTGACAGGAAGGTTGCTGTTTTGGTGACAAATGCATCACACCACCTCAGTAGGATGCAGATGTCACCTGAGTGAGCTCTTTAGTAGGACAGGAACCCCTCAGGAGCCTGGGGGCAGAACAGTGCTGGTGTATTTCTGGAGAGTTCATTTTCCCAGTGACAAAAAGGGGGCAAGAGCTTGAGCCAGTTACCAATTCTGCTTTGATAAAACTGAAATGGTGAGCAGTCTGAAACCCTGCAGGGTCACTCGAGGTGTGAGCAGACATCCCTCTGAGTGCTTGCTCATGTCAATCTGCTGGTGAGTTCAGCTAAAATCAGCTGCATGTGGTCTGTCAAGGAGAATTTTTTACTTGAATGAAGTTGTTTAATTCTTCTCCATTAAGGAAAACCTTGTTTGGTGCAAGAGGAGTTAAAACAAACAAAAAAAGAGAATATTTCATTTGAGCTTTTCAGGTCGCTGGTGTGTGGTTCCTTGCTTCCAAAGCTGTGTGTGTAGCATGGCTGAGATGTGGGAATGGGGCAGCAGAGGGGAATTGTCCTGCCCTGGGTGCCACAGGGGACTCTGTGCTCCGGGGAGCGCCACTGGAATCTGCAGGTGTGGAAAGAGGCGGATCCGAGCAGGGAATTAGTTGGGGAAACCCAAATATTTCTGTTTTCTGTGTGGAAGCAAAAGAGCAGGTACACAGGACTTGGCCACAGCTGCAGGCCATGTGTCCTTTTGTGGCTGAATTCTCTTGTGCTGAGGCAAAACCATAGAAATCAGATCAAATAATAGCTCGTTCTCAACACTGTCTTCCTCTGCTGCAGTGAAAGCTTAGAAACAATTCATGTGGATTTGCAACTGCTCTTTGCTTTCAAGTATTTATTTAAAGCAGTTGGGAGGTCTTGGTGGTGCTTTTTTTTTTTTCCTCTCCTCTGACCCCAGTCATTTTCCCCCCATGCTTTCCTGAAAAAAGAAAGAAATAAAATAAAAAAGCTCTGTGATGTGGCCAGAGAGAAAACAGTGAGGGGTTTGCCATGTGTGTACATAACTGCTTTAGGTAGAAAGCCTGCTCAAGTCTGTTAAAGCTGATTTTCCCTTTTCAAAACTCCTGCCTGATCCTGAAACACAGCGACCACCTGTATTTGAATGCAAAATGCTGATTAGTGAGTGTTTGTAAACCTCAATACAGTGCTGCAGATGGTGTCCCAAAAGATCAAAGGCAACCCTAATAACTGCTGTGTGATGTTGATGATATCTTCAATATTTCAGCCATGTCAGAGTACTTCTGGTCATTGCTTTTCTAAGGTCTTCTTCTCTTGAATAATCAGTATCAGATGTTTGCATGATGCAAAGTAATTTCAGTTCACTTCTAAAAAAGCCGTGATTCCTACTGTGGGTTCTGTTTGTTTCACACATTAACATTTTCACTGATGGGTGGCAGTTTTTTTTTTTCCTTTTTTAGTGCTTTTGATAGAAGAACATCTAGGATATTTTCCAACAAAAAACGCATTTTTTCACCTTTGCCTCCAGGTGTGGAAGAAATACCTTCCAAAAATAATTCTTTTCCAATACAGTTTGGCCTGTCTGGGTAACAATATGCAAGTGTGTATATCATGTGGAAGATGTGATTGAAAAAATCAAAAATCCCATTTTGGTAATCAAGAAATTAACCTAGCAAGATAACAACCCTTCCTGAATTAAAATCTTGGGTGTGCCAGTATAATTGAAGTGCTTGACCCCCACCAGATTTGAAGGCCAAATTGTACAAATTTTTAAATTTTAAAATTGACAACAAGCCAAACAAATTTCTTTTACTTTGGGAAACACTGAGAAATTTGGTCATCTTGCATCCTGTCCTGTAAGGTTTGACTCCTGGCCTGGGACCTTGGGGCAAAATTACTTTAATGATGCTTATTCAGACTCAACTATAATAACAAGTTTCTACAAATCATTTACTACAAATTTAATCCCTCCTTGATTTGTTTTTCACTTCAAAAGGTGAGAAAATGGTGGGTGGGGGGGAGTGTAATTTTATACAGCTCTATTTGAAAAGGTTTTTGTGTACCTTTCTAATTCTTTTGAAGCAATATTTTAAAAAACAACTGCCAGCCCAAGTGGCAATGCAGAGAAGTGCCATCTTGTTTAGGATTTGTACACGCCAGTTTTTAACACAGTGTTCTTTTCACTAAGTACTGCATACGTTAATTTATATTTATATATTGTCAATATTGTTGTAACCAAGCTTCTCCTTTCTAAACACTTCAGGAACAAGGCCTTGTATTTTTAGGTGATTTTCATAAACAGAATAATTCTTTTCCTTTCACTAGTATCTTGCACTCGATACATGTAGCAATACTTAATATATTCTCTTCACAAGTATTTGTTAAGTGATTTAGTTAATGGCTGATAAATGTTTTGTACAAAATAGATTCTGTACAGGAAAAAAAAAATCTTTTAGATAAACATTATTTATTTTTACTGTTTTGTAAGTTAGACACTATAATGAAGCTCCTTTTTGCCAGAATTACTGGAAGTGCCTCTTGGTAAAATGTATTATACAGTAAATATGTATTCAAAATTATTAGAAATACTTGTCACAAAATGAACAATGTGGATGTTGCAATGTGAAGACAAATGTACAACATAAATATGATTCTGTGGTATCCTGTTGGCTGTGTTTCTTTTTCCTTTATTGAACAAAATTCCTTTCAGTGCCCAGCTTTCAGTTTAAGTGACTTGTACCCTTCTTTAGACTCTGATTCAAATCCAGTGAAAACTTGTATATATTGAATGACCATTTTAGCTGCCAGCCCTGCTTGGTATGTGTAAGTGACCCAAGTTTTATTGGTGTCTGATTCCCTGAGACTTCCACCTGCAGAATTCTGCCCTTTGGTTCAGAATACTAATAAATCCCGTGTTAAATACTTTGTGACTCAACCAATCTGTGGAAAGCCTCATTAAAACCATTCTTCTTCAATGATGATCAGTTTTTCAGCATCCATCATCAATGGACTACTCAGTCCAGTTAATATGGACCATACAGATTGGATGTGGTGAGTGTCCCATGGCAGCATTAATGCTTCCAGAGCAAATGAAATGTGTTGCCTTAACAGTTTCCCATATTAATCACAGAAATGATCTGTTAAAGTGGGGCATCAGTGAGTGAAGTCAATTTTCTTGCCATTACATTGGTAAGTATGCTGTCATTTTTCAGTGTAAAATGTTACTATGTGGGCTAGAATTGACATCTGGCTGCTGTCTTTGCTCACTGTTTATAATTTCAAAAAAAAGTATCTCGTAGCTGTCAAAAATTTTACCCATTTTTAAAGTTTTATTACCTGCTTTCATCAAAGACCTAGAGAGCTCTTCAGCTAATTTATTTGAAATTGTTGCATAAAAATTACCTCGATCAAAAATTACCTCGATGTGTTCAAAGCCTCTTTTCCTGTAAGTGAAAAATTAACAGATTTCAAAATCCCCAAGAGTATCAGCCACGTCTCTGGCTGTCAGTTCTCAAATGCCCCCTGTTTATTTGTCCTCTGGCTAAAATGCTGAATAGAAAAAATGTATGGAAATTTGCACCAGGTGGTGATTAGGAAGATACAAGTCAGGATCATGGCCAGTAGGAAAGTAAAACATGTTTATACCTGTTCCATGGGAACGCCTTAAGTGTCCCAAACACTTCATATCTCAATAGCCTGTAATTATTTGATGGAAAAATTCACAGAGAGGAATGCAACTAGAATAGCAAAGAAAAAACTTCTCCTTCACTACTTCTCCCCACAAAGAGTAGAGAGGCTACCAAGGTAAAGGATGCACTTGTCTGAAAATCACCCAGCTCTCTCTGGAGCTCTGCAAGCAGCCAGAGGTTCCCATGGGAAGAGATGAGCACTAAAACGCAGGGCAGGAGCAGTGAATCTGCTAATGAGACCACACATGAGCCTGCCTCTCCTGGGGTTCTGCTAAAACATAAAGGAGGCCAATGACGCACAGTGCCCAGCAGCTCAATTAAATGTTGCATTTTCCAGGTGTTTAAATTACTCTCAATTGCCAGGGCCAATCCAGTTGCCTAAAAGCACTCGAAGTGTTTCACTACAAGCACAGTTCTCAGAGAGCTCTTGGCGCTTCGTTAAGCAGTGCTTTCTGTTAATGTCTCTCCAATTATCTCACCAAAATCCTGTGGAAATCAACCTAATGCCACCAGGGACTCCCCAGATAGTGTCAGTGATGGAAGAGCAAACAGCTTGGACAGGAGGGTAACCTGCAGGTGCTACCCAGGCTGATGGGGTCTGTAGCTCTGGGGTTGCCATCTCACATCATCCAAAGGGGATTTTTTAACCACTCCACCCTGGATTCCCTTTTTTAACCATTCCACCTGGCATGCTGCACTGGAAGTTGTAAAAACCAGCTACTTTGTTGAACAGCTTCACTGCCAAGAGGTCATACACGAACCTTGCATTAATTCATGGGGGAAAGTGCAAGTTTCAGGTTTAACTGAAAGTTCTGATGGCTTGTGTCACAGCCAATGTGGATTGCCAGTTAAAATCACCAAACAGCCTGGGATAGACACAAGCATGATGCTTTGGAAGTCTGATACAAAGTTTGCTGCAGCACCTGTGGAAATGCACAGCAGAAGATTCCTGTTACATCTGCACAATGGCTTCATTTAATGTGCCTTTTGNGCTGTCCTTTGGTAAGAAAACTTCTTTGAGGATAGATGTGGAAGTCCTTAGTTGGACAAGAGAGTCCACAGGGCTGAAATTCCCCCAGCACTCCCCAAAAGCCAAAGTGTATTATTTGTCTCTGGTTCTGTGGAATGGCTACCCAAGGTTTGTTCTGGCAGTGGGTTTCCTACTAATTTACATTTTTCCCAAGCCTGTTCCTAGGAGTGGCAACTAAAAGAAGAGGAAAATTAATGTCGAGAAATTAATAATCCATAGCTGCAGAGTAGCATGACTAAAGCAATTAAAATTTTATAGGCTGTGAAACTTGGATGCCTGATTAGTTAACTGCAAATGTCTTCCCTCTTTCTGCCTGCCACTGACTGCAAGCTGTGTGATTTGTAAGTGTGCACATTTACAGGAATTGCTACCATGACTGGCTCTCCTCTAACTCAGTCCAGGTACAGAGTGGCTCAGGGTTGGAGCATTTACATGTTAGCAAAAACAAAATATTAAAGGAGCATTTGGCCAAGTCTCAATGAGAGTAGTTGAAGACTCATTCCACCAAGAGTTTTAAATAACTTACTTTGCAGCACAATATTAGGAGTTGCAAATGTATTCTCTGTTGGACTATAGGAATCACTTAAATTCAGATTTTAGGGTGATGTGGCAGATCCTGATCCTATTTATACTTTTTGGTTTGCTTTTTAAGACAGCATTTTCCTTCCAGCAGTTGAAAATGCATTCTGTTGGGATATATTTTTTTAGAAAGGAAAGACCAGCTTCTAAAGACCAGCCCACAATCCTGCTGTGTTATCAGTGTAATGGTGGGCCCATGTATGAAGATAATGCTTGTCACAGCTATTCACTCTGGCTGGACAAGGCTTTGGAAGTGGAATTCATTTAACCTGTGCTTTAGAAATGAAGGTGGTCTGGCTTCTAATTTCCTATAACTAATACAAAGCAGGAATGTAAAGAAAACAGACCTCAAGGAACAGGCTTCAGTCTGGTTCTTTGTCCTGCAGCTGCTTTAAAGGCTTTGTTTCAATTACATAATAATTGTATATAAGTAGGCAATTTCTTTTAGGACCATAGGAAAGCAAAACCTTTCTTGTCTGGCTGATTGTCCAGCAAGCTTCCAGTGGGTTTTGTGTCATTGTGCTGTGGGAGGCACTGCAAAGTGACAAGCAAGAGGTGTCATGCCCAGTATTATAATTGGTAGTGATTTGTTTCTCATGTCTCAGTCCTTGCTGGTGAATTGTGGTAGGTGATGTACTGCATTGCCTTTCCACGGCTTGCAAGGCCTAGGAGACTAAGAAATTCCTATCTAGATGAAACTTTCTTTTCCATCAGATTAACTGACTGAATTTTAGAGAGGATCCAGTATTCATTTACTCTGAGCATCTTGAAAAACATTATAGAGGACATAAGTACAGTCATTGCTGAGGAACTGCTGTAATTAGTTCACACAGGAAGGGTGACACTCTTCTGGAGGTGTAAGAAAACCTTCTGTAATGGAAAATAACTCCCCCAAGTAGTTTTTAGGAAGTTCCAGTTAAGATATCAACACCTATAAAGAAGTCAGAGCAGGCTCTGAAACAAAATTTCAGTAAAAGACCAGCTGTGGTAAAAACCTGATACTGAGGTTTTACAACGAACCAAAAATCCAGGGAAGATGAGAGGACTGCACTGAATCTTGTGGGCCTTGTTCTTCAAAGCACTGCTGCTTTCTAAAGGACATCAAACCAGTCTGTAGGTGTTTTTCTGGAAGTGTGGAGGACAAGTCTCTGGTGCTCATCAATACAATTTGTGGCATAATGGGGTGTTGGAAGATTAAGGGATTTTCATAACAAATTGACAAATTTGATAATGAAACTTCACATATTTTAAAGGAGGTAAAGGTTACCAGAGGCAGAATAACTGGAATCTGTGAGAAATCTTTGAAAGCAGCAAGGTCAGCAATGAAGATTAAAGGTCATGCAAAACTAGTACAGATCCTGCATTGTCCAAACTCAGTTTTTCTAATAATTGAAGGACATGGCCTGGAAGCTGTTCTCTTAAAGAGGCTGAAAGAGCTCACAATCACTAAGTCCCCTAATCAGTAATTACTCTGAACTATTAGGCACCCTGATGTCTCTTAGAAAAGGGGAAAATAGATCTCCAAGTTTCCAAACCAAAGGAGGATACAAGACACTTTAAAGTACAAAAAGTGAATTACGTGTAGTGTAATAAAATTCCAGTCGCATTAAGAACCCAAAATGGAGAAATAGCAAAGCAAAAGATAATAATTTGTATTAAATCTAGGGAGGCAGAAGCCTACTCTGTGTTTGGCTGTGTGAGAGAGGTTTTAGCTGCCATGGGAACCTGCTGTACTGCAGAGAGTGGGAGGGAATAAGAAGGGAAAAGGAAGAAGAATTTTTAAGTTTAATACCTTTACTGTTTCTATAATAAAAGCCTACAGGGTGGAAGAAAAAGATATTTATAGCCTCTCTCAGCTCAACAAACTACAGGGGGAACTAGTCACCTTCTTCACCTTTACCCAAACCTGCAGATAAATGTTTCAGCATCTGTGACCGTGTGACAGGAGAAACTCAGAGTGGGAATAATTCTTCAGAATTTTCCTTTCCTTTCCCTGTGGCAAAGAATTTGACCAACTCTCCCATGCAATTCTGTCTTTCCCCTTAATAGATCTTTGCACTCTGTTTTTTGTGGGTTTTTTTCATGTTGATAGGGACATTGCCCTGTGGATTTTTGGGGAGCAGGGCATCCTGGGCATGACAGGAAGCACCAGGGTCTGGATAAGAAGTCTTTGTGAATCACCTGTTCACCCTCCAGCCTCTCATGCACTCCCCATTTTCTTTCTTCTTTTTTTTTTTCCCAAGTCCATTCCCCCTTGAATTCTTTTGTTTCCTGGAATTAAGCAATTAATAAGCTCAGAGTTTTGGTTTTTTTTCCTCTCCACAAAGCTTTGTCACGTGCCTCACCAAACTTACAGCAACTTGTAAAAGGAAAATACCCCCTGGGAGCTGTTTAAATGCTCTTCATGATTCCCATCTGGGGCACCCAGCATCTTTGCTTTGCTGGTGTGCCCAGTGTCCTGGAATTGATAGGAGGGGACAGAGGAAGGAAAACCTCAGGAGGTGGAAGAGGAGGATGGGGGGCAGACAAATAACAAATGCTCAGGGAAAACAAGAGACAAAACAAGTTCCCCCCACCCCCGTTCTTTTTCTTTCTCTACGTCCAGTGTAAGATGTACATCCCCAGACAGGGTCACTTCTAAGAGGAGGTTTTTCCCCTCCAATTTTCCCCCTTCTAAGCTGGGACCAGTGCCTGTGCATGCAGCTGTGGGTATGCAGAAGCAGTAGAGGAAGCTTACCCATGAAAACCAGTAGGCGCCATCCCTGGGGATTCCTGCTGCCAGGTAAGACTTGGCTTTGCTTCTTCTCTTTGTTGCTTTGCTTTTCTTAGAGGGTGTCTTTTAGCTGGGTGAACAGTTTTCTGTGTCCACCCAGTGCAGCTGCTGTGCCTGTGGGCTGGCACGCAGCACAGGCATGGCTAAGGAGGCTTACTGCACACTGCAGGAGTTTCCAGAGGGGGGAAGGATGTTTTCTCATTGCCTGGAGTTTGGATGAGTGAAGGGGCTCTTCAGCAACTGCCTGGAGGTGTCTCAGGCTGCTGAATGCGTGCTCCAGGTGTGTGCCTGGACCTGGCCATGAGGCACGGGTCCACATGCCATCCCTCAGGACAGTGAGTGCCATTGCTGTGTCACAGGTGAGCTGCCGGNACCCTGGGGACAGTGAGTGCCACTGCCAGCCAAGCTGTGTCACAGGTGAGCTGCCGGGCGTGCTTTTGGTGGGAGGGAAAGCTGAGCCACCAGAGAGGGCTCCCACACCCCAGGCAGCTGGAGCCAGGGATGGAAGGAGGGGTCTGAGCCCAGGAGACAAGTCAGGGACAAGGTGTGAGCATGGCCAGCAGCTGTGTCCTTCAGGCAGAGTCACCCACCTGGGCTCCCTCAGTTGTTACAGGTGCGATGAAGCACAACTGGACTGCTGCAGTGGATGGATGGTCATAAACTCTTCAGAAGGGACAGGCACAGAGGGAGAGGCAGCGGGGCAGTCCTGTACATTAGGGAGTGTTTTTGTCTCTAGAGCTTAATGGCAGTGCCAAGAGGGACAGCTGTTCATGGGCAGGAGTCAGTGGAAAGGCCAGCAAGGCAGATGTCGTGGTGGGAGTCTGCTGGAAATACAGCACAGCAGAGAGGAAGTGAGGTCTAGGAGGTCTAGGAGGTTCCTGCTGTGTGTGGGAGGAAACTGCCTGACAGAGCTGGTGACAGAGCTAATGAGGGCAGGTGTCCCACTGGACCTGCTTGTGAACTGAGGACTGGCAAGTGATGTGGCATTTTCAGGCTGTCTAGGGCACAGTGGTCACCAGATGAAAGAGATTTAATCCTTGGAGAAGTAAGGAGGGGAGCTCAGCAAACTGCCACTTTGGACTTCTGGAGGGAAGAGTTTGGCCTGTGTAGGAAACTGGTTGACAGAGTTCCTTGGGAGGCATTTCTGAGGGGCAGAGGGGTCAAGGAAGGCTGGGCACCCTTCAAGAAAGAAATCTTCATGGTGCAGGAGCAGGATTGTGGCCTGTATCAGCAATAGTGTGGCCAGCAGGACCAAGGCAGTGACCAACCCCTTGTGCTAAGCACTGGTGAAGCCACACCTCAAATCCTGTGTTCAGCTCTGGACATTGAGGTGTTGGAGTGTGTCCAGAGAAGGGGAGCTGGGGAAGGGTCTGGAGCACAAGTCCTGTGAGGAGCAGCTGAGGGAGCTGGGGGTGTTTACCATGGAGAAAAGGGGGCTCAGGGGGGACCTTAAGGCTCTCTACAATACCCTGAAAGGAGGCTGTAGTGAGGGGGGGTCAGGCCCTTCTCCTGAGTAACGAGCAATAGGACAAGAGAGAACAGGTTGGTTTAGATTGCATACCAGGAAAGTCTTTGCTGGAAGGGTTGTCAAGCACTGGAACTGGCTAATGAAGTGATTGAGTCACCATCCTTGGAGGTATTTAAAAGATGGGTGGATGTGTCAGCCAGTTTAGTGGTGGACCTCTCAGTGCTGGGTCTACAGATGGACCTGATGATCTTAAGGATCTTTTCCAACCTAAACAATTCTGTGATTCTGTGATAGCCCTTATCTGGCATTCCTGCCATGTTCAGAAAGGAAATGCTCAGACATTCTCTGTCCTCCTTTTCTGTGTCACTAGAGAAATATGGTATCCCAGAGATGGTAACAACCTGAGGCCATCACTATGCCCAATTCAGTAAGAGACCATCCTTACCAGCCAGGTATTTCCTTGGATAAAACCAGAGATGTCCCTCAGCTCCCACTGGGATTAACAGTCCATTGTATATGTTATACTCCCAGTATAACACTGACAGTGCCAGAAGTATTTGAGTGGCAAATTTGTGATTACAGTGAATCAGCCCTGTGTGCTCTGCTTGCACTAAAGAGGAAGGATCAAAACTTCCAGTGCAGTTGGCTGTGGTTCCACTGGGTACATTTCTCTGTGCTCTGTCTTGAGTTAAAATCTTCCATCTCATGCATTGTGAGGATAACCAGACTGATACCCTGAGATCCAATGGCTGCAGGTGGCTCTGGAAACTACCAACCTCCTTAAAGCCATGCCACAAGAGCAGCTGGGGATGTATTAAATCCTGTAGAGCCTGCATGGCTATCAGGCCTGCCTTGCACTCTTCAATTTGACAGTCAGGCAATAAATGTTAACAGTTTTTATGCCATAATAATTTGAGCATAAGTTTTGTTTAAGCTCTGCTGTCCACTTGGGATCTGTTTCAACTCAGTGGAACACAAGCTTGCATGCTGCTGTCAATCAGTTTATCATATTCCACTCCTACACCAGCACAGCAATTTTTTGTGTGTGTGTGTTCTGACCAATCCTATAAGATAAGGATTGGTCAGAACACACACACAAAAATAAGGACAATTCACTTAGATAAGGACAATTCACTTAGCTTTGGTGCATGTGTTTCCCTTTTCCAGGTTTTGGGGTTTTTTTCATTCCAAAATTGCTGTAGACACACAGAGCATTTTGAACCTTAGGTTAGAGGCTATTTGATGTGCTTGCATGGAATTGTGATTGTCATAAAAGAATTTATCCTCATGCAAGTGCTGTGGGGCACGTGCTGTCTTTCCCCCATTGCACAGGTTCAAAGGTGGGGGAGAGAGAGACTGGGTGACTTTTCCCAAGACATCAAGAAAATCAGAAGCTGAACAGGAATAGGTGAAATAAGTGATCAGCAAGCACTAAAACATTTGAATTTTTTTGTTGCAAAAAAATCTCTATACTCCTTAGTGTTGATGAGGAAATACATTAGAGTTCCTGTCAGGACAGTGTGAAATGCAAATATCTCTCTCATATGTAGTCACAGCTCTTATTTTAAATGATGGAGAGATCTCAGGGAAAATGTTGGGGCCACAAGCAAAGAACTTTTGTCTTGTTCATTCATATATGAACAGAGCCTATGAGCAAATCTTAGCATCTGAAGATATATTTCTGTTATTTTCACTTGTATTTCTGGTAAAACAAGTGCCTGTTTGGGAAGCCATGAAAACACATATATCCATATATATGGTATATACATATATGTAAAACCATACATATTTTTAACTTATGTAAGATGAGAAAAACATGAAAGAACAGGAACTTTTCCAATTCATATTTTCAGGCAGCAGTTCTGTGAAACATAGGACTGCCTAAAAGTGAACACAGAAGCTGATTTCATAAATATTTTCAGATCTGATTTAGAGATTGAAATTAAAAACAAAGTACTGCAGTATGTAACTAGAGATTTAAGAATTACTGGTATCTTTTGTTTTCAAAGCGCAGTGTTTAGGTTTTCTTTGCTTCTTTGTATTTACCTGCAAAGAAGCAAATTCACATTTTTCCTGAAACAATTGACCACTGAGCCCTGAGACTCTATGTAAAATGGTAAAGGGAACTAAACCTCTTTATTCTTGTGTAACTCATTAGCTGACATCAGACGATTAGAGCTAATGTTTCCATCTAAAACAATTCAAGTGCCTCATTAATGGGGATAGATTTCCTTTGATCTAATTCCTTAATGTTCCAGATATATGGGAAATTCAGAGATCAGTGCTGAGAAATCTCTGCAGACCTGGTCACAGCTAGAAACGTGAATTTACATGCAGACTTCAGAAATGTCGTTCAAAATGATAATGAGCCTTGTTCAGTCTGCTGGCAATGCTTGGCCAAATGTTTAATGAAATCACACTGATGATAGCTGGAGAATGAAGATGATGGCTGTTTGCTGAGTATGATTTAATCTCCATTGTTATAGGCAAGTGGATTGCAAATTTCCATAATTAAACATCCAGTGCACTGGTCAGGTTCTGTTGTAAAGTTTGGTAATTGCTGTTGTTGGGAAAACAGTCCAGCGGGGTGTTGCTGTCACATGATGAGCTTTTGAGGCTGAGCTAATAGGATGCCCTTTTAAAGTGTTCTCCATGTTTTCTGCTTTAGAGGCAGAGGATACCATCATGGAGATTTCATCAAAAGAACACACTCACTTTTTCTCAAACAACACAGTCCTGCCTGCGGACCGATCTTCCTTCAAATCCGAATCGTCCGCGTCCAAGGAAAAACAGGCGTGTTGTGGAGGTCTAAAGGTAGAGTAAGAGTTTTTGAGTTCTTATTCTATCATGCTGAGTCAGTATGAAATTATTAGAGATCATTCTAATTGTTAGAGATCTTTCTAAGAAAATCTTCTTCAGATCTGTATTTCCCTAATGTTTGGCAGTCATTAAATATGATTTCTTTGCATATTGTGAGATCTTCAAGACCCATCCTGAAAAGTCCCTCTGTCTTCCTTATTGCTCCACCTGAAGTTGAGAACAGACAGATACCACAGACAGATGTTAGTTCAGATTGTTTTTTTAAGGTAGTAGCCATGGTAGTCCCCCAGGGCTCCCCAAAGCAATATTGTATTACAGTCCGTGTGCTTCGAGTGCTGTATTATTAAAGCATTATTGTAATATATATATTGTAATATTCCCCATTCAAGAGAACTCTGCGTGAGGTGACTTTGAAATGAAACTGCAGCAGTGTTACCACTTTATCTCTCTGTCCCACAAGAAGTTTTTCCTGGAGGTGATGGGAGGTCCCTGCTTTGAGCCTCACAGTGTAGCTGTGCCTCGGAGGAGCACTGCTCTCTGTTCGGGACACAGGGGCACAGCAGGCAGCACAAAGCTCTGCCCACTGCCTCCACCTGATTTCCAAAATGCTGGTGCTCTCTTGGGTGAGGTCTCAAAATCATCAGACAATAGTGAGATGATTTGAGTTACGTGGAAAATGAGTCTTGCCCCGTTCTTTTCATCACGCACAATCTTTATTTCTGTTTTTTCCCCCCTCACTGAAACACACATCTACTTTCAGACATTAATCCAGCCTCCCAGTACAGCCAATGGCATGAGCAAGAGTTGCCCTGAAGTCTATACATTTTGAATGGTTTTGTTTTGAAATAGAAGACAAGTTGTATTAAATAAGTTTTGTACCATAATGTAATTTTATCGTTGCTTCTCCATTTGCTATTATGATAATCCAATCCCCTCAATGAATAACATTTCAGTCCCAGATCACCCAGTCAGGAATCAGCTTCTTAGCTCCAGAAATAGGAAAGCAATAATATTTCAGCTCAGTTTCTTTCTCTTTAAAGAAGTTGTGTATTCTTGGAACTCAAACTGATGTAACCAATGTACTCCTGTAGGAACTTAGAAAATGTCTCCTTTTTTTTTGTGAACTAACCCTTTTTGAGTTCTGATTAGGTCTTGCTGAGACAGAATGAAATTATTAAAGGTATCTCTATGTCATGAAGAAGTCTGCTTGAGGTTTTGCCTAAAAAAAACAGTATGCAGGTACAACAGGTTATTTTTACCAATTATCAACCTTCCTATGACTTAAAATTGCCTTTATTAACCAGAAAGGGGTGGTGACAAGCACTGACAAACCAAAGAATGTGAAATCATTTGTACCTTTCTGTCCCAGCCCTAAACCAGGAGAGTCTTTCCACCCCTGCACACCTGGGGACAGTTGCAAACACAGTAAAAAAATTTGTGCCAAAGATATTCAGAAGCATTTCAAGTTGTACAATTTTCCTGTAAAAAAAACCCCATATGTGCTTCCACATTGCTATTTAAAATCCAAGGGCATAAACATACAGAAAATGTAAAATATTATGACAATGTTTGTACTAGAGAGTTCTTTCAGAGCTGCTGCTGTAGGAAAAAAAGGACCAGAGAGGGGGTTTATATGTTTATTTACCCACAACTCTGTCTTTCAACAGAGCAGTAGCTTTGGCATCTACCTGAAATCAGCACTGGTTGAGAGTCAATTCAGTTTTTATCAATATTGCTCATGAGAGATGAACAAATCATCAATCTAGCATTTAATGAGAAGTAGGAGAAAAGAAGAGGCAGGAATGCAGAGCTTGTTTAAAAATAATTCATATATCTTCTGTACTGCCTGATTTTAATCACTGTCAATTTTTTTTTTTTCACAGATATTTCTTGGTGCGTTGTCTTTTGTTTATTTTGCTAAAGCACTGTCGGGAAGTTATCTAAAAAGTACTATCACACAAATAGAAAGAAGATTTGACATCCCTTCCTCTTTGGTTGGTGTTATTGATGGAAGTTTTGAAATTGGTATGTGTTTTAGTAACCCACTTTTATTTTCAGAAGAAAAAGAGTTATTCAATTTGTTGTGAAGCATGATTGTATTAATCTCCCTGAACCATAAAACTGAGCAAGAGTCACCTAGTAAAAATAAGTGGGACTATCAGTATGATTATGTTCAACAGGATAAGGTTGCTAATACAGCAAGTCAGCATGGACATTTAAATAAATGTAATTTGATTAGCTAAGCATGTGGCTAATTCATACTTATAAACATTTTGAGTATTGAATGAGCATTTGCCAGCACAGATTTCTGCAGGCAGAAATCCACCTCCCCCACAAGTGTTTGTGCTTTGTGATTTATTAAGCAGCAGGAGGACAAACCTCTAACTGTCATCTACATTTCTTGTCCCCTCCCTCTCCTGCCCTCTCACACTAAGGTTTCCAGCATGTCTCTTACAAATTTCAGATTACTGAATTTATCTCATGGGTGTTCAGTGGACTGTGGTTACTCACAGGAATGAAATCTTATTGTATAAAACTCTGTTCGATTCCTCTTTTCTCTGCTTTTCTGGTTATTTGCTCTTTCAGCTGGCACAGTCTTCCTCCTCTTTTCCAGCTGTTTATCCAAAGGTTTATGGGTTTCCCATCACAAGAAGGCACTGGGCTCCTGCAGAATGCCTGGAAAGAAGGAGAAAGACCAACCCCATCAGCCCTCTCTCCCTGAAATCAGTGCCTATACCACATCCTAGGAATTGTTATTTTAGGGCACCTCCTTATCAGCAAGCAGTAAAACTCAGTTTTCCTTTTGTACTCCCAAAGGGAACCTCCTAATCATAATTCTAGTGAGCTACTTTGGAGCAAAGCTTCACAGGCCAAGAATAATTGGAGCAGGCTGCTTAATTATGTCAGCTGGAACATTCCTGATCGCAATGCCCCAGTTCTTCATGGGACGGTGAGTGCAAAGTGAGCACTGTTTTCCAGCTGGGCTGTGCACACTGAGTGGCAGCTCCCTGAAACATTTAGGCATTGATTATGAGGACAGAAGTAGGCATATGGGGATGTGGTTACTTAATTTAATTTTTTTTTTGAGAAAAGATTTATTACTGTAGAGCAAATAATTTAACATGTGTACTATTTTCTGTTGTAATAAATTTATTTTTTTAATTAGTCTCCAATCTTGATTGGCCACACTTTGATGTGGTTTAGTAATTGTTGAAATGTCAGTAAAGAAGTGATGACTAAACTCAGGAAGGCAATCTGAGCACCAATCACAAGAGGACACACCAGTGTCTGATCATCTCAGTCCAAATTCATGGATCATAGTAGGGCAAAGTGCCTGTTAAACTGAAATGAATCATTTCATGTACAGCTGCAGTATAAATAGAGCTCTGCTTATCCCCTGTAAACTACCACTGGCAATGGATCCAGATGGATTCATTTGGATGCAGATGAAATTTGCATTTAAGTGCTTTAGGCCTATGTGGTAGTTAAAGATCTGATTGCTTTTTCTTATCAGGACTTATGAATAAATACAGTTTTCTTTTCTAAACAGATACAGGTATGAAAGATTCCCTTCCACCATCAATTCAACTGTCAGCCTCTCTCCATGTCTGCAGGATAAAAGCCACACTCCACTCTCAGCCTTGGAGAAACCTCAAGCAAAAATAAATGCAGGTGGGGATGATCTCTGTTAAATCTTGGGGCTGGTAGTGCTCACTGTCATTAATGCTTCCCAAAGCTTTCTGTCAGGAGATGCCAGTTTCAGTCAGAAGGAACTGAAAGAGTTCTCTGAAAAGGGATCTGGTGGCAAATTCATAAAACCAGCAGAACTGCAGTAGCTTTAGAGGCAGCTCATGCTAAAAACTTGTCTACCTTAAACTATTTCACAGTTTTCCCACCGTTTCTCCCTCAACAGAAGCATTTTGGAAGCCCTGAGTTCAGAGTGTCAAACTGTCACTATAAACACATCACTGTTGTCTCTTGTTATGTTTCAGGGTGTGAAAAGGAAGCAGGCTCTTCCATGTGGATCTATGTTTTACTGGGAAATCTCTTGCGTGGAATAGGAGAAACCCCCATCCAGCCCCTGGGAATTGCATATATTGATGATTATGCTGTTGAGGAGAATGCTGCCTTATATATTGGTAAAATAAATATTATTTCTTTTTCCAAATGGGTTTTTCCCCAGAGGAAACTGAGTCATTCTGAATAATGGAATGAATGTTATTGAATTAACTTGCCCTGATTGTTTTGTTTGCATAATTTCCAATATTAAAGTTTATTTAACAGTCATGTACACTCAAGGGACCAAGTTCCCATTTAATTATACCAGCACAGTTCCATTATCTTAATTTGGTAAAAGAATTTGACCTTGGGTACCTGCTGTTACCCTAATCTTCCTAATTCTTCTGGATGTGGACTGCTGAGCCTCTGTGCACATTCAGTTCTCTGGAAAGTGATAAAAACAGGCACACTTTTAAGCACTTAGAATAGAATTTCAGTGGGCACTCAAAACATCCCCTCCAGATTCATGCAGGATTATAAACAATTGTACTGTTTTCTTGTGCTCATTGTCTGATTGCTGCACATTCACCTGAAATATCACCAAAAAGTCCCATCTCATCAGCACCTGCTCTTGACAAGTTTCCAGCCAAGCAAAAGGCAAAAAAATCAGATCCTCTCTGTAGAAGATTTAGTCTTCCCAGATTTCCAGGTGATTTTTTTTTCAAATTCCAAGTGTTCAGAAAGTTTGGCTGAGCATGTATTGAAACATATTATGACAGGAAACCAAAGCAAAGTGATTTCTCAGCCTATTCAGGGCCAATTTCAACTTAAACTGATCAGTTAACTTTAAAAAAATGACATTTGCTTTCCAGTTACTTTAATCTTGTCATCTAAAGCATTTCTAGCAATTATAGATTGGTGCTGCTATTGAGCTGAGGCCATTCAGTTTCCTGACATCTTTTCCTTCAGGCTGAATTTAATTCTTTAGTTGGATAACAATAAAGAAGTGCCGTCATAATGGGGAAAACTTTATTGATGCCTTTTTGTCTTCTTGAAAATATTTCAATTTGTGTAGCTATTATCTCTTGCTGTCCATCACATGCCATAACCTGCTGTTAGGTGCAGAAGAACCCTTTTTAGCTCAGGAGAGTAACAGAGCCCTGTTTTCTGTTCCAGGCTGTGTACAGACAGTTGCCATTATAGGGCCAATATTTGGCTTTCTCCTGGGATCCCTGTGTGCCAAACTTTACGTTGACATTGGCTTTGTAGATCTGGGTAAGTCAGAACACTCAGGCTCTAAAAATCCAGTCAGGCCCCCAAAAATGCCTTTTTTAGGCCAAGAACTCTCTGGTTATCTGGCATGAGGGGTTAGCAGGGGTAGAGTGGGCACTTCCTGAAATGAACAGGATGACAGCAGTGCAGTGATCCATGCAGAACAGGCTGGCAAGAAGGATGGGTGCAGAGGAAGAAGGAGGTCTGACTCTTCCTCAGCCCCAGCAGATCTGCAGCAGGTGCCTCCAGGAGATGCTCTGGTAAGGAGGCTCTGAGGATGGCAGCCAGGAGGAAACAGGAGTGAGGCTCAGGATCCTGTGTGTGCTTTTTTAATATCCTATTGTTGCCTGGAAAAATGGTTTGGCAGGGGGTACAAATTCTCTTGATTGTCCTACTTCTGAGGAAACAGGAAGGAAAAAAAAAAACTACAAACCAGGAGTAAAACAGGGGTTTTTCCTGGGGCTTTTGTGCAGAACAGCCTGACTGGGAGCAAGTGGGTGGCCACCTGGACTGCCCCACGTGCTGGTCCTTGCAGCACCTCTGGGGATGTGCAAGAGGCACGGCAGTGTCAGGGCCAGGCTGCTGCTGTGCAAGTCCTCAGTGTGTCCCCACAGCTGTAAAACACCCACAGTGACACAGGGCACAGCAGAAGCTGGTGGGGTGGGGATGGAAAGTCCCTGCAAAACCACCTTCCTTGTTAGCAGCAAATATTCTCAAAATGTGTTCATTTGTTTCTCCTTTTCCACTCTCTCCAGAGAGCATCAGGATAAGCCCCAAGGACGCGCAGTGGGTGGGAGCCTGGTGGCTGGGCTACCTGATAGCTGGGGTGATCAGTGTCCTGGCTGGCATCCCCTTCTGGTTCCTGCCCAAGCACCTCCCAAAACCCCAGAGCAGGAAGGACTCCAGCACCTCTTCTGAGCACTCCAAGTTCATCATTGAGGAGAACAAGGACCAACGCACGTCCCACTGGAAGCAAGCGAAGCTTGCAGAGATGGCAAAAGGCAAAGCACTTGAGTTTCCTTCCTGATTGTTGAGTTTTTCTCTCAAAGGTTTTTAGACTTAAACACTTTATACTTCCGGAGTCCCTATTTTAATGGTGTCACAATTACATTTTTCCCCTCAGGTTTCACTCTCCAACTCAGCAGTACACACAAAAAGGTCTCTTCAATGTTCCCTGGACTTGTTATTGCATGAGAATGTCTTTGGCTGAGATTTGCAAAATTACAATATGGCCCAGCACATATCATGAAGCTCTGCAAAATTCTTTTATTTGCATATAGGGACTGTTGCAGAAGTGGTGCTCAAAAGAAAATCAACCCTTGGTTTTTGCTAATTATTTTTTTGCTGTAACTTCATGCGTTAGGAAAACATGTACAATATCTGGCCAGAATATAGATGGGCACAGATCAGCTACAATATTAGAGGAGGCTGTCTGGATTTTGACAGGAGTTGGTTTGCACAATTGCATTTCCTTGGCCATGCTTTGCCAAAAGCATTTTCCCTCAGAATTGGAATCTGTACTTCAATATGTCTGTGCTTACTGTCAGCTGAGTGCTCTTTGCCCCAAATTAAGCTAAGCAGTGCTGTGGCTGTTGAGGACACACAGAAACCAAATCATCCCTAGATTATGATGGAAAGAAGGCATTTAAAACAAGATATCTCTTCTGGGAAATTGATGCTTAGTGTTTTGCTTCATCCAGAAATGGGGGAGCTGTTAGGAGCATCATGGAACTTCACAGATTCTCTCTGAAATGTTTTGGGGTTTTTTTGGAGGTGCACAGATGTTACAAAGCATTACTCACAGCAGTTATCATCTCTCTGGCTTGCTTGCTATTTCTGCTGTTTTGTCTTGCAGACTTCTTGCCATCACTGAAGAACCTCTTTGGGAATCCAGTTTACATTCTGTATTTGTGTGCAAGCATCATTCAGTTCAATTCTTTAATTGGCATGGTGACGTATAAGCCAAAGTACATTGAGCAACAGTATGGGCAGACATCTTCAAAAACTAACTTTGTTATAGGTAATGCTATATCTGCTTCTTGATACCTTTAAAATGGGCATTTTAGCAGTGGCATGTGCATATAGGAAAAAAATGCAATTTTTTAGGGTGTGTTCATTTCTTCTCCTTCCTTGACTGACTTTAAATAATAGCTCATAGAAGGTAAGTAATTTCATTTCTGCTTCAGTAGTAATTAAATCTGAGTTTATCTATGCAAGAGTTACTGTAAAAGCTTACATGATTTGATATCTTAATTCCCATTTAACTGGAAATTTGAAAAGTAGTATATGTTCAACACAAGAAAATAACTGAGAAATAATTTTAGAATAATTTGCATAAATTTATCATCAGATCTGCTGCCTTGATGGCTTCCCATTTATTTCATCCAAATGAAGATCAGTTCACTGAGTGCCATGGGTGACTCTCTGAAGAGACTGGTGTTAAATACAAGGAAGTCAAGTCATATCCCCAAGCTGTCCCAAGAGAGGGGAGCTGCTTCAGCCTTTGGGTGCAGAGACCAACATTTTTGTAGCTGACAATAGGAGGGTGGACTGGACTGGGGTTCAGCTCCAGAGGTCCAGGGCTTCAATAGCATTAAGCAGCAAAGAGGTTTACATCCAGCCAACACAGAGGGAACTGCCTTGTTTCAGAGCAGCATTAGTTGCACAGCAACAGGGGTATATATGGGCAGAAAAGCTGCAATGATCCATTGTGCTATGTTAATTCTGTTAAAGATAGAAGCTGGAATTTCCTGGCACGAAACTCCTCAAAGCAAGGAGAAATCTTCAAGGGTAGTGGATGGCCAAAGAAAGTCCAGAAAACAATCCCTACATTCAGTGTAGTACTTCTCATTGTATTTAAAGATTTTCTGGAGCTAAGCTGTCAGGTATGTGCAAACTGAGTGAGGATTAAGAGCCATTTGATTTCTCTGAGCACAGGGACCGTATCCAACAGAGAGTGTGTGATGGTTTGGTTAGGGAAGGATCCAGCTGAGTGGCTGTCCCTGCAACAAGGTGATTTTTCTTCTTCCTTTTCCTTTCTCTCCAAATCCACCCTTCCTAAGAAACCTGAGGGCTTATTTCTCTTTCACAACCTCTTTTACTCCTTATTTCTTAAAAAAACCAGTTTCTCTCACAATCTTTGATAGATACCAAAATTGTCAGAGAAAAAAAAATAAATTTAAAAGGCAGGTCTTGCTCAGGCTTTCATAACATTAGATAAAATTAAATTTGTCCTCTAGGAATCAGCAGGTGATTCTACTGACAAACTGATTGGGGAAAAAAACACCTAGCTTAAGAAATTGGAAGAGCATTATCTAAATTTTAACCATAATCTCTGTCAAAGAACCAGCAAAGAAGCATATCCTTGGGAGTAAGTTTTTCAAAGCTATCCCAACACCTTTGTAACACTCCAAGGATCAGTCTGAATCTGGACAAGATAAAATGCCCTGACTGAAGATCTTTTATGGTTCTTTTCTTTCATCTGATTGCTGCAGCTGTTTCTGTGGCTGACAAGGCCAGCCCATTGAGCTGGTGTTTTCATTAATGCAGATTTTTCTGTTTGATTCCAGGTCTTATTAACATTCCTGCTGTTGCCTTTGGCATATTCTCTGGAGGACTGGTGATGAAAAAATTCAGAATCGGTGTTTTAGGGGCTGCAAAGCTTTCCCTGGGCTCATCTTTCTTTGGTTACCTGCTGCTCCTCTCGTTGTTGGCGATGGGCTGCGAGAACGCGGGCGTGGCCGGGCTGACTGTGTCCTACCACGGGTAGGCTGGGAAGGCCCTGCTCCAGCAGAAAGGGCTGCTGCAAGCCCAATTCCTTCCCCATTTCATTTCACAAAGTATATATTGCTGAAAGGAGAGTGGCTGACCTGAGTATGCTTCCCAGATATTTGATTTGTATGTGTGGAAACTGCTCCGTCCCAGCGGGCGTTGTGTCGTGACCCTCTCATGAGCACAGCATTAACCAGTGGGGTTTATGTCACAAGTGCAGATTATTTTTCTGATCACTTTTTAATTATTATTGCCATGGGACCAATCCTTTGAGCTCAGCGATTCCTGGAAATGTGAGTAGCTCAGTAGGAGGGAAGAGATTCAATTAATTGTTTCTTGCCATTGTGTGCTGCTGAACAATGAATGGCATTTCATAACCTTTGAACTCAAAACTTAAGGATTCATGGATTAACCATGATGTTAACCATGAAGTGCACCTGAGGTTTACATTTTTGCCCATGCTATTACTCTGTAAAACTTAACTTTTTGGGAGGAGTTTCCAGCACTGACCCACAGCAGCTCTGGTAGCTGCTCCTCTGGTGTCTGATGGCTGAATTTGGCAGAGAGATGTCTGTGCAAGGTATCAGACACTCAGTTTGGATGAATCCCAGTCTGATAAATTCCTTGCTGACTTCTACAGAGACCATTTCACATGAGTAACTCAATCCCTTCTTTGGCACTTGCCTAGCTGGGTTAAAACTGCGTAACTAAAACCTTAGAAAATCTGAGAAAATGCATGAATGTAAATTGTTAGTGGTCCCCCTTAACAGAGTAAATACTGTGTGGTGGTGTGATAGTGTGAAAACCTTTGGATAACAGAGAAATGGGGATTTAGCCTGCTGTGTGGATGAAGAGACAACCTCTAATAGGCTAAAGAGAGGAGGCCTGGCCAGCTGTGCCTGAGCATCACCCAGGAGGAGATGGTGATTTCCTCCAAATCAACACCTTTGCCACTTCTCTTTTTATCCACAGAGCTAAGCCAGTGGCTGATTACGAGCAAGCCCTGTTTTCAGAGTGCAACTCAGGCTGCTCCTGCTCCAGGGATGAGTGGGACCCCATCTGTGGGGAGGATGGAGTCACCTATGTCTCTGCCTGCCTCGCCGGCTGCCGGGCGTCCAGCGGCAGCGGGAAAAGCACCGTAAGGAAACCTTTCATTTCCACCTGAGCTGTGACAATGCTTTTTCTGATACAGCCAGGCCTGGCAGAGTAAGTGGGTTTAAACTGAGCATGGCACATCCTCTGCAGCCCTGAATCCTCAGGGATTTTTAGCAATCTGACACCCACGTTTAAAGTTTTCTCGCTTGCTGTTGCCAGCAGAAATCACAAGCAGAGAATGGTGGAGGCTTTTTTTTGNTTGACACGTGACTAGTACTCCCTCCCCTCCCCTCCTGGTGTTCCTAGTATTGGCAGATGTTTTGCAGCTGTGCAAGGTGGCATATTCCATAGAATTGCTCTCTCCCATATTTTTCTCCCTGTTTTAATGATCTTTTTATGATAATATTTTTTTTCCCTCTTGTGATAATCACAGATTTATTGAATGCTTGTCCCAATGCATATTTAACCGCTGGAACTATTTGTCCATCACTGTAAGCTTTTAAGCTAATTTTAGCAAGTGCAAAAGGCAGTTAATACTACAAGTGCTTAATCTGGATTTTTGTCAGCTACTTGCAATTTTTGGATTCAAAGTCCTGCTCTGCTCTGTTTTGGAAACGTTTTTTTTTCTCAGTTCCTTTTTCCCAATTATTTCCAGATGGGCACATTCTGCTTCTCAAACAAAACAACAGTAAATCCAGCCTAACTAATCTTTAGTGTTATAACTGTGTTTTCTTGCTCCCAAATTCTCTTTGTTGATGAATTAAATTTTCTGGGCCAGGCCCTGTTTCATTGCTGGTACCTTTATACCACATGGACAGTGCCAGTGTTAGAACTGGCTGCACACAGGCCATATGGAAAAACCTAAATAAAGCAAGGTGACTTCAGCTACATCACAGTCCTTGAACCAGAATAGATGTTCACACAGAGACTTTCAGTAATGGCTGAGGTGAGGATCCTTCTCCACTGCCCTGCACAAACTCTGCCAGTGAGGAGTACACAAGCTTTCCTCACACACCTTGCAGGGTTACCATTGAGTGCTGGAAAACCACACAGCATCTCTCTCTCCTCCCAAGGTCTCACTCCAAGGACAATCACACTATAATCCATTTTAGACCATTTTTACTGAAGCTTCTGCACAACTGAACTGTCCTTGTGCCAAGATGAGGATGATTCACGAGTGGAGAGCTTGCAGCAAAGCCTGCAGGGTTTATGCCAGATTGCTCTCTGTGGTTGCTTCTGACACGTTGGATAAATATGGGCATAGAGTTTTGCAGGGATGCAGTTCTCTTCCCCTTTCCCTCTACATGGTGTCTTCTTTCTGTCCATAAGACATTTGGTGGAAAATGTACAGATCTGGTAGCACACAGGGCCTCAAAGCTGTGGTAGCCATGCTCAGCCTCCTGCTTTCTTCTTGTCTCCACTGCACAAAAATTTCAATGTTTGGGAGATGTTCATAACTGAGCATGTACAAGCTTAAATCACACAGAGTTCCCTGCCCTTCTCAGCCCTAAAAACTTGCTCTTGGGGGCCTTACTGCTCAATCAATTTAGTTAGGAAAGCTTAGAAAGGTTTTCAATTACAATACTAAACCACTTTGTTACACAAAATCAGCAAAACGGTTTTATTGGTTCTGCTCCAGTGATTTTATTGCTGTTGAGAATCATTTTACTTTGAGAGACATTTAACTGAAACTGAGGAGTTATGTGTCTTCCTGCTGGATTGAAAGCTCCACCTTTGATGTGCACCTATAGAAAACATGTTTCAGTAAGTTCAATACTTTTTTTTTATTCTGCATTGCATAGGACCTGTGGGCACAACTCCACTTTAAGCTCATGCTTACTTTTGTCTTTTTTGAAATCCATCACTGACAGACTTTCTCCAAAAATCTGGCTGAATTGAAAGTGTGCTTCCCTTACCAGAAGGAAAATAACTTTTCTTTGAACACAAATAGTCCCAAGGTCAAGTTGCAGACTTCATCATTATGTATTTTTTTCCAATGATCTCTTTCAAAAATTATTCAGTATTCAGTCATCTCTGTTAAAATTCCAGCACTTAAGCAAACTGATGTTTTCAGATGAGCAGATTTCCTTGCACCTGCCATGGGGGACAAATACAGCTAAATCCCTAAAATCCTGTAAGATTTAGTGACATTTGCTGTGATGGTTTGCACACTGAAGTTGTTGAAATATGCTTACAGCTGGTGACCAAGCCATTTGCTGAAAAGTCATTTTGGTGGTGTTAGTCTAATTACCCAAGGAGCTAAGGAACTTGGGAAAGCCCTGAAGTTTCTGAGAAAAAAGCCCTGGAGTTCAGATAGCTGTTGTTCAAGTAGCAGCTATTAATAGCAGGTGATTAGGCAGTGAAAAGGAAGTCTCAGATCTCCCTGAGAGGTCTGGCTATCACTCAGGATCACAAAGGACTCCTGTTTCCGTGCAAAGACAATGCAAAGAATAAAACAATTCTTTCTCATCTGAAAGAGAATTTTTTTTTTTTGCAGGATATAAATCCTATGAATCACAAATCAAATATCCAGTTATTGGTTTTATTTTCCACTTTTTGCTTTCTGTGCCCTCAGATTTGTTTAGGAGGACTCTAGGCTGAGGAGTGCTTCAGTAGGAGAGCAAGACACTGCTCTTCCAACTTAAAATCATTTTACATTTACTGCCTCATAGATGGCAGTGCTTCTATAAACCACCACAGATTGTGTGATGATAATCCATGACCAGGGCATTAGAGAATAAAGTGTTGAAAACTACCTCTGGTGGGGAACAATAGAGTTAGTTCTGAAATGCCTTTATTATTTTTTTAAAACATATTCCCAATTACATTAATTTTTGCAGGAGAAGCCACCCTAGTTCAGGCCAGACAGACTCTACTTCCAAAGTGCTATGTTCATCCATAATGACAAACTGAATTTCAGCCCAGTGTCTAAGTGGATGAAACATCCAATGGATGCATGATTTCACTATCAATTCTCTTGTCCTGTGTTAGTGACACCTAAGTGCTGATATAATCTGAAAATCCACAACCATCTTAAAATGTGATGCTGAGTAGAGATGTTCACAATTCCTAGATGCTGTTCTGGTTTTATCATCTTTTTTATATATTTCTGCAATTTGGTCAAAGTCCATGACAGTAAGGCAGAAAAACATTTCTTTCCATTCTCTTGCTTTCTATTTGTGTTCTAATTATATACACTTGATGCTTTATTTCTGGTTAACACCTCTTTTATTATTATTATTATTTTTAGGTGCATTAAACCCCACTTGAAATCATTTGCACTTGGTATCTATACCCTGGCAATAAGAGTACTTGGTAAGTCCATTTGTACTCCTGAGTCAGTTTTAATGCACTCCTCACTAATCATTTATCTCAGAATTAAGCTTTGATTGTTGGAAAGAGCAATGTCTATCTGCAAATAAATGTCATATGATTAAAAAAAAAGAAAAAGGTTGGAAAAAGGAAATTGCTTTATACTTCACAAATCACATAATTATGTCTTAGGTATAATTAAAACACACTAGGCCAATATTTATAGGGATGAGATCCTGTAGACTGTGAAGCCAACATCAAAATTACATCTTGTCCTCTTACTCAGCAGTAAGGATAATAGAACAGCTATGGCTGAGCATTTGTGATTGCTTTTCAGGCATATATTCACTAGTTTCTGAGGGAATTAATCTGACTACAGGTGTGCCTGGGAGCAGGGTTCACTGCAGACTTGTGGCAGAGCCACCTGAAATCAAGGGTAACAGGAGATGCCAATGAACTGGAAATTCTAAAATCCTCTAGGTCTTCATGAAAAAAAAAATAGCAAGAAGAAATTCACCTATTAATTTACATGAGCAGATTTAGATGAACTGGGTGAAATTACATCAAGACATGCTGGTGGCTTCTTTCTTACACCTTTGCAGGCCAGATTTTCTCTCCAGGCTTACTTTCTCCTCCAGCAACCATGGGTGGCTGCCCAGGTGACACAGAGCCCAGGATGTCCCCACCAGCACATGGAAAAAAGGCTTTTTCCTTTCCATCACCCCCAAGAACTGCAGTAGGTTTGCCCCTGCCACAGTAGGATCTCAAGATACTTGGAGGATTCCTGCAGGCTCCCAGCCCCATTGTCTCTGTCCCTTCTCATCCCCCCTCCCCAAAACACACAGGACACCCCCTACACCCAACCTCAACAGACTCCACTGCTCCCAAAAAAAGGAGAAGTGCCTCCTATTTCTTTTCCCCAGAGATGTCCTGCAGGGTGAGGAAACCAACCCGTGGCCAGGTTTTTTTGATGTTTTTGCCGTGTTTTCCTGGCTCCCCACAGGGAGGAAGGGGCGGTGTGTGCCTGGGCAGCACAAGGCACGTCTTCTGCAGCCAGCAAACAGTGAGGAGCTGTCACTGCTGTTAGGGCACATTGGTTCATGTTCTGCACCAAAGTGCCTCTAGATCAGAACTGATCACCCTGGAAAGTAAATTTCTCCCCTCTGTTTGTTTGTTGAAAACACCCAGCGGGGATTCCAGCCCCAGTGTATTTTGGAGTAGCCATAGACACCACTTGCCTGAAATGGGGGAGCAAAAGATGTGGGGGAAGAGGAGCGTGCAGACTCTATGACTCCAGTGCACTCAGGTAACAGCTCTTCTACACTCATTCTTTAACCTGTGTTCTTTAAGTGTGTCTACACCCAGCAGTGGCAGAAGAATTTCTGTTAGAGAATTTGAGTGAAAGGTTTGAAACTGAGTGAAAGGCTCTGACTAACAATATTAACAATGATGCTCACATTTCACCCTTCTCTTTTGATTCAATCTCTTTTTCTGGGGGGAGAGGGAAAGGTGGATCATCTTTTTTTTAGTATCAGCTGGAATTAGTTGTCATTTAATAATTCACCAAAAAAAGTTGTGTTGAAACCTCAATTTTATGCTAAAGCTTCCCTCAGCTTTCAAAATGTCTGCTGTCATTGTGTGTGTGTGTAGATAAGTTATTAAACCTCATTTCTCTCCATGATAGAGCTGGATCAAAAAATTGATGGCAAAGGTGCCACAAAACATGCTTGGCTTATCTAGAGGCAATTTATCAATTTATTGCTAGAGGACAGTAATTTTCTGAACAGCATTGGTGAAAGGCTTCACCAGAAATGAAGAATGGAATAACAGTGGTAAGAGGAAAATGGGAGAACAGGTTGTCCCTTCTCCCACCACAAGGAAAATTAACATGAGAGGAGGGCACATCTTGTTTTGCAAACTTGAAGGAAAGAGCAAAATCTCAGCTGGGACTCTTTTTGCTAATAAAACATGATGATGTTATTGTTGCTGCTGTTGTTGCTGTCATTATGCCTGCAAAGCAAAAATGCCATCAGATGGTCTTGATATCACTGGTACTGTTTATGAGACTACAAAAAAATAGAGTAACTGCCCTAAAAATATTAATGCTGTTCTTACTGAAGCACATTGGGGTGGAGGTCAGTCAATGCCTGAGATGCTTTTTTGGCCACACTCTGTACCTGAGCTGGGTGAGCTGACAAACTCCCCCTTGACTGAAGTGTCCTTGCCCACCCTTACCTGATGAAAATATGACTGTGTCCTTGATGCCTTGCAGTTGTGTGTTGCCTTTGCCACGGGCTCTGATCAATCATTTCTCTCTCAGGTACGTGTACCTGGGGCTGACTTTGGTCTTGGGCACGGTGTCCATTTTCTTCAGTGTTGCTGTCCTTTGGGTTCTCCGAAAAAGGTCTTCTCCAGGAGATGAGACCCTCCCAGCCAACGGGGAGAGAGGCACCTGTGGGACAAAGAGCAGAAAAGATCATTTTGCCAATAGTGACCGGTTAATCCAGTCAACTTACTGGCCAGAAAAGGAGACCAGACTTTAGGAAGACTGAGATCTCCACCGCGGTTTTACCCAGTGAGTGGTGTTCCAGGCAAAAAAAAATCCATCATCAGTGAAGCAGTATCTTAGTAGCCACCCTGAAAATGTTCACCTTCTTGCAATTTTCACTGCAAACCCCAAGGACCACCAATTTTTAGCCCGTGAACAGCTCTAAAAGCACTGCTCACCAAGCAGAGTGAGGGGATTCCCTGTGGTTGGGGAGGTGCAGCTGTGCCCTCGCCGAGACACCCTTTCCGCAGCTGCCCCTCAGCTCCCTCCCTCCTCACCAAGCTGCAAGAGCTGCTGCTGCTGCCCCTCAGTTCCCTCCTGGGTGTGAGGGGTGGTGGGGAGGCTGCCAGGCAGCTCCCTCTGCCATGGGGGACCAGCCAAAAAGGGGCACCAAACCTGACTTGGCCACCTGGAAGGTGGAGGGATCTCCAGCATGGAGCCCGTCCTTGCGAGCAGCGAGGCACGGGGGCAGGAGGAAGGTGGTTTGCTGGAAGGACAAATCAGCCACAGGCTCTGGGCACCTGATGAATTCAATCCATGACACTTAGGACATCGAGTGTTGTGGTCAGGAATCCCTTCTCCAGTGGCTTTGTTACAGCACAGCAAATCAGCAGTAGAAGTTGTCGTTACAGGCAAAGAGACCACGAGAGTGCCATCCAAAGGAAACTGGAATGAAAATAGAGCTTTTTTTTTTAGATTTCCAGCAGTTTCTTGCTACTTGCTAGTACTCAGTGTACTAAATAATTCCATGCACTTTATGATGTAATGATGCAAGATACATATGATTTATATTTTAAAAAGCTATGAGCAGACAGCTTGGGAAAAATAAAATGAATTAAAATTAATTAAAAGACCAGGTGACTTGGGTCTTTTCCTTTTAATTTATTGTATTTTCTAGCTGAAACTAAGATGTTTTTGGGATTCATCAATGTTTAATATTAATTATGTTTGGGGTGGGAGTGCAAAGGAGAGCTGTTTGATATGAAAAAAATCTCAAGAAAGCTTGCCCTGGAAAAGATAATGGGATTTCCTTTGAAGCAACTAGAATTTTTGAGCACATGGCGAAAGGCAGGCTTCATCCTCCACCACAATATTGACAAAACAAAGCCATGTCCCATCATTTGTGTCCCAGCAGTGACTGTGGGTACCCTGCTGCCTCTCCTGTGGGGTGCCTGAGGAGGGGCACATGCCCAAGGGTGGGATTCACTGGACTTTCTCAGTGATCCATTTGTCCTGTGCCATTAGGGACCTACCTAATCCACTCAACAGCAACACCAAGAAAGATGGTGCTTAAGCACCAAATACCTGCAGAAGGTGAGGCCTTAATCCCATTACTGGGGAAAATGTCAGAGGAAGAACCAGTTTCACCCAGATTTGCCCCATGGGTGAGTGTTTAGACAATGGCCTGGAATGTGGAAGACCCAGTGTCCTGTCCCAGATCTTTGTCCTCCCATGTGAGTGTCAGAGGCTGTGGGCAGTGAGGTCCTGGACAGCTGTGGCTGTGAACTGGATATTGAACTAAAAAAAAAACCATAATTAAAATAATCAGAAGGTTTATGACTATGGGACTAAGTTAAGAGTTGTGGTTAGGGTGAATCACAAGGATTGGCATTCCTGTCTCAGGTCTCGTTCATATTACATCATCATAAAAACAGCAAAAAGTGTCAAACTGCACCAGCACCCAGGAGTGAGAACAATGCCTGGAGCCTTCCACAGCCTCCTGGGGAGGGCATTTCCCACAGAAATGAGCTGTCAGATCCCAGGAGAGAAAGGAGGAACCCAACTTTAAGTGCACACTGGGATAAAAAAAGGAGAGATACCTGCATTTCACTCAGTGCTTGATGCATGTGTGTCAAAGCAATGGGGATGATTCCTACTTTGTGAATCACTGCTGGCAAGGACACTGCCACTCACCAGTTATGAACCTGTCACAGTGGCAGTTCTGCACATCCCTGGCAGCAAGAGGGCCAGAAAAACCCACTGATTTCACCTGGGAGAGAGAATATTTTCTTCCCAGTAGCTGGAGGAGTGCTGTGTTATGGGTTCAGCAGGAGAATGATGTCAGGAACACACTTTTTTCTCCCTTTTCATTGCAATTATTATTTCTCTATTATTCTTCTATTTTATTATATTCTAATTATTAAACTGTTCTTAACCCATGGGGTTTACCTTTCTGGTTTTTTCTTTCAGTTTTCCTCCCCATCCCTCTGTGGGGGCAGGGGGAGCAAGCAGCTGCATGGTATTTAATTGTTGGCTGGGGTTAAGTCACAACAGACAAATAAATAAAGAGAAATAAACATACCCTATTCCAGTTCAGAAAGAAACAAGGCCAGGAAAAAATCAGCTTCATGGGTTATCTCCTATGGTTTACTATTAAGCCTGTATTAGTGAATAATTATTTAAAATATGGGCTTTCCTTCCATAACCCATTTTCTTTGCACATAGGAATAAGAGAAAACAATTTGTTTCAGTAACTCTTACTTGCATTATGTTTTGAAAAAGTCCATTTTTCTCCCCCCATCCTTCAGCAATAATAATCCTCTAAGTTACCAAGCAGATATAAATATTTTTGAAATATTTTGAGTCTGCTGCTTTATTTTAGTACTTTGAAATATTTTTTGAGCCTGCTGCTTTATTTTAGTACTTTAAGTAGTAACATGGATGAGTGTCTGACTACAGATTCACATTCTGGACTTGCTGTAATACTTGAAAAAATTATCTCAGCACTGGGTATTCGGATCTGTCAGCATCTTCCCACCAGAACCCTTCATCTTAAACCACATCTGCAACAGGGGCTGTCTCAGAAAGGTCAACAAACCTGGATCTTTTCTTTTCTTTTTAGAGTTAGAGACACTAAACCACAACCCAGAGGCTGCAGAGAAGCAAACGCCTTTCACTTTCAGAGGTGAGATTGTCAAAAGAATCGGCTGAGGTGGTTTCCCAACCTTTGCCAGCAGCCCTAGAGGCCAGAGTGGGACCCACACTCTTGTTAAGAATATCCACGGGCTGTGTGCCATGTAAAAGGGATATTACAGCAAAGTCCCCAGCTGTCACATGCAGGATGAGGCTGGGGTAACCAGGCTGTGCCAAAGAATGGGATGTGCAGCCAGGCCTGGACTATTCCTTTGGGAATAGAGAAATTCCAAAGGCACGTTTCCTTTCCTACCTCCCAGCAAAAAAAATGCAGCTCTCAAATAAAATGGTGTGTCTTAACTGTAGGCTCATCATTTTAATCATGCCAGGAGGGAGTTTTCAAGAACTTCTAACAAATGAAGGAGGCAAAATGGTGAGATCAGAAGACTGAGGGAATAATGCATTTTATATAGATATATATATAAAATATAGCTATGTATTATATATATAACTATGTATATTATATATATAGCTCTCTCTATATATAAAATAGCTATAGAGCTTATGCCATCCCAGCATCTGAAGGAATTATCAAAAAAACAGAGAGCAAGGGGTATGGATATCTCAAAAATAATAAGCTGGCTGAATAATTATAGACTGCCTCCATAAAATGCTCAAAATAGTGAATTAGATTGATTTATGGAACCACTATTGCAATATTTTGAAATAACAGCACAATTGGTGTAATCTGAGAGAAAACACTGCACCACTTTGGCTGATCTGACTGATGATGACAGAATGTGCAGCTTAATTCTGCATAACATTAAAAGAGAAGTTACTAACATTTACTTTTAGAAGATATGAAGTGTATGGATTTACAAGCAGCTAGGTCACAAGGGTATTCAAAAAGCAATTGCACATAGATAGACATTATCAATAATCATTATTAATCTATCCCAAAGGCTGCTGCCTGGAGGGATCATAGATCTGACCCAGTCTGGTTATCTTTTTTTGTGCCCTGCAGCATCACTAAGCAGGTGGTGCATGTGGCAGTTCTTCATCCAGTGCTAATCAACCTCTAGAAAACAAAAAGTCCATAATTGCTGTAAAAAATGATGAGGGCCATTTAAATGTGGGTCAGGCCATTTAAATTTAAATGGTGATTTAAAGTGCTCATTAAAAGCACCTTACTTAAGCAACATGTGGCCGATATCAGCAGGTTAGTTAACCAACAGCTCATCCCAGAAATTAACACAGTTCATTGAATTNAGAATGAGGCTGGGGTGACCAGGCTGTGCCAAAGAATGGGATGTGCAGCCAGGCCTGGACTATTCCTTTGGGAATAGAGAAATTCCAAAGGCACGTTTCCTTTCCTACCTCCCAGCAAAAAAAATGCAGCTCTCAAATAAAATGGTGTGTCTTAACTGTAGGCTCATCATTTTAATCATGCCAGGAGGGAGTTTTCAAGAACTTCTAACAAATGAAGGAGGCAAAATGGTGAGATCAGAAGACTGAGGGAATAATGCATTTTATATAGATATATATATAAAATATAGCTATGTATTATATATATAACTATGTATATTATATATATAGCTCTCTCTATATATAAAATAGCTATAGAGCTTATGCCATCCCAGCATCTGAAGGAATTATCAAAAAAACAGAGAGCAAGGGGTATGGATATCTCAAAAATAATAAGCTGGCTGAATAATTATAGACTGCCTCCATAAAATGCTCAAAATAGTGAATTAGATTGATTTGTGGAACCACTATTGCAATATTTTGAAATAACAGCACAATTGGTGTAATCTGAGAGAAATCTGAGACTGCACCACTTTGGCTGATCTAACTGATGATGACAGAATGTGCAGCTTAATTCTGCATAACATTAAAAGAGAAGTTACTAACATTTACTTTTAGAAGATATGAAGTGTATGGATTTACAAGCAGCTAGGTCACAAGGGTATTCAAAAAGCAATTGCACATAGATAGACATTATCAATAATCATTATTAATCTATCCCAAAGGCTGCTGCCTGGAGGGATCATAGATCTGACCCAGTCTGGTTATCTTTTTTTGTGCCCTTTTTGAGCACTAAGCAGGTGGTGCATGTGGCAGTTCTTCATCCAGTGCTAATCAACCTCTAGAAAACAAAAAGTCCATAATTGCTGTAAAAAATGATGAGGGCCATTTAAATGTGGGTCAGGCCATTTAAATTTAAATGGTGATTTAAAGTGCTCATTAAAAGCACCTTACTTAAGCAACATGTGGCCGATATCAGCAGGTTAGTTAACCAACAGCTCATCCCAGAAATTAACACAGTTCATTGAATTTTGAAGAGAGTAAATAAGGCAAGGATTTAGTGGAGAGCACGTGGAGCACATTCTCACAGCTGGATGGTGACCAGGCCAGGAAGTTCTCTCTCATGGCTGTTGAGCAGGGTAAGTTTGAAAGGTTTGTTGTACACAACCAGAACCCTCTTGCAGGTCCTGTGATGTTGGCTCTTCTAAAATAAGGTGTGGAAAAACACAAACTTGTTTCAGTAAAAACCAACCTGTGATAGCATTATACAGCCAGCAAAAATCTGTTTATTTAACTGTGCAGACAGACTGTTTTCCAATGTCTGGAAATCAAGCAGGATAAAACTATAATAGAAATAAAATGCTTTTTTTTTCCCCCCACTAGAACAACAGTCTTTGGGGTGTTTCTGACATCTGATAGATTTTTCTGTCAGGAAAAAACCAAGAGTCACCCATTCTTGTAAAAGATCTGCTCTAGTGTAGCAAAGCAGATGAACAGTTCATTGAGGTGGTTTTGTGTACAATGCCAGGGATTCAATTACGTGAGCCATATTAACTTTTTCAGTCCTGTTCCCTCTGTTGATATCCCAGACCACGTGAAGGTGGTGGTGGGGATTGCCCTGGGATTTCACCTGAACTCAGCATGGATTTTGTGTCTGCTGTTGTGTGATGCAGCACACATTTGGATTGGCTGCTAAAAAGGACTAATTACTCTCACCTGCCACTGATTTACACCTCAGTGCTGTGCTTGTGATAACAACTCCTGCTGCTCATTAACACTGAATGCAGAGAGGAGCTGAACAACCAGCATTAATATCTACCCTTTGTATTTAATTAGGAAAAGAAAAATAATTAAAATTATTTTTAATGAAAAATCATGGTCTACTTTTCCCCAGATAGATGCATGATGCAAATCAATGTCAAGATTATGAAGTTTTTTTGAAAGATAAATGCTCCACTGAGCAGTGGAAGGATAAATTCCCAGGCACTGGCTAAGGTGGGGACAACACATCTCAGCATGCTTTTCTCTCCTGTTAGCTCTACAGCACCAAACAGGACCCAGACACTCTGGGACAGCAGCGCCAAAGAATCCTTTCATTTTGTGGAAAAGGCTATTTTCACCCTCTCAGGATTCCTGCAGTACCTTAACTACACGAGTATTTGCTTACACTTGCTGTACACTATCCGTTTTATTTATTTTGTTAACAAGGAGTTAAATTTTAAAATAAATTGATTTTCTGTATCCAGGGATTAGTGTCCCGAGAATAAGAAGGGCTCTAATCAAAGCTGCCGACTCCAGTTGGCCTGTGCCTGGCCAGCAGCTCCTTCCTCCTGCTGCCTGCCCCCTGCAAATTGTGCCTTGGCAGCCTCTTCTTCTGGTGGGATCTGCTGCCACCCTCTGCCTGGAGGAGTCTGCAACCAGCTCCTGTGCTAAAGGTGACTTAATGTGGCTTTTGTAAGGGCTGCTTTTAACCTCAGCAGGAATCAGAAATTGCTGATACCTCAATGTTCTTATTAAAGGGATTTTTACTATCATAATACTTATTTCTTCCTGCAAGTGTGAGTAATATGGAGGGAGGTTTTGGATGGAAAAAGAGATTTTTTTTTTCTTTTTGAGGTGTGAGACCACAGTCTTAGATTTGACTTCAGCAGTTTCCCATCCTGGTGGTTTTAATCAAGAGTTCTTGGTTCAAGGAGTCAGCTTTGGTTGTGAATGCTTCCACAGACAGTTCGGACAGCAGCAGTCTGATGAGAGAAAAATTCTTCTCAGCCATACTGAAAGCAAAGTGCAAAAGAGATTTTAAGCTTGAAAAGTTATAAATTAATGGTATATACAGGACTAGGAAAAAAGAAGGAGAAACTGATTTGTATTGACTTGTCAGAATGATGAAAACAAAGAAATACTGATGAAAAAGAAAGTAGCACCTTTTTCTACAAGTTCTGCTACTCTGAAGTAACAGAGTAGTTTTAGCTCCACCCCTTTTCAGAAGTTTAGGATTAAAAGGCCAAAAACCCACTTGGGTAGGTCTGCTAATACATCTGAAAACAACCTGAAAGTGAAACCTCGGGAATGCAAAGCTCCACCAGAAAGCTTTGTAAAACAGCAGGGAATATTTTTCTTGGCACAGTCAGAGCTTAAGAGTGGAGCTGGTGGCACACCTTCGAGGGAGGATGAGGACACAGGTGTTTGTGTGTCTGTGCCCTTGGTGGAACACCAGAAACACAGAGCAGCACTATGGTTTGGTATGAAGAGCAATAAACAGATGTTTGTCTGGTGACTAGAAGATGTCAATCATGGTACAAGAAATCTGCTGGAAATGGGTAGTTGATGTTTTATGCCACAACAGGACATGAAGGATCACTAACTCTGAAAAACAAAAGAGGCCCACACCTGTTACAGGACCATGAATTTCCATCTCTTGCATGTATTTAATGCTGAGTAATGCTCTGACTGTGAAACCTCCTCTTTTAGAAAAATTGCAGTGATGGCAATGTTGGTTGTTTGGGGGTTTTTTTTCATTCATATTTAAATAGAATGGATGCAATCATAATCTAGCACCATGGATTTTCTCTGCAATGATGAATGAAGTCCCCCTTGATCACATTATTGATCACTTAGTCATAGAAAAATAAAAACTGTTCTGCACAAAAAGTTACAACCAAAATGAATCAGTTAAATAACAGCAGAGGTTTATGGAAGATTATAGAGCAAATTAACCTTGAGGCCATTACTGGACACAGTGGACTGGTGATTTGGAACAGCCAGCATGGACTTATCAAGGGTACATCAAGTCTGACTAAGCTGGTTGATTTCTATGGGGAAATGTCTGATGTGGTGAAATTGGTGGCAGGGAAGGGGGCAGGAACTAGCAGGAATGGAATATTTTGGTGTAACATCTGGGCAGACAGTAGTCATATCTCACCTGCCTCAAGAATAACATCTCTTTGAAGTGCCAAGAATCAGGCAGAATGCACAGCAGGGCCACAATCAAATAACCCTGTTCCAGTTTCCTTGAACTGGGGTTGTAATTGATAAAGGGCTGCTCCAAAGTACACACAGCCCTAATACACTTTCATATTTCACCTGCCTTTGCTGTTAATAGCAATAAATTATAAATATGAACAATCTTCTAAGCATAAATGGTTATTGAGCACCCCCTTTGTTCCATGTATCCAAGGCACTATGTTTTCTCTTCCTGCAAGTTCTTGGCTGGCTCTAGCAGATCTGATGTGAATGGACTTTAGCCACAGACTATGAAAATAAAACTTCATACCAAAATGCATTGGAAACAGGAGTATTTCTGCATTGAGACGCCATATTTTTAAACACCAGGAAGGGGTGAACCATTAATAATCATGGTTCATAATCTAGACAATTTCAGGGAAAAAAGAGATGCTTCACAAGAATGCACAAAAGGAGCACACTTGCTTGTCTTCTCCCTAATTAACTTTTGACCTCTGGGGATAAACATGGATTTTGGGACCTTTAACAGAGGGCAGAACTGGGAGGAGACAAGATTAAAACATTGGTTTGAGTTGGAAGTTAATGATTCTTCTACCATGTACCAGCAGAGCTTTGCTTAGGGAGAGAATTCTCTGACTTTTGAGCATTTGTGTGGGGGGCAGTACAAACCACCTGTTGTTGTGGATGCAGAACCCAGGTAGGAACCTCTTTAACATTCTTTCTGTTTGAGCTTTAAAATGTTGCCATTAGTGTTTGCAGCTCTCAAACATGGCCTGTGTGTGGTTTCCAGTTGCATTTGCTATAATTTGCTATAATAACAGTCCTGGTGAAAGTGTCAATGCTTTGGTGATGCATTTTCTGTGTCTCTGTATGTCCTGAGCAGTGCAAGCAGCACTGAGGTCTGCTCAGCTCTGTGATACTCATTTTTTCATATTTGGTGAACTTAAAAGGTCTTGCTGTGACTGCATTTTAAAAAACCAGTGAGATAATCAGATTAGCAGCACTGCAATTAGTGTAAATCATTACAGTTCCATAAATTACTGGAGGAAATGTGACTCTCGATTTGTGATTTGCTCTTCTGCTGGGTGATGTCACAGTCCCTGAGAGCACAAACGTGGTAACAATTAGCCCAAAGACTTAAGAGTGTCTTTTCTGGATTCTTAAGAGCCCTCAAACATCACTACATTTTTCTTTTATGAGGCTCTACAAAGCCTGCAGCAAACTGTTGTCATGACCTTTGTAAACTTATTACCTGTTATTAATGTGGAGGTTTTTTTGTTGATGTTCGTATTCATTATAATATCCATATAATTAGGGGGTATAAAACAAAGCTGAATTTATTTTATTTTTATACCCAATAAGGAAAAGATCTACTGAACAGGCCCAGAGCAAGGCCATGACCCCTATAATATCATGTCCCCTGAAGCACTGAGGAAATCTGTCCTTTGCAAGGCTGGCTGCATTCACTGTGCAGTTGAATTGCAAGTTGCTGCCTGATTTCCCATGATGTGCAGGAAGCTGTCAGCTCCCAGCAGCACAAACTGTGCACTCTGATTATTAGTTAAGAGCCTGGATTTTTCCCCACCCAAAGTGTTTCTCAGAAGAGATTGTACTGAGCATAAAATCAAGTGAATTTTGTCCAATGCTCTAAAAAGTGAACTGAGCCTTACATTTCATCTTTATGTTGAAATAGCTTAACATTTTTAGTGGATTTCTTTTTCTTTTTGCTTTTTTTTTTTTTGGTGGGGAAAAGGTTTGGTTTTTTCCCCCAGGAAGAAAGATGGGTTAATTTTTGTTAAGGTTGATTGACTACCTAGACAATACCAATACCTTACTTGCCTAATTTTGTCTTTCTCAGATCACTATTTCAGAAGAGGGGTTTGTGCAGGCAAAGAATGGTAGTTTTAGAGAACTCATATTAGTGAAAGGACATGCTTGATGCAGAAAGCTTCATACTTTTGCTTTTATACTTCATATTTTTAACCAGATCCTTGATTTATTAAACATGGAAAAAAGTGTCAATTTAAAAAATCTAAAAAACCAACTTTATCAATACTTAAAATTATCAGGCACAGCAGCTACTGTATGTTGTCATCAATTGTGAATTGACCTTTTATCTTATTTTCTAATGCTCTTGTGGCCTGGAATTTCCCCAAACCTCAGATTTCTCTTCCATCTCCAGCTGATACCTGTGTAGGTCAGGGTCATCTGAGGGTGGGAGGAGATACTGCCAGCAGATTCTAAGTCATGTTGTACCTTAAAACTCTCCAAAAATCGCCACTTCTCCAATCCTGTGACCTGCTGTGATATGCTCCCCCAGCATATTATCATCAATGTATCATAATTAAAAGAAGTTTATTCAGGTTACACAAAGACAGGTGAATTTCAGAGGACCAGCTGCTCAGAAGTATTTGTGTTCTAACTTTTTCCTGACCATCAGAAATTTTATTTCACAGCATTTTTTGTGTTTTGGAGAAATCCTTTCTTTGCTTCTTGTTCCTATCTGTCTGAGTAGCCAAGGGGAAGGAGAAGCTAATATTTTCTCTCCTGATATGTGTGCTGACCCAGACTGACAGCACAGCCACAAAAGAGTTTGGGAAGTAGATATTAGCAGTGGGAAAGCAGATGGACCTTTTCCAGCGTTGGAAAAGTTCATCCAACTTTTTTCAGCTGCATTCAAGCACATAAAACCTCCCTTTGTGTGATTTGTTTCCCCCCCCCTCTCTTTTTCGCCCTTTCCACAAATGAGGAGAATATTGTGAAAGGTGAAACAAATCAGATCATGTGAGCTGTGATTTCTGAGTTCTCACATTAATTTCAGTGCTCTAACAGAATATGCAATGCTCCTATCTGCAGATCTGAAGATGGCTTGGCTCAAGTGACCCATTTTTTTCCTGAGGGGCTCTGCAGTGGCTTCTGGATCGTCCTTGAGAAATCTGTTCTGATTGTAGTGGGAGTTGCACAAACAGGCAAGTGTTTTCATTCTTTAAATAAACTTTGCAAGCAGATATATAGACTTCCTTCACAGCTTTTCTGTGAAGTGTCCTTTCTAGTTGTTATCCATCTCTCAGAAACAGAGTTTTAAAAAGCTGAGGCAAAAAAAACGGAGTTAGTCATTGCAATAAACCAAAACACAGTTTCAACACTACAATGTTGTTATGTGTCAAAGTTTTTTATCATTGTCCATGGCTACAGGAAGTTCCTGAGGGAACTGGAGCAGTTCTGCTGAAGTGCTGAGTTGTAGATCATTTCAAGCATCTGGGCATATTGGACAGCACTCTGCAAACAGAGAGAGATCAGGGGTGAGCTGCATATTATTACAAGAAGAAAAAAAAAAACATGTAATATCCTTACAGGAGGTCAGTTAGGTGAAGTGATAAATTATTTTATCACTAAGAGTTGTTCCCAGCAAGCCAGTGTAAAGGGATAAATTGGATGGCACAGCATTGCTACAGATTTTACCAAATCAGTGACTGAGTTCTGAGCCACATGGCTGCAAATTCAGAGCTTCCTAGGACTCCCTGTGCTTCAGCACTACTGCTTTATTGACCCTTGCAGTTTATTTTTGGGCAGAGACTTTGTCTCTTACCCCTCTGCCAAAATTGCCTTTTTGGCATTAAAAGACAGGACAAGGTACAAAAGGGGGGTGCTTGTGTCTCTTTAAAAAAAAAGATGTCAAAACTAAATACTTCAGAATTTAAACATATAACTTTGAAACATGCAAGTCATTGAGCCAAAGAGTTTGTAGTAGAAAGGTTCAGTTTCAACATCTCAGCATTTTCCTGTAATCAGTTTCACCAGATTCATCAGAGAGGCCCTTAAACAGCTCTATTTTGGCATGTGTGCTTTTGTATTTATTACTGTTTTCTCTTGAGTTCAGGTCACTCAGTAAAAGAAGCCAGTCATGACTGTGGAAACCAAACCCAGCAATGTCAACGACTCAAATCAGGAAGCAGAACCTGAGCAGCTTTTGGATGATGAAGGAAACAAAAATCCACCTGTCAAAAAGGCTTCCTCTTGCACTGGACTGAAGGTTTGGTGCCTCAGCAATATCACCATGAATTGCCATTGTTGTCTGTCAAGAAATGTAGTTCAACATTTGACATGCCAAATTCCTTCCTTCCTGTTCCCTCTATCTTTTGTGGAACTGGATACACACAGAGGTCCAGGGGATAGTCAGAACTTACCTTGTTCTCTAAAGAAAATAAAATTCATGATCTACCAGATTCACTCACAAGTTACTCGTAGGTGGATCCCCTTCTTGGTCATTAGGGAGAGGCAGACTTGGACCAGCCTCAATTAGGTGCCCACAATACACTTGTCTGGAGGTTGCTGTCCACCAGTCTTATAGGGTCAAAATAAGGTGAGCTGAACTGTATTTCATCAAATGGCCTGAGAATGGGCATTTTAAAACCCAAACGACCCCAGTAATTTTTTGTTTGTGTTTTCATGCTTATCAGCAGTCTGTGATTTCAGCCAAACCTCTCTGAGAGCACTGCTGGCACCAGGCACAAAGGGTGATTCTCAGAATTTTTGCCAGTCAAGCGCAGGAAATATAGAACATGTCAGGACAAACCCTACACTTGAGAAATTTTTCTCTTTATTCTCGACAAAAGGAGAGTAAATATATAAAATTTCAAGCTCCTATTTCCTGGATTGCCCTCATTTCTTACCCTAGATAGTATTGCAATGTCCAAACCTATATTTACTTTGTTTATTTACCCACGTTTCTGTTGTATTGAAACTCTTGCCCAGTGAGCAATGAGTCTATTTGGTTTTTAGGCTCTGTGGAAATAGCTGGATAATATTTAAACAAACTTAAACATTTTACCAGATAGATCTTTCCTTGCAAAAGCCACAACGTGGAAACAACAAACTACAAAGAGTATTAAGCTTTACCTTGTGAGATATGTGGTATTCAGGCAAAATACATATTTTACAAATACAATACAAAATATATGACACAGAGATGAACTTATTCAATCACTACCACATTCCTCATGCTGATGTGCCATAAAAACTTGCATAAAGCCTTTATTCTGATGCCACATTGATTGAAAGAAAGAATCAGTTATGAACTGGCCTAAAATAAGGGGCATGTGACCCAAGCAAAAGGTAATTTGGGTTAAGATTTACTTTGCCACTCCAATTTGAGTAACAAACAGATGTCATGATGGTGATTGTTCCTCGCAGTTTTAAATATGTTTGACCCCTCTGCGACCTGTTTTCCTGCCTCTCCCTCCCACTTTCTGCCTGAATCTTTCCCCCAGGTATTTCTGGCTGCTCTGTCCTTCAGCTACTTCAGCAAAGCCTTGTCTGGTACGATCATGAAGAGCTCCATCACCCAGATTGAGAGAAGGTTTGACGTGACGTCCTCCACCGCGGGTCTCATCGACGGCAGCTTTGAGATGGGTAATGGATACTCCCCAACAGGCAGAAAACTGCTCAGAGAAACACGAGGCAGCACCTGGCACTAATTCTGCTTCATTCCCTTGCAGGCAACTTGCTGGTGATTGCATTTGTGAGCTATTTTGGAGCTGAGCTTCACAGGCCCAAAATAATAGCTGTGGGATGCTTTACAATGGCTGTGGGATGCTTCTTGTCAGCCATGCCTCATTTCTTCATGGGATAGTAAGTGCTAATCATGGTTCAGTTGGGTAACCCAACAATTACATTGTGCTTGCTGGTTTTTAAATGAAACTTGTTGTATATTTAGCCTCAGATTTCCAAAGGCCTGCAGAGTCTCACTTCCAAGTGCAATCAGCCCCACGTGATGCAAATGTCACTGTTGTGGTGGTGGATGTTCATTTAAAAAATACAGCTCTACTGAAGTGAAAATTCAGCTCCCTGGAAAAAAAAAAAGAGAAAATCAAAATGCTTTAGTTTCCATTCAGGCTTGTTCAGAAAGGAGGCAAAGAATAAAATCATGCTGGAGCCTGCAGGTGGATGAGTGCTGGTAGAAATCATACCAGGTTTTCCCTGTTCCAAATGCACATGCCTGGTTAAACTGATTTTTCATATCTGGTTCATTTTTATTCACCTTCAGCAGGCTCAGGGAATTACTTCGTTATGCTTATATGTGACAATGTTTCTAGCCATAGGTTGGGCACAGGGATGACAAATAGAGTAAGGGGTATTTCTGTTGATTCCTTAAATATATTAGAATAATTACTGCTGCAAAAAAGAAAAGCGGTGCTTTCTTTCATGTTAGTGGATCTTGCACTAGAACCAGACTTTTAATCAGTTTTTCACTCTTTAAGACAGACCATGTGTCATACTCATCTACACTGGGTAACTCATGAACCTGAGTCAGAACATTTGCAGGGGAGCTGCTCTGCACTGTGTCTCCTGAGGACTGCTCTTTGTTTCAATTGGAAAAATAAGCCTGCCTGGTCTAACAGAGCCAGGGCAATTCCTTGAAGCAGAATGTATGCTTTACCATGTTGTTCTGCTAAAGCTGATTGGACTTTGCCCCTCCACAGCACTTGTTTCTGGGGAAGGGATCATGTTAAAGCAGCTGAACACACCAAACACACATCAAAGATGGAAAGGGGACCTTTGCTCAAACTCAAGACATTCCTCTTTTTCTCCTTGGCTGTGGGGTCAGGGAGCTCACTTGGACCTGACTCAATTTAGACACCAAAAATTCAACCCAATCTGAAATACTTTCACAAGCCCTTTTGAATTTTCCAGCTTAAAAGAGTATGCTTTCCAGGCAGAGAATTCTAAGTTTTGTTTGTTCTTAATTTTAGTATTTTGGTTTTCTAAAATGTTCTAAAATAATCCTGTTTGCTCCTTCGGTAGCCCTTTAAATTGATATTTAATCAAAGATGCCTTTCTCTTTAGAGAAACAGCAGCCAAGTGGTTCCAGCCCTACCCCACTGGTGTTTCCCTGGTGAGCACTGCTTCTAAACCTACTGTTGTGTGTTTGCAGCTACAAGTATGAGACAACATCAAATACAGCTTCAGCCAACCTCACTTCCAGCATAAATCCCTGTTCCCTACATCAGGATGTGAATGACACTGTCCTGGAAGTCTCAAGATCAGGTAAGGAACCGTAAATGAAAGTACAAATGCAGGAGCTTGTTTTATCCTTGGCTGCAAGGATTCAGTTACCCAGGGCCTGGAGCTGGGGAGTGGAAGAACGAGTGAGACAGGGCATGAAACTGCACAGAGTTTAACAGAAATAAATGGAGATTACTATTATCCTCCTTGCTGTTTTATGTGTTGCTTGTATGGGACACAGGTAGAGAATGAGCCAAGCTCTGCACCAGAAACCACCTCAAACTTCTCACATTAAAGATTCATGCTGTATGCCAGGTAATATATTTATGAAAGTATCAATTAGTTGGTTTTTTTAATGATAATTTTTTCTGAAGGGTGATATTTACCTATGCTTTTAGAAATCAAATGCAATGGAGGTGGAAGAATGTGTTATTAAAAGATTATGAAAAGTTATAATGGATTTGACAGTCTTTCATTTATTTTCCATAAGGAAACGTTCTTAATACCTTGATTTCTAATTTGTAATCATCACATGTGCTACATTTCCTGTGATTTTTTTTCCCTGTTTCCAATTCAAATATTTGATTTGAAAGGTGTGAACTCTCCTCTGCAGGCTGTGAGAAGGAGCCATCCTCATATATGTGGGTCTACATCCTGCTGGGAAACATGCTGCGTGGGATTGGTGAGACACCAATCACACCACTGGGCATCTCTTACCTCGATGACTTTGCTAAAGAGGAGAATGTTCCCGTGTATGTAGGTAATCCCAACACAAAGTAAACTCAGGGATTCGTGGTGTAAGAGGTCAAATCACCCTCTGCAGAAGACAAAATTCAGCCATTAGAGGGTACCAGCATCTGCTTGCTTGTGTTTTCAGCCTGTCTGCACACAATTGCCATGCTGGGCCCGATGTTTGGTTTCCTGCTGGGGTCCCTCTGTGCTAAACTCTACGTGGATGTTGGATTTGTGGATCCAGGTAAGCAAAGCAGAGGGAAAGTGAAAGTAAGCTCCTACTTGTTCATAAGAGTTTCCTAGAAACAATTGCATGTGTTTTCATTATATTGATTAGATTATTATATTTTCTAATTGAATTATATTTATTTAATTATTTTTGCTGTGTAATTTATTGCAATTTTCCTAAATTACTGAAAGCTTTTAGAGCAAAGGCAGAGTTGGACTGGGAGCATATTTTACAACTGTGCTTTAAGATTAAAGGATTGTAATACACACTTAACTCTAAGAATTAGCACCAAGAGCTCTCACAGAACCAAGATTTTTTTTCCTACACTGGAATTTTAACAAAAGGATTCTGCTAGTACAGCAGCTTTACAGTTTTGGAACCCACCCTTTCCACTGAGTATTTTACATTTATTTACACTTTACATAATTTTGCAGCACAATATACACTTTTTCTCAGCCCTTGCTTATTCAGATGAAATGAAAACCTGTGTATGTATCCACATCTGCACAATGCCAGAGGGGACACTGCAATCCCTGTAAGTGATGGCTGTAGTCCTCCATCCTATTCCTTTTCAGTGATCTTGTTTTTCTGGCAGGACAGAGAAGTTTTCAGATCTCCAGAATCCTGTTGTTAGATAGGTTAATTATTTTGTCTTTGTCCTTTGTTAAGCCAGTGTTTAATTTTATTTAAGAATAAAGACAGTGAGCCAATTCCAGTCATACAATGAAAACTCTTGTCATCTTGGTCTCCCACCAAACATGCCAGAATTAAAAATCATAAAAATACAACCATCTACTCTCATGTTCCTTGCAATACATTTAAAGCCACGAATAATTTCACTGACACTACAGAGAATGTCCAATTGGTTAATAGCAACCTACACAACTCAGAAAAGCAGAGGTTGGTCTCAGGAGCCAAAAAGCACACCACACTCGAGGCCTGTCTGCCACCCCTTTTGGTTTGCCATGTGCTGGGTGAGGACCTTGGTGTTGCTGTTTCTGCCACAAAACATCAGTCAGTGAAAGGTGTAGGATGGCAGATAAAATAACGGCTGGACAAACAGGAATGGCTTCAAACCGAAAGAGAGTAAGTTTAGATTAGATGTTAGGAAGAAATTCTTCCCTGTGAGGATGGTAGGGCATGGGAACCAGTTTTTCCAGAGAAGCTGTGGATGCCCCATCCCTGGAAGTGTTCAAGGCCAGGTTGGATGGGTCCCAGACCATCCTGGTCATGTGGAAGGTGTCCCTGCCCATGGGACACCTTCCAGTCCAAACCAATCTATGATTCTGTAGCAACGTTCAGGGTGTGATTCCTGATGCCTTCACTGCATCAGGCCCCTCATTAGATGTCTGTTGTTGGAAGTCAGACACTATAAAATGTAGTAGCAGGAAAAGGTGGGGAAGGTTCAGCTTCTTCACTGGGGTAACTTGTGCCTGTCTCCCCTCCCTTCTAGCGAGCATCACCATCACCCCACAGGATTCCCGCTGGGTGGGTGCCTGGTGGCTTGGCTTTCTAATAGGTGGAGCAGCCTGTTTGCTCTCTGCTATTCCATTCTGCTTCCTGCCAAAGAGCCTGGAAAAGCCAGAGGAAGCCAATAAGGACAAAGCTTCACGTGGTCTCTTGGAAAACTCGGGTGTCGTGAGGAATAAACTTTCTCCTGAAAAAACTAAGCCAAGGAAGTGGTCAGTGATGCTGAAAGGCAAGTGTTTCTCAATTTTCTCAAATGTGAAAAGCAGTAGGCACAACACACATAGGAAATGTAAGAGTTCTGCAAAATATTTTTGCCTCCCCTGCACTTCCATCTAAGCCAGGCAGCTATCCCCAGGGAAAGGAAAGGTCCATCAAAAAGTATTAGAAGTGAAAGAGCTTGTTCAGGACTCTGAGGTTCTGCATGTATCTGAAATAAATCATCACCTGGTGGCACCTACCTCTAAAATTATGTGCTGGAAGAAATGTGAACAGTAGAAAAGTGTTACTGTGTCTGAACCTAAAGAAAATATTCAAAGGCTCCTTTTGCAATATGGAAAGACAAATTATTCATTTGAGAGAGTTCATGGAGACTCTGAAGTACACTGGTGCCTAATGAAAATACATCAGGCCTGAATAGCTCTGGTTGTGCCATCCTTAGGCTAAAAAAAGTGGTGGAAAGGTGATGGAAAGAAGTGGTTTTGCTTCATTTGTCAGTTTTTTTGCTCAGATCCCAGTGGAAGACACTGGACACCTCCACCAAGGCAGCTCTCCCTTAGCCTTGAGCCTGTGATAATATTCATGCAAGCTGAACAAAGTCTGTGCTGTGTGGAGGCCCTTAGTCTTCATGTGCATTTCTCCATAGAGCAGCCAGGCCTTAACCCACACTTCTGTCTTCTTTTAGGGTTCTCTTCCTGTATCTCAACCTCTGGTGTTTTTCAAGAACCTGATTTTGCTTTCAGATACCCTCATGCAAATGGAGATCAGTACACCTTGACTTGGACAGCTGAGAGAGCAGGACCTTGCCCTAAGTTTTGCAGGTTACTCACCAGTAATTATGCCATGCATCTTTCAATGCCAACTCATATGTCCCTTTCTTGCAGATTTCTATATCTCCCTGAAAAAAGTATTGGGTAATCGAATGTACTTTACATTTTTGTGTTGCTCACTGTTACAGTTCAGTAGTTTTATTGGTTTCGTGACTTACAAACCAAAGTACATGGAACAGCAGTATGGACAATCTACATCCAAATCCAACTTTCTGATAGGTGAGTTCCACCAGGCCAGGACCTCTTGTGCTGGAAGCAGTGCATGGGGATGAGTTCTGCTGTGCTTTATCTGGGGCTGAATTCCATGCAGAACAAGTTGAGGAAAATGGCCTGGCCTGAACCTAAATTATAAAAAAATACAGGGTTTGTGGCTATGGGGCCATAGGAAATATTTAAGTTATGCTACATTACATTGCATTGATATTATATTTTTAGCAAGGGCACCCCAAATACACAGTGAGTGTGGTGTGGAAGTTTTAGTTGCTGAAGCATCTGGCAAATTCCTTGCAGTGGAAGTGGATTTGGAGGGTTAGGCACTTCCCAAACAGCAACCCAGGGGTTGGATTGAATACAAACCTTCCTAAAGTTGTAACAGACCATAAAGCTGCCAGGAACAAAAAAACAACTGAGGACAGACTTTGGCTCTTAAGACTACAATGATTCTTTAATTCTAACATTCCCCTTCTAAAATCTCTTTCAGGAATGACATCCTTACCTCCTGTAGGTCTTGGAATTTTCCTAGGAGGGCTTATAATGAAAAAGAAAAAAATGAGCATCATTGGAGCGACAAAGTTTTCGTTTACCATGTCATTTTTGTCCTTTGCCATCAGTTTGTTGCACTTTTTTGTTGGCTGTGATAACCATGTGGTGGCAGGAATGACAGTGTCCTATGAAGGGTGAGTATAAAATAGAAAAGGTTGTGTTTTTCTCCATACTTCTCAAAAAAATCTACAGTGGCATCAAGGCTAAAAAAAGAAATGTGCTTTTGCAGTGCTGGAGAGAAAGTGAGCACTGCCACATGTCATTGGGGTAGTTCTGTTGGTCAGCAGATTGTCAGCCTGACACAGCTGGTTAAAGATTAATTAGGAATTGCATCATTATCAACATAGGCTGTTTTGCTGGGGGAAGGTGGGAGTATTGCTGTGCAGTGTTTCCACTGGGAATGTGAATGGTGGGCCTGGGAATATGCTTAGGAAGCACTGGGATGAAAAAATGCCATTTACATAAGTTTCATTTACCTAGAAAGGAGAAGATGAGTAAAGACATGTCTTTATGCTCAATACACAAAGGATGTCTGAAAGCAAAAGATAATACTGCCTTCTTCAGATCCTGTATGAAAAGTTAGGCTAGGCTTTAAGAGAGTATTTTTTAACTACAGAGATCTGGTTTCTGTCACTGGTACATTGTTACCAGCTGATAAAGATATGCTTGATAAGACTGAGATAACTCTTGCTAGCTCTAAATTCTGTTAATGGGGAGTCCAAATGACCTCTCCCTCCTTTCTCTCTTCTGTCTGCACCTGTAAAATCAGTAGCAACGTTTTCACATGTTCTAAAATTCCCTATAATCTTGTAATCACTTTAATATCAGTGCAAGTAGGATGGAGTCTCAATAGAGATGTAGAAACTCAGCTGTGAAAACATGTCCTGGGCTTATGAGGTGGGTTCCAGAACAGCAACACTGCCACACGGAAGGGACTCCACTGACTTCAGCGCTGAAATTAGAATTTCTTACCGTTAAAAACTTCTTGTCTGAACTTAACTTGCCAGCAACCCCATTCCACAACCATTGTACCACAACAATTCCTTGTTTTCGGAGTGCAACTCTCCCTGCAAGTGTGCCTCCAACGTGTGGGATCCTGTGTGTGGAGCCAATGGGATCACCTATGTGTCAGCGTGCCTGGCTGGGTGCGAGGCTTCCACGGGACATGGAAAGAACACAGTAAGACCCTGCTTTGCTTTCTGAGGTTCCCTGCCAGCTTGTTTTCCATGGAACATGGAAAATTTAGTGGGGTAATGCATTTCAGGAAAACCAAGGTTATTAGTCAGTAAGATGTTTTTGATTTCTGGCTACAAACAGCACAGAAAAGAGAGATTTGTCTGAGTTATTGCACGTTAAGAATAAAGCTCTAGCTCCCTATTCTAGATGTTAACTTTGGACTTCTGTAGGTTGAGCATAAGAGGGGGAAACACACAAATCAAATTGGTTTCATGTTGCCTGAAGGTTGTCCATAGGCTTTGCCTTTCCCAAATGTCATTTTGGCTGCCCTGAGGCTTTACCTAACAGCTGAAGTACACTAA
>VWYE01011496.1:0-40195 GCA_013398995.1 Alaudala cheleensis
TGACATCCCCGGGTGGGAGAGGGACCCTCAGTGTGACATCCCCGGGTGGGCCAAGGGACCCTCGGTGTGACATCCCCGTGCGGGAGGGGGATCCTCAGTGTGACATACCTGGGAAGGAGAGGGGACCCTCGGTGCGACATGCCCGGGCCGGTGAGAGGACTCTGTGCGGGACGTCCCGTCCCCTTGCGGACGGGACCCTCCTTGCGAGCGGGTGGGACCCTGCACGCAGGTCCCTTGGTGAGGGCGAGGGGACCCTCAGTGCGGGACGCTGCATGCGGGACCCTGAGTGCGGGTTCGCAGCCCATCAGCGCGGAGAGCCGAGCCTTTGGCAGCGCCACCACGAGCGTTTCCCGATGTCCCTTCCACCTCTCGCCGCTCGGCAGCTGCGGCCCGACCCGCGCCCAGCTCCTGGGCTCTGCTTCATCCGTGCCCTGCCCCGCACAGGGCGGCTCCTGCCGCGGGTCGGGAGCTGCTGGCGGCTCAGGGAGGTCTGCCTGACTCCCGGGGGTGGGGAGAAAACCAACCAAGCCCCCTTCCCTCCCCCAGTTTTAATCCGAGATAATAATGCACTCGGGAAATTTTAAGCCTTCAGACAAATGACCCCAGGGGATGGCTTTGTGAATTCAGAGCAGATCCCGCTTGTTTCCTCAAGGCGGCAAGCCAGGAAATCATGGATTGATGAACCGCTTGACGGGCCTGCTAATGAAATTAGCAGCAGCTCCATGATTTTTTTCCAGTGAGCAGGACAGGCAGATGTTGGAGGGAAGCACACAATGGCACAGCTGCACTTGCACGCTGCCTCAATTCCCGGCAGAGCGGACACGGGGCTCGGCAGATCCAGCTCGGGCTGCTGCCCATCTCACAGGTGGTTTCCCTAAGGCTCTGCTGGAGATGGGGAGCAGAGAGCAGCCAAAGGCATCCAGGAGGAAAACGCCACTGTGAGGGTCTGCTCAGCGCCCTTGTGCCACAATGCACTGAGCTGCCTTGTCCATATATTATTATAATTTCCTTCTTTTAGCTCTCTCCAAAGATATCTTCTGTTGTACAGGGGGTTTTCTCAGCTGTGGGTCGTGGATGGGAGACATCAAATCTGGAACAAATATATTGAATTTGGGAGAAGTCATGCCAGGGGGAAACATGCACTTCACCAGGCAGCCACCCACCAGAGCAGGGAAGCCCCCTGATACCTGCAGCAGATGTTTTCTTCTATCAAAGGATGCACCTTCAGACCTGGCCTGCCTCTAAGAGAGCTGCAGGAGGAGGCCTGGGATGCTCAGGTGAACCAACCATAACTGCATGGTGCCATCCTGGGTTTCCCTCCCCTGTGAGCTTCGCTTCCAGGAATGAAATGATTGTCACTGCTTGATACCCAGAAAAAGCTCTCATCGACCTCTGGGAAGTGCAAGTACCCATTTCACAGCTGGGGAAAATGGAGAGAGCCTGCCAGGACTCAGTGGTGATAACTGCTGCCTCCCAGCTGCCTGCTTTTTGTTTTCCTTAAGGTGTTCATGAAGAGCCCATTTTGGTGGCAGTGAGCAAGCCCCATAACAACCTCTGCTTGGGCTGTGGGCAGCAAGGCTGCAGCACAGGAGACCAGCTGGCCTTGCCCATTCTCCAGAGCTGAGTGAGGTCAGCAAGCTGCAAATCAGGTTTGTGTGAGTTTGGAGCAGTGGATTCAGGGATTGCAGAGAGGGTCTGGCTCTGAGCCCAGGGTCTGGCACGAAGCCTGAAGCACAGCAGGCTCCACCTGGTGAGAAATCCCTTGTGCCAGGGGAACGGTGTGAAGTGCAGGGGCAAACTCCAATCTTGCTCTGTCCTCCTGACCACACTGTGTCTCCCCTGTGGGCTGGTTGGACCCAAATCTCTTGATAATCAGGAAAGTTTGGAGGTAACTTCAAACCCTCCAGCATGGGCCTCTTTTAGAGCTCCCTAAACAGCTTTTCTTCCCCAGCTCCTGCCTCCTCTGCACCCAGGGGAGCCAGGACTGCTGCTGGTGCTGCTGCTGCTATCCCAGGAGTGAGGCAGGGAATGCAGAGGGCTGCTGCAAGCGAGATCCCACCCATTCTCCAGGGGCTGGCATGTGGAGGTGGTGTAGAAGGTCACCAGCCTCCCATGCAGCTGTTTCCTGGAGAGGGAAATATCTTGCTCAGGTTCCTTTGGATTTCAGGAGCTCTGAAATCAAAGCACTGCCTGCTTCTCCTGCAGGTAGGAGTGAGGCTCCAAAGGAAAGGCTCCAAAGGAAAGCTCTGCACTCAGCTTTGCTCTCATGGTCCACGGGTGATGCTGGATGTGCTGTGACCTGGGGCTGCTCTTGGGAAATGGCTGGAGAAGGCAGGAGCCACTGCCAGAGTGGTTCTGAGCAATCTGTGCTTTCTTTGCAGTGAGTATTGGAGGATCTTTCTGAGGTGTGATACCCACTTTGGAGGACAAGGTTGGTGCTGAGTGCCCAGCATGTCCCAGTTTTGTCCTGTGCAGCTGAAGCTCTCCATCACCCCATCTTCACTTCCTGTGGGTCCCAGCGTGGTGTGGGGACTGTCACCATCCCCACGAGCACATCCTCCAGCCATGAGCAGCACAGCCAAAGAGGATGGAGGCTGCACCACTCTTGTGGGGTTGGCAGGAGGCTGCAGACCTGCACCCCATGCAGCTCCAGGTCAGCCTGTCTGTGAGCTCCTGAGCTGACTCCTGGCTCACTCCCCTCCCTCCCTCCTGCTCCAAACACCAGGATGCCGCCTCCTCCTTGGGTAAACAAGCAGAAGTACCTGCTCCTTCCTGAATCCAAGCATGTGTTGCCATGACAGCAGCTCAGGGTGATGGGTGAGCAGGAGGTGAAGCCATCTCAACCACCTCCCTTGGAGGGATGGAAGATCCTGGGAATGCCTTCCCAAGAGCCCTTCTCCCCCTGATCCACCAGTCTGGGGCTTCTGAGGGTGAAGTTTTCCTTGTCCCATCATGGGGCTCTCCCTGGTGCTCCCCTCAGCCCAGCCCTGCATGTTCCTAAACGTTGCCTTTTGGTCTTGACCTCATGTCACATTGCATCTTCTGGACTGGGGAGTGGAGGGGGAATACAGGAGAGGATTTAGGTTTATCCTTCTTGGAGCCAGAGAAAGTCTGTCACAGAGAGAGAATCCCTCTGCCTGCTTGCCTGGGTGGATCACCTGCAGCTGTAGCAGCGTATTTGATCTCCTCCAGGGCTGTGATCCCCAGGTGTGGTGTGGGGTGGGGACAGGGGTGCTGTCATGGGGCCACTGGCCCTCTCTGTGTCTGGCTGTGCTCTGCAGGAGCTGCCTGGGTGCTGGGCAAGGCAGGAGGGCTGCAGTGGCTCGGGTGGAGCCACTGGGGCACACAGGGGAGGCAGCAGAGCAGGAGAAGCCTGAGCTGTGCCTGCAGTCCCCACAGAGCTCAGAGGAAGCACTGACAACACCACAGGCAGAGGATGGAGATCCCTCCCAGGGTCCATACCCATGATGGGGGTGCAAACCTGGCTGAGGAGGCTGCCAGGGCAGTTCTAAAATTGAGAAGGTACTTTGTTAGTTCTCTGAGAAGCTTTTGGAACATATTCAGAGCAGAAGTCCTTTCCTGCAGGTTCCTCTTCGCTAAGTCCTTGGATGGGGATGGTGCACCTGGGGACTCTGATCCCTTTGTCCTCCAGGCCATGGTGGCATCTCCTTGCTGTGTGAGGTGAGGAGGACAGGGAGCAAGCTTTCAGTCAGAGCTTCTGGCTCTTTTATGACCCCATGAGGACAGCTCTGCAACACAGAGGGATGGGGAGCCGATGGGATGGGTAATGAAGAGCCAGAAGAGAGTGACAGTTTCTTACCTCCTGAGTGGCTGTGGATGCTTCTGAGTCTGTTCCCAGCTCTGTCTCTGGCACAGCACTGTCTGGATGCTCCTTACCTGGCTCATCTCTTGAGCTGCAAAGCTTTTACCCTTGTGGGAAGTGAGGATTCAGCAGCCACCTTCCCCTCCAGACAGACCCAGGCTGGCCAGGCTTAGGCACCCCCAGCTCCTGTCCTGTCATGAGCATCTTCCTCTTCATAGAATTGTAGAATGGCCTGGGTTGGCCTTAAAGATTGTCTGGTCCCAACCCTGCTGTTGTACACAGGGACACCTTCCCTTAGACCAGGTTGCTCAGAGCTCCACCAGCCTGGACTTGAGCACTTCCAGGGATGGGGCATCCACAATTTCTCTGGTGCCAGTGCCTCACCACCCTCACAGAAAAAAAAAATCTTCCTAATAGCTGATCTAAACCTAGTCCCAGTTTGAATCCATTCCCATCAACTGCCTGCTGAGAGACCCCTGCCCACAGCAGACACCTGAGACCCTGCTGATGGCCCCATGTTCCCCACTCCCATTCCCCTGTGAGTGACAGACACTCACCCTGGTTTTACAGGGTGTGCAGAGCAGGGCAGGTGAGCTGGAAGCCGTCTGGATTTTCTGGCCCCGGGCACTCTGTGAGTCCTGCACGTACCTGAGCCACAAAGACAAACATCCCCCGTGTGCTGCTGTGCTGATGTGAAGGTCAGAGGGCTCTGCAAGCCCTGACCTTTGAGAGCCTCACTGCAGGAACACATCCTGGCTGTGTTCTCCCCCCATTTCTGGGTGGTTGTCTGCCTGCTGTCAGCCAGCCTTAAAAATAATAGGGGCATGTCAAACGTGCAGCTGAGGGAATGGGAATCTTGGGGATTTCTCTGGTAAAGAAAAGACTCCGTGTCTGAGGGATGGTGCCTTGTAGGAGAGGGTTGTTAGAGCAGAGGAGACTCCCCCATGTGGGAAATCACAGGGAGCAAGGACACATTTGATTGAAGCGCTGCAGTTTTACTGTCCCTTGTTCCTTCCCAGACTCTTCATCCCTCCCTCCCCGCCCTGACTCGGTCCGGGTGGTTTTGAATGCTACACGAATCGATACTTTTAATTAGCTGCCATTCCTCATTTCTGCGTTATTGCTTGGAGAAGCAAATTAAAAGGGAGCATGGTGTGGTGAGCTGTTACCCTGGCTGGGCTGTGGGCACAGGCTGTTGCTTGCCCCTGGAAGCCCTGAGATGCTGCCAGTCACTGGGACAGGGGCTCAGAGGAGTCACAGGGGAGGGAGATGGAGAAATGCCTGGTTTGTTTGGGCTGCTGGGGGAAGACGGAAGAAGTTTCTACTTGAGATGAGGGACCTGGGGCTAACAGCTCTGTGCTGGTTGGCCAGTCTCCTCTGTGTCTTCATGGTGGGAAAACCCTCTGCACTGAGGAGGTGTCATGGGCACAAAGAGGGGCATTGCCAGGGCAGAATTTGGGGGCTATCAGGCTTGTGCCACTTGAGGATGGTGCCTGTCACATCTGTCCCCAGAAGCAGCCTGGGGAAGGCTGCAGGAGGTGAAGCAGACAGGGATGGACCCTGCACCAGGCTGGTGTGGGGCTGAGCTTTTCCTTGCAGCCAGACACCCTGAACTCATCCCCCCGGGGAGGCAGGGCAGGGCAGGGTGTGTTGGCTCAGCTGGGGGGTGTTACCTACCAAAAGCCAAATAACACTGTCCTATGCCAAGCTCCAAATTTATTGTTTGTCTAATTGAAAGTTTGAACAATATAACCAAAAATGCAATGAACAGTTGTTGTTATTATTAGTCCAGTTAAAATGCTGCTAACGCTGGCAGCCTATTGATTGTGCAATCAATACCTAACAAATGCCATCAGCAGTGCTGCAGGTAGGGCTGCTGTGCAAGTCAGAGCCAGGATTTCCCCTGAGCCCCTGGCACTGGAATCCCCCAAGGTATTTTGGGGTCCAGAAGGAAAAAGAAGCCGTCACCCTGTTCAAGTCTTTGCCTGTAGCCCTTTGCCATTCACCACGGGGGTTTCTTCTTCCTCTTGGAATCCACCTGGGACAGGTTTTATGTGTTTTTCACTGGGCTTTGTGCTCATCTCACTCTTCGCTGCTCTGCAACTTCCTGTGGCATCTGACTTGACTAAATCTGTTCCCTGGCACAGCTCCTGTCCCATGCTTCTGTTATCCCTGAGGGAATTCTGCTCAGCTCACAAGTTTGCATTGCCATCCCTGAGATGTGCGGGGTCCCACATCACCTCTGTCCACATCTGCAAGACTCAGGCTCGTAATGCTGCCTCTGCTGCTTATTCTGGGTCCTCAGGGGGTTCACCCGACCTCAGCTTTTAAATAATTTATTTCCATCATGATTTTGAGCAACTATATGGTGCTGAACTCTGCACTGAGAGCATTGTCCCTCCTACCCAGTCTCTGTTCCCCAGGGCCAGGTCGCTGCCCTGAGGTATCCCAAAGCCACCCTTCACACCCTCAGTGAAATATTATTAAAATAAGAATTATTTTACCCTCAGTGAAGTAACTCTGAGCTGCTGTGGGCCCAGGCACGGCTCATGCCTGCCTTCCAGCACCCCAATTAAGTGTAAATGATAACATTTAATGCTGTGTGCTGACACAACCCTGCCCAGAGCTGATGCTGCCACATGCACAGTGTTTGCTCACCCAGCTGCAGCCCCTGCTCAGGTGCTGCCCTCCAGAACTGCCAGGAGCAGAACAATTCTCCTGTGGAGTTTCTTCACCATTCTCAGGGCTGCAGGAGGACCCCACACCCCGTGCCCAGAGTGTCCTGCCAGCTCTGCAGGTGACACAGGGACACAGAGACGAGGCTGTGCCACCTCCTGCTGCCTTCCCCTGCCTGCTCAGCTGGGACACAGAGAGTCTGCCTCCTCCTCAGGCTGCTGTGATCCCTGGGTATCCCACCTTTATCTGGCTGCTCCTAAATTTGGGGTTGTTCTGTAGCCTCTTACCCAGTGTCTGCCTGGAGTTTTCCTGCTGTGGCCACCTGCATTTCCCTGGCTGTAATGTGGATTTTAAAGCTTCTCCTGTGCCAGGTTCTGCCTTGTGCTGGTGCTCTCTGGTTTCTGATGGCGTGCTAGCCTTGAAGGGAAAACTCCATTAGGGGAATTAAAAATGTTGGATGTAAAACCTTGAATGTAGCTGGGAGGCAAAATGTGGCCTGACAGATCCTCTGGCTTGTCAGAGCCTCTGACTGATGGGCGCCAGTGGGCTGCTGTCTGTGAGAGTGACCTTTAGGGAAAGACAAATTGAGACAAAATGTCTCATGGAAAAAACAACCAAACCAGCAGTTTATGGAAATCGTTCTGCTGCAAAGCAGTGGCAAAGGTTCCCTGTAAGCTGGCCTTGGCTTGATTGCTTTCTGTCAGACACGGAGAGCTTGTGCTTCCTGGGACACCTCACACTGACAGGCCTGTTTGTACAGAGGCTGCTATTCCTTTTCCCTTCTCCAGTCTCAGTGTTGGGCCAGGAGGATGGTGAGGCTCTGCTGCTGGCTGACCTCAGGCTGAGGTGTTTCCCACTGCTCACCAGCACAGCTCCTTTTGTCTCCTGAGCCCAGAAAATTTCTCAGCTGCCACCTCCAACCCCAGCTCTGGCCTGGATTGGGGAGAGCTCCAGTGACCCCCCAGCTGCTGATGGAGCTCTGACCCACTGGACTCATCCTGTGGATCCAGCACAGGATGTTCTGCACCGCTTTCTGCCATGGCAGCTCATGACTTTGTTGTGCAGCAAATGAGTTGTATTGATGCTGCAAACGTTCTCTGTAAACTCAGAGGAGTTACCAGATGAATATTGGGTGACACTAATTAAGGCTGAGTAACTCCCCTCCTTCCNCAGGACATTCTGGGCATCCTCCAGCTCAAACCCCCTGACAAGTGGCTGTCTGTTGAGCAGGGAGGGACTTCATTTCCCTGCTCTGAGGCAGAAAATCCTTCTCCCTCCCCGTGCTCTGCTTCCCCCAGCATGGCACACGTTAAGGATAACAAATTAACCAGCCAGGTGAGTGACAGGGCTTTGTTCTTGGCCTCTCTTTTCCCCAGTTCACCTTTGGAGACATGAAAGGTGAAAACAAAACCAGAGCAGCTCCGAGGGCACACCTTCATCCTCCCCCTTTTCTCAGTGTTTTTTTTCCCCTCCATTCATCTGCCTCTCCTTGTTCCTTGCTCTGCCCTGATCCGTGTGGAGCACTGAGGCTGCTGACACGGTGCCCTTATCTCCAAGGGTATGGCTGGTGTTTGGGATTCAGAGGCAGCTTCAGGACAGAGTTGTGACTAATCTCCTCAGATAAGGTGTGTCCCAGCAGGAGCTGCAGGGCACAGGCTCTGACACCACGGCTCCAGTGCCTGGTTTGTCTTTAACTCCCTCCCAGGAGAGGTCCAGGGGATGCTCCAGCCCTGCCAAAGGGGGCTGCTCCTGGACAGAAAAGCAGCTCTGCCTGCCAGGCTGCTCATCTCCCAGCTGGGTGGGCACTGCAGGCTGCTCCCTGCCTCGTGTCCCTCCTCACCAGGGAAGGGGAAATGTGGGGAAAAAAAGAAGGCTGAAATGAAGTGCACATTGTAAACCAGCACAGGTGTCCTGCAGTAAATCGAGTGACAGGCAGGAATAAGCACAAAAGAATGAGATGGATAGATAGGAATGAGGGATCAATAAACTGAGCCTAAAGATAGCAAGAGAGATGCACTGAGGGCTGTTGACAGAGAAATAGATGTTGGAGCCAGAAAGAGCCTCGAATAAGAGAAACAGCAAGTGAGAGAAGGGTCATTTTAAGTGCACTTCACTGCTGGGCCAGGGTTTTAGCTCACACAATAAGTTCTAATGCTTCTTTTCTCCTCTCCTTGCTTCAAACCCCCTGAGTGGTGGGATGGGAGCAGCTCCACTCACGCCAGTGAGTTCAGACCTCCATGGTAGAGTCAGTTCATTGCATGTTTTGGAATAATCCTTTTCTGAGGCACCACCACAGCCAGGGAAAGGCTGCTTGGAGCAATTTCATGGGGTCAGGCTGCAAAACTGCTGCTTTTATAGTATCTTGATCAAATGTACGTGCTCTGTACTCATATATTGGATTTAAATCACCTTAGCTGTAATTGAGACCAGCTTTTCTCAGGATCCTGCCACTGTCACCTTCAAAGAGTGGCAGATTTGGAAAAGGGAAAAGGTATAAAACGAGCAGCATTGGGGTGTGAAGTACAGAGTGTCCTGAGGACAGAGGGAAGTGAATGAGAGGGGATTTTGGTGGGGTAAGGAGTAACAGAGTCCAGGTGTTGATCCCTGACTTGTTGCACTAGGCCTGGATTTGGTTTGTTTTCACCAATGTGATGAGCAGTGAGTTTGTCACAGAGTCCCTGTGGTGTCCTGTCCTTATGGGATCCTGCTCCCCTGCACAGCTCTCTGCCTCAAAGCCTGCTGAGTCTGAGAAAGCCTCATCCTCATTGCTTTGCTTCTTAAGGGCTGGTCTGAGCAATGAGCAAAAGACTTCAGCAGCTTCACAGCAGCTGTTGATTTCCTCTTGTTTTATTAATTAGGCAAAACTACTCCCCATCTCCCTCCTTCTTCGCAGGCGTTTGATTAAACCTGTGAAGCCACTCAAGGCAGAGGAGTCCCCCCTTCTCCTCGTGGTCCTGGGAGGGCCAGGCAGAGTGGGCATCTCCCTCTGGGGTGAGGCTCCCTGGAGCCCTGCAGCCCGGCCAGCATCCCTGAAAAGCAAGCAGGACTTGGAGGGGTTCATCCTCCCCAAAGCTGACCTGGAAACAGAGAGGGCCAGACATGAACCCAGAGCCTGAGGGGAGTGATTTGTCTGGGGCTGGCTCGGATCCCACCCCCAGGAGGGTCAGACATCACCCTCAGTGCTCAGAGCAGGGCATGGGAGGAGCTGCAAGGGGGGAGATGAGGCTGTGCTCCCCTGTGCTGCCTCCCTCCCCTGCCACCTCCAGTTTATCCCAGCACAGCCCTTCCCCAGGGAAGTGTCCATGCCCAGGGCACTTTGTTTGACAGTGCTCAGCGTGCTGGAGCCATTTATCAGCCCCCATGCATATTTAATGCCCGAGTGGTGAGCAGGGCTGCCGTGGTGTTTGCTGACAGCAGAGCTGGGGAGCTCTGCCCCGGCCCTTAACGCTCCTGCATTAATTATGAACGGATAAATAATTCACAGGGCTAATAACAAAGGCTTGTTTTTAATGGCTATGGAAATCCCAGCTTGCTGCTGGAAGCAGGGGTGAGAAAGCAGTGTCTGGCTCTGCTGCTGAGCCAGGAGGACAGCAGAGCACAGGGCTGTGCTGAGGCTGCTGTGCTGGTGACATTTTGGGGGGCTCTGTGCCCCTTGCACAGCCCAGGGACAGCAGGACTCTTGCCAGCACCTGCCAAGGGTGTGTGGAAAGCCTGGGGGATGAGAGGATGAAGCACCAGCTTCTCCTGTGGGGCCAGGCAGCAGTTTCCCTGCTGCTCAGGTTGAGGAGCAGTTTGGCAGCTTCTTCCCTGAACACCCTGCTCAGGCTGGGACTGAACGTCTCTTCCTCTCCTCCATAACCCTGCTCCTGCTTCCCCTCCCTTGTCCCACTTGGTGCCAGAGCCTGTCTAATCCTGCAGGGAGGGTGAGGACCCTGAGCTCTGCAAGGCCATTGATCCTACAGGGATCCTTCCCTGGGAGAGGCAGCTCCAGCTTAGCCCCTGCCTGGATCCCCTCTGCCCACCCTTCAGGCCCTTCATTTCTCCCTTCCCTCTCCCCATAACTCGCTCTTTCACTTCCCCAGACATAAATATGGATGTTTTCATGTGCCACTGACGTCCTTCAGCTTAAATAGTTTTGCCCCCCCACCCTGGTGTTTGGCCTCCAGGTGTATTTATAGAGAGGAAAAAAAAAAGAATCACATCACTGCCAGTTTGCTTTATCAAGGCTGAGCAAGCTCTGTTCTTCTACAATGCTTTTATACCATGTGTCCTCCATTCACCAGCTCATTCAGGTGCCCTTCTCTGCTCCTTTTGAACCCTCCTGAATGTGCAGAGCCTTCTGATGAGTGATCCTGGGCAAATCATTCTGCTTTTCTTGCCTTGGCTTCCCTACTTCCAGAGAGGAGACAGTGCCCCATCCTGTGGCGTGGGGTGAGTTAGGTGCTACAGGAGATACAGGAGATGTCTCCTTCCCAGCCCAGTTCCCTGAGGTGGGCTCACTTCAGTGTTCTGTGCATGTACATCTCAACAGAAACACCATCAGCAGAGATCTGGGACCATCAGTCCTGGCCCAGAGCACTGCAGGCAGCTCAGGACAGCTGAGCAACCCAAAAGAGCCCCCAGAGTGGGCTGGATGGGGATAACTCACCCACACACCCCCAAACCTGTCCTGACAGGAGCCTCAAACCAGGGGGAAAGTCATGACAACAATGTTTTCCTGTGAAAACAACAGCAGCTGGGGGCTTGAAGGGGTTTCCTGAAGACATTTAGACCCCACAGACATTTTTGCTCCTCAGGTGTTCCATCACACTCAGAGTTTATCAAAGCTTTCCAGGACTCTCTGACTTAGACAATTTTCTTCCTTGGCCCCTCCCCAAGGATGAAGGATGCCCCATGTTGCCCTTGCTGGGCAGTGGAAGCAGCTGCTCCTCACCCCAGGCTCCTGAGCCCTGCACATTGTGCTCCTCATTCCCCTCCCAGTGGGTCCTGAGCTGCCCCAGGCTGGGGCTCTGCAGCTCCATCTGCTCCTCCTGGCCCCAGAGCAGCTCCAAAGCCACCAGCATGAGGTCACAAATGACACTGGGATGGGTCACAAACCTGCCCTGCAGGGAGCTCTGCTGGCTCCTTCCCTCCAGCCTCATTCTTCCCATTCCAGCTCTCATTTCTGGCTGGTTTTGTGTCCTCCCACTCCTCACATGTTCCTGCTTTGGTCACCATCTCCCAGTGCTAACACCAAAGGCTTTAATCCCTTTGCCTTTCTCTTTCAGGTACCACGTTAGCCTGGGAGGATAAACCCAGTGTGTTTTACCCCTTTTTCTCCTGTGTCTGTGCTGTTGACCATCCTTCCTTCCTGCTCCTGCCTTGCAGATGGCACAAGGAGCAGAGTGCACCTGAAAACGGGTAAATAAACACCCTTGGACTGCTCCCATCCAGGAGCAGAGGCATTTCAGAGGAGCCCAGGACAGCCTCAAGCACTGACTGTGTTGACACAGGAGAATGCAGCAGATTTCAAGAGAGGAGTGCAGCAGAGCTCAGAAGTGCTTATGTCTGAAGAGTTGGTGTTTACACAGGGGAATAGCAGGCTCACCTTGCTGCCAGAGCACAAAACAAATGTTTGCCCAGGTAAGTGCAGGTCCCCAGCTCAGGTTTGGCTTTGGGTGTGCAGCAGTGGAGCACTCACACACAGGGAGGCACTGTCTGAGCAAGTATTGCAGGTTAATTGTCCTGCTCTGGATGTCTGAGAGCAAACCAGCAGCCTGGGAGCAGCTCCCAGCCCCTCCCTGGGCAGCTGCAGTGCCAGGGGAGCAGGGTCAGGGACTGGGTCTGCTGCATTCACAACCAAAGCTGGGCTGGGGGAGGCAGGACTTAAACTCATCTCTCAAGAATTAAAAGCCACAGAGTGTACACTGGTGAAAAACTGCTTTTAATACTCTTATTAGACAACTCCTCCTTCCCTCTCTTATTCTTGTTCCAAGAGGAACAGCCCTGATGGATTTCCTCTCCATTCCTGTTTAACCAGATGAACTCATTTTCACACCACCATATTCCCATCGTATTTTCCCAAGCTTCTGGAGAAAGTTTTGGGGCCAATCACCTGGATTTAATCCCTGTTGTTCTGTGGGAGTGTGGCAGCTTGGTCCTCTCTGGTTCCAGCACTGGTGAGGCAAGGCCACAGGTGCTCTGATGGTTAAAAAGAGATAATCCCTGTCCTCCCTACTTGCCTCACATTGCTGCTCAGATCCTGCTCTTGCCAAGGCACAGAGCAGCTCTGGTGTCTGAGAACTTCCCCCTGGTACTGGGGGGAGAAAACAGGAAGGGACTGGAAAGTGGGGTGGCTGCTGGTGGGCTGGTGGGTGTGTGGGGTGAGGACAGGACCCACAGCAGTGGGGCTGGGAGCTGGGGAGATGCTCCACTGCTGAGCAAAGGGCTCGTGTTGGGAGTGCTGTGACAGGGTGGGCACATTCCCCATGGCATCACAGCCACTGTGGGGATTTCAAGCTTTTCTCGAGATCAGGTGTTAGGAGATGTTGTTCCCTGTGAGGGTGCTGGGGCCCTGGCACAGGGTGCCCAGAGCAGCTGTGACTGCTCCATCCCTGGAAGTGTCCAAGGTCAAGCTGGATGAGGCTTGAAGCACCCTGGACTAGTGTAAGGTGTCCCTGCCATGGCAGGGCATGAAATGAGATGATCTCTAAGGTCCCTTCCAACCCAAACCATTCTATGATTTTAGGCTGCTGACAGGAAAGGAAGCAGCTCTTTTCTGTCCTGGGGGATAACAGGAACAAAAGGCACCAAGCAGCTCCATGATGGTGTCACGAGGCCTCTCCTTGGACCCAAATGTGGCAGTCACTGAGGTTCCTTGGGGAGCAGCACCTTGCAGGGACTGAAAGGCTGGCTGCTCTCTGCCAGGAGCCTCTCTCCCCTGTGGCAGTGCCTGGGGGGTGTGTGGGCAGCCGGGTCAGTGCGTGTGGGCTTTTGTTGCTGCACACTTTGGTAACTGTGGGGATCAGCCTCTTGCCAGACAGCTCTGAGGAGGGCTGCTGCTGTGCTTCCCGTGCTGGAGCCCGTGGGCTGGCGAGGAGGAGGCAAACCAAAATATTTATACCATGAAATGTGCACTTTTTTTTCCGAGCTGAAGCTTGGGCAGCATCCCAGCCCGTCCATATGGGCTCGTCGACGTTGCTTACCTGATTTCTCCCTCTCTTGGGCACACAGGATGAGGCTGCTGGGTGGCAGAGGCAGCTCCTGTGGCCTCCATCTGTGGGTTTGGGGGCTTCAGTGGCTGGGGCTGCTCCTCCCATGTCCCCTGTCCCCCCTGGAGCCTTCCTTGCCCGTGGGGGTGGCAGTGACCCATCTCCCCAGCTCAGGGAGAGGCCCCTGGGTTTGCCCTGTTGCTGGCTGAGTTCACATTCCCCAAGCCTTTGCTGTGGAAGCTCAACCCACTGGGTATATCTGGGCATATCTGGGCATATCTGGGCATATCTGCTGGTCTGTGAGCTGGGCAGGGGCCTGGGGGCTGGGCAGGTGTGGAGAGCAGGCAGAGCAGTGTGTGTGTACCTCCAAAGGATTTCATTAATTAAGTAAATCCTTTCTTTTTCACCAGGAACCACAGGACAAAGCTGGTAGTGGTTGGTCTGTGTGAAGTCAAGAGATACCAGGAACCAATGCACTGAGTGTTCAGTGTGCCATTCCCCCAGAGAAATTCCCTCCAATTTACCTTCCTGGATTTGTTCCTCCCTTCCTCGGCCACATTGTCCTCCCTCCGCTCTTATCCCAGTGCTGAGGAGGGACAGCACTGAGGTCCAAGCTGATAAACAGCAAATTAATTCTTTCTGTTGAATTCTTTCAATTCTTTAATTGACTTCTGAGGTCAGTGAGGACTCTGTGTGTGCCCCCAGACAGGCTCTGAGGATCAGCTCTGAGAGTGGGCAGAGGTTTTGTTTGCCTGTGCTGGGAAGGAAAACACCTTCTCATCTCTGGGATGCTGCTGTGGGGCTGTGTCCTGTTTCCCGTGGCTGGGACAAGGGCCCTGCAGCAGCTGGGCTGGAAATGAGGTGTCATGAACAAAAGCTGTGGGACAGAGGGTGTGTGGCTCTGCTGGTGTGTGCCACGGGCTGCCCAGGGACCTGAGCCATTCCATGATCCTGCACCTGGGCTGCAGCAGGCTGTCAGCATCCTTGGGCTGTGGGAGAGATGCTGGGTCCCTTTGCAGTGCCTCTGGTGTTACTGAACCTCTCTCCCTGCTGTCTGAGGCTGGCTCAGCCCTGCCCAGCCCTGGAAGCACAGGCAGGGGCAGTGCTGGGGGCTCATTTGGTGATTGTGCTATGGAAAGGGGGTGTCCAATCTTCCCACTGGAGACAGTCCCCCTCATCCTCTCTCTGACAGGATTTAGGATGGTCATGGATAACTGGCTCTCATTGTGGCNCAGCCCTGCCCAGCCCCCCAGCCCTGGAAGCACAGGCAGGGGCAGTGCTGGGGGCTCATTTGGTGATTGTGCTAGGGTGTCCAATCTTCCCACCTGTCCACTGGAGACAGTCCCCCTCATCCTCTCTCTGACAGGATTTAGGATGGTCATGGATAACTGGCTCTCATTGTGGCTGTGCTCATAAATCCTCCTGTTATCCCCTTTCTGTTGGGCTCCTGCTGTCCCCCATGCCGTGGCCACTCCAGCTCTGTGTGATGTCCCCCTGCTCCCCTCATCCCTGCACATCCCTGCACATCCCTGCACATCCCTGCACATCTCTGCACATCCCTGCTGCCCTGTGCCATTCACTGTTGTGCCCTTGGTGTTTTGTCCCTCCTGTTTCTCCTGCAGCAGGGCCAAACTCCCCGTGCTGCCTGGGCAGTTCTCCCTCCTGTCACTCACATGGTTTCCATTACTCCCCCAGCCTTCCTCCTGATGTCCAAAGCTGAGGAATTCCCTGCTCTCACAGCTCCCATCCTGCCAGGGCTGTTCAGCCAGGCAGGGCATGATTCATGTCACGCCTTGGGGTTTTGAATGACATCTGTTACTTTCTTTTCATCCCCAGCTCACTTTTGACATGTTTTTGGCTCTGGCTGCCCAGCACTATTGATCAGACTTTTTATGGACTGAGTGTTCTTTCTGTCTTTACTTCTCATGCAAGACACATTTTTCTGGTAGAAGAGGTATGCAATTAAACAAACTGAGAAAGAAAGGAGAAGGAAAGAAGGAAAGAAGGAAATGAGAAAAGAGGAAAGAGAGAAGGAAAGAAGGAAAGAAAATGAGAAAAGGGGAAAGAAAGGGAAAGAAGGAAAGAAAACGAGAAAAGAGGAAAGACAGAAAGAAAGAAAGAAAGAAAAGGCCTCCTCATAAAACCAGACCCCATGTCCTGCTCCTCCAATTGCCTGGGAGCAGAGATAGCAAATAAAAATTCTTCAAGGCTTCCTATTTCATTTTTAAGAGCATGGCTTTTTGCAGACCTCTGGCCCAAAACACAGGCTGATAAAGGTTTCTTTTGGGTCTATAGAGAAAGACCACAATGGTTTCATCATCCCCTGAGAGCATGGTAACCCCACTCCTTTCTTTTCTCTAGGAAGGGGGTGGTATGGATTGGTGCTGGGGGTTTCACTGCCACAGGCACTGGCTGTGTGCAGAGAATATGATGGATTTGTGGAGGGGAAGACTGGTTTCAGTTCCTGGGCCTTGGGAATTCAAGGCAGCAGCAAAACTCCTGCAGCCCTTCCAAGAGCCTCCCTCCATGGACTGGCCAGATGTGAAAGAGGGTGTGAAGGAGGCACTGAAGGGGTAGAAGTGAGAGGTATCACTCTAGAGAACACCAGAAAATACCCAGGGCTTTATGAAAGCAGCCAGGGGTTGATGGCACTGGCTGCTCCCTACAGACCACAGCAGGGCCCTGGAGCTGCAGGAGGAGCTGAGGTGAAACAGCCACAAATCAGAGAATGGATTCAAGGGGGAAATGCAGATTTCTACAGCCAATACTTTGGGATACCCTGGGAGTGAGACCAGCCCTGGCAGAAAGTGTGGATGCCCAAAATGCAGCTGAAGAGGAGCCTGTGGAAGCTCCTGAGCATCCCCTGGCCTGTCCCCAGGTGAGGAAAGCCCAGCAGCTGCTTTGGGCAGACCCTCCCTCCCTGGCCTGGATGGGCCCCAGAGTCTCAATGCCCTGGGCTCACAGCCACTGCTGCCCAAATATTTGCATTTGGGCTATGGACACCTGCCAGCCAAGCTCAGGCTGGCCCGAGCAGCTCTCTGTAGTGGCCAAAGAGCCCCAGGAGATGGAGCTGGGCTGGCTCACCATCTGCCTGGGCTGGTGGCAGGGCTGTGAGGCCAAAGGGAGCTGAGCTTTGTGCCTGCACTGGGGCTGTGTCCCCTCCCTCAGCCAGCTGTGCCAGCCCCGGGGGCAGCAGGGACACCCTGTGCCACCACCTGCAGCACAGCAGAGAGAGGCAGCAGCCCCTGGCAGCGCTGCAGCCCCTGGCCATGGCAGGGGGCTGCTGGGGATGCCAGGCTGGAAACGGAGTCCTGCATTCCGTGGGTGCCAGTTTGGAAGGAAAGCACCGATCCCGGGCCAGTTTTCCAGTCCATTTGGTTTCTCTGTGGCTTGATGGGGACAATAAATGGCAGGCATCGTGTGCTCAGCTTGGGCATCCCATGCCTGCCTGGAGAGGCTGGTGATGAGCAGTTCTCAGGCAGGGACACAGGATGAACATCAGCAGACCTGGCTGTGGCTGCAGAGAGGAGTGTCCCTGCAGGACAAACAGGGACACAGGGGTGACCATCAGCAGACCTGGCTGTGGTTGCAAGGAGGAGTCTCCCTGCAGGACAAACAGGGACACAGGGGTGACCATCAGCAGACCTGGCTGTGGCTGCAGAGGAGTCTCCCTGCAGGACAAACAGGGACAATGCTCCTGGTCCAGTCCTTCCCCAGCCCTGGGCTCGAGACAGAGGGTTTGATTTGTGGGCTGCAGCAGTCAGGGAATAAAAGGCTTCTGCAGCCAGGCTGTGCCTTGCTGAGCTCCAGGTGGGCCATCCCCTGTGGCTGCACATCCCCAGGGGCAGCAGAGCAAGGACTGGCACGTCTCTGCTCTGCCCCAGTGCAGCCCCAGGAGCTGTCTGCTCCCAGCAATCGAACTTTGAACAAAGCATGTTGTTCCCCTACACTTGCCTGTTCATTGACTAGATTTCAAATAAGATCACCACAGGTCTTAAGCAGAGTTTCCTAAATTAATCTCCTGAACATAATCATCAGAGGAAGCCTTGTTTCTGCAAGGCTGTACCTTACACTCGTTAGGAGGTGAGTGGCAGCAGCTGTCACTGAATAATCGTTCTCATTAACTCATCTTTGTACCTTTCCTTTGCCTGATGAAACCCTCTCTCCAAAACACAGCCTGGAGGGCTGCTCAAAAACAAAGCAGACAAACAGGGAGAGACAGGGCCAGGGAAGCTGGAAACTCATTCACCTCCTCCTCCCAGAGAGAGAGTTTAGAGGGAGAACATGTCCCAGTTGCTGTTCCCTGCTGGGCCTGGGAGGAGGGACCCTGCCAGCTCCTGGGGCATGGCCCAGGTCACAGCATTTCCCATTCCTTCATCCTTCCCCCTGCTGCCAGTGACTCCAGCAGGGACCTCATTGCCACTGCCCCTGTGCTGGCCTTGCTTCCAGTCCCTGGTGAAGAACTGCCTGCATCACCTGGGGATGCTTGCTGAAGGAAACTCTCCTAAATCTAATGTGAGCTTCATCTTCAGGATGTGCTGTTCTGTGATCATCTTTGCAATCCCAGAACCCAAAGGCACTGGCAGGGCTCTCTCAGGCTCTGGTCCCAGCTGGGGGTCAGCAGGTCAGGGTTGTCTCTGGTGCTGGTTTCAGTGGTATCAGTGATGTGGGATCCCCAGGTCCCCTCTGCAGACTGCAGAGACCATGCCTAGAGATGCCACCAAGTGAGCAACCATGAGAAAATAACTGTAAGTCCAGGGTTCCAGGCTCAGATCTCGAAGTTATTGCCTGAATCCAGGTTTTAGCATACTCTGTGTGGCACTGGGACCTGTCAGGCCTCTGGGACCTCTCCCTGCTCCTGTGCCTCCACTTCAGAGCAGCCTTTCTTTGCCTCCTGCCACCCCCAAACCCTGAGCTCCTCCAAGCCCAGTGTGCAAAGGAGGGAATTGCATTCATGCCTTAAAGAACCTATAAATAAAACAAAAGACTTTCAAGTAATATTAGTATAGAATGGAATATAAAGTTTGGACTTTATTGGATGCCTCCAGGGGTAGATATGGAAAATATCCACAAAATGCCCACTCCTCCATGGGGTGAATACAATTGTATAAGTTTATCAAATTAGCATAATTGACCATAATCACCAATTGAGAGCACAAATGATGATGCAATTTCCCCCCTCCCCACCTCAGTTCAAGTCCCTTCTAAATCCTCCCCCCTCAGATGGGACTCAACTTTGTTGGTGAAAATGTGTCTCCAAGAGCTGATTTTCATCCTTGGTTCCCAGAAAGAAGCAAGGTCGGATAGGGGCTCTGGAATGTGTTTTGTCTTTCTGCTTAGGGAAAACTTCTGGGAAAACTAGCCACAATAGGCTACAAAGCTGAAAATATATGTATAAAGAATACAGAGAGTATATAAAAGAAAAAAATGCAAAAAATAATTTGGCATCAGTACATGGTCTGCATCCATCTCTGCCCACAAACGGAGAAATGCTCAAGAAAGCAGATGCAGAGAGAGACCAGGGCAGGAAGGAGGAGTCCTTCCCTTGGGGGAGGCTCCAGGCAGGGCAGGGAAGGTGAGCAAGGGATGCAACGCTCAAGGATGAAGGAGATGTGGTCATTAGAGAGCCAAGGGTGCTGGAGGAAGCCCTGTGAGGTGTGTGGGGACAGCTCTGGCACAGAAGCTGTGAGGTGCTGTCCCTCTCTGCCAGTCCCCAGCTCTTCAGAGAAGCAAGATCCCTGGGAGCCCCTCCCGACCTGGAGAGCTCTGTGCCTGCTGCTCTTGGCACAGCATTTCTGCAGGACACTGACCAGTTGTGACTTTTATTGGCCCAAAGGTCTGGTGCTGACAAGAAGCATACGGCCAGGGCTGGAGCAGCAGCAGGAGCCATAGATTATCCCTAATTGCCTGCAACAGATGAAGCTGACCTTCAGAGAACACAGCCATGAATCTTCACACAAGGCAGTGACTGCCACGTGGATTTACTGTCCCCTGGATTTAAAGCCCCACCAGCCTTCTGCTGCTGTTGCAAGAGAAGAAGGGCCAGAAGGATCTGCTGTGCAAAGCTCTGATTTACAGGTGTCTCCCAGCCACGAGTCAGGAGCACCCCTGAGCTTTCAGGCATGTTTTGCCTTGCAAGCTCTTCACAGCTTGTGGACAAGAGGGAGGGCAGACAGATGGACATGGAACAGCAATGTTTTCTGTAGCCTTCTCTGGAGGATTTTTTTGTTCTCTGTTAGACCAGGAACATCATTAAAGAGAGCTACAGGAACCTGGGGGTTTTTTTGGTGGTGTTGGTGCCTTTATAACTCAGCTTGGGTGAAGGTAGAACACCTTCCAAAAGGGCATGAGGAGCTGAACAGGGAGGTCTGGGTTGTTGAGGGGAAAGTGCCCTACAAACCTTACAGTGCTCCATCACTGAGGCAGCAGGGACTGCCTGAGCTGGCAGCAAATGCCACTTCCAGAGTGACCTGAAGGATCCCAAAGCTGTCTTTGAAACAGGTGCTGTGCTCCTGCCAGGACAGAGGGACATGGCACAGCACCTGCCTTTCCCCAGCCTCACCCTGGATGTGGCTGGGAGTGCTGGGCAAAGCTGCCCCTCACTGTGGCTCCAGGGCTCAAGCTGTATGAAAGGGATGAGAAATCAAATCTGTAGGGTCTTTCTGTGTGGTTTCCACTTCTGCAGTTGCTGATTTGGGAGGATTCCTATCAGGAGCTTGGTCACTCTGAATCAGTAAGGTTATGTTGATGTGCACCCACTGCAGCCTGGCCACTCCTGGAGACTCCTGGTTGTGCTCAGAACCAAGACACAAAAAAGAGAAGGAAAAACCAATCAAATGAAACAGCCTTGCTGCCTGAGAGCAGCTCTGAGGATCAGCCAGTTTCTTTGTGGGCACAGCCAGAAGCCCAGCCAGGGTTTGTTTGACTGGCTCAGCATTTCCAGACAAGAGCCAGAGTGTTTGTGTCACTTAGAACCTGGGAGAGGCACCTCTCAGGGCTGCCAGGACAGTGGGGGACAAGAGGGGACACTGTGTCAATAGGGGACAAACCAGTATCTTAACTTTGAACACAACAATCTCTGGGAGCTGTGTGTGCAAGTGGCTCCCTCCCTCCTGCACTGCTGTGTCCTGATGCTCCTCTCTCCCCTCTGCTCTTTCTTGGGGCAGGAACAGATCCCATGGGATAAGGGAGAGAAGCTGTGGCCCTGCTGTGTCAGTGCACTGACAGAACACATCTCCTGAGGAGGGGAGGCAAGGTTCCCAGAGCACTGCTGGCTTTGCTCGTGGGCAGAGCCAGTTTCTGCCTGGCAGCTCCATCATGTGCCAGCTGCAGAGGGCTGGGGAGGCAGAGGAGATGCAGAGTGACAGGTCGACCCCTCTGGGGGGGTATCTGCAGAAAAAAGGCAACCACAGACAGGCAGGGAAACCTTGGGGGGGATCTGCAGTGCTGGAGGGTCTTCTTATGGCAGGAGGTCACCTCCCCAGTGTCCCTCATTCACCTTGGGCTGCCCCACGAGTTGCCTCGAGACACGTGTGGAAATGTTTCAGGGGGTGATTTTAATGGCCACTGAAGCAGTGATGTGGCCAGATGTGCCCTGTGGAGTTGCCTGCTCACTCCTGGGTCCCCAGGCTGCCCATTCCCACTGCAGAGCCCAAAGCCACCCCGATTTCCATGATCTCTGCTGCAGCAGGGGCACTGCTGGGCTGCCTTCAGCCCTTCCTGCCCTTCCTGAGCTGATCCTCCCCCCTGACTCAGCATCAGTCATGGCCCTTCCCATCCTGAGCCAGCACAGGCAGGGCTGCAGGATCTGCAGGATCCAAGGGCTAAATCCTCCCTGCCTTTTGGGATCCAGCTCCGTGTCACCAACCCCTTTGCCACCATCCCTGCTGTGTGCACAGTGAATTGTGCACAGAGTATTTTTTTTTCCCCCTTTGAGAGCAGGGGGACTGACACCTTCAGAAGGCCTGTCCAAGTGTTGGGTTCCTCTGCAAATTTCCCCATTCCAGAAGTTTCAGCAGTGGCTGCTGCTTGGGTATTTTTTTTTCCCCAGGCTTTCCATGGGTTTATACAAACTTCCCATTATAAATATGAACTCAGCTGGGGACCTGTGGGTTACATCATTCAAGTGGTTGTTATTTTACTTCTTCCACTTGGGATTTCTGGAAGAATGCAGTACTTAGCACACATTTTAATTACAGGGAAGTGCAAGAAACATTGCAATATTTTCTACCTCTATTTCATTAACCTCTTTGCTCTCTGAAGCCTCATAGGAGAACAGATTTTTCCAATGCAGGGTCCTGTTGTCATGCCTGTCAGGAAGCCACACCAAAATTCAGAGGCTGGCTGCTTTTACATTTAATGGCCTAAGTATTTCTATTTTTTTCATTAATATTGCTGGGCCTAGCTGCATTTTCATTCATTGCTTCCACTTTCAATTCACCCTTGGTTTTTTTCCTCCTTGATCTCGCTTAGGAGCTGCCAAGGTCAAGACAGACAAGAAACGACTGGAGAGGGTCAAAACTTGTGCTTCAGGCTTTCTTTAAGAGTGTCCCTGCTCAGCAAGCACATCACAGGAGGGTTGGGAGGGAGGGTGCAGCATGTCTAAGTGAGAGATTTCTATTTTGGTGGGGGTGGAAGTGAAGGTGAGGGCTGGTTGGGAGTTACTCTGCACCTTCAATCATCTGCCATCTATTTCAAAACCCGTATTAAGTACCAAACTCAGCAGTCTTGGTTGAAACAATTGATTCTGGAGGCAATTATTAATTCTTAATCACCTGCAGCATGTGGACAATTAAACCCCAAGATGCAAATGGACCAAAACTTATAAAAGTGTGAGACCTCGTGACTGTTTGTCCATTTTGTGACCATTTTGGGTCCACCTTGGGTGTAGCCCTGGTCAGGCTCTTGTCCTGCCCAAGGTGTATCCTAGAGCCTTTCAATAAATATCTGCTTTATTCTCTGGCTCTGTGCAGTCTCTGTTCCAGCTCAGCCTTCCCAAGGCATCACCATGAGGCTCACAACTGCTGGAGGGGGAAGAGCCAGCCCCAAGCACAGCTTCCCTGATGGATTTGGGAAAATTTGGCTTCACAGCAGAGTTAAAAGGGAAATATTGATAACCCAGACTTCTGGGAGAAGCAAAATGGGTGCAGCCACTCCCTCCTGGTGCTGTGGGTTGGCAAAGGAGGGTGATGCCCAGGCTCTGAGATCACTCTGGGCTGGGAAAGTGCAGAGCTGGGCTTCTCCTCCTCGTGCCCACTGCTCTGTTCCTCACACGTGTGGGATGGCTCTGCTGCTGCCTCTCCCAGGGGCTCACCCACACACAGCCTGGCACTCGCTCTCCGAGACAGAGGCAGGGATGGAGGAGCAGGGGGAGGTGAGAGGAGGGGAGGTTGAGAAGTTTTCCAACTCGGAAAATTATTCCGAAGCTAAAAAATGGAAAGCTAAAATCCCCCACTGGGAAACCCCTTGGAGGATATCAGAGAACGAGGCTGAGCAGCTTCTTTGGATCCTGTGGAATTTAACACAGATTTGTCATCTAGCTGTCAAACCCACTAGAAATGTCTCACTCTCTATTAATAGTTTCATAGATTTTTGAGATTTTCCAGCTCAAAAGACCATTCTGTTCCTCTCTTCTTGCATAAAATTGGCTATTCCTGTATTAAGCCCATCCACCCTGGTCAAACACAAGCTCATCTTTCCAAAAGATCTCCACTGAGATTTAAACACTCCCAGGCACAGAGAATTCATCGTGTACCTGGTGAATTCTTGCAGAGGCTAATTGCTCCCACAATTAACCATGTCTTTCTGAACATTTCCAGCCTTCCAGCTGCTGCCTTTGATCCTGCAGTTGGGTTAAAGAGCTCTTAATCATGAGGTTCCCCCTCTAGGGACTTGTTCAGCTCAGCAGCTCTTAGTCTTTGGCCTGCTGACCTGTGGGACTTCCCTCAAGGTTGCAGCAAGGAACCTTGCTGGAGCAGCTGGAGGCTTCAATCAACTGCACAGGGGTCACCACCAGAAAAATGGCAGAGGAAAGAGCTGAAACTGTTGATTTCTGGGTGTTTGGAGAATTGAAAGCGGGCTGCAGTTGTTGCAGTGTGTGCACTGGTGTGTGGCAAGGTGTGGGAGCTGCTGGTGGAGGTGATGCAGTGCTGGGCTGCTCCTCCTCGCTGCTTTCCAGAGAGCAAAACGCAGAGACTTGTGCCAAAGCTCATAACTAAGGGCCAATAAAACCTTCCCCGTGCTGCCACAGCTTCTCCAGGGGGCTGCTTACAGCTGCATGCCAGGAAAGCTGATTTAGGAGTGTTTTTGGGGCTGGGACGTTTTTATGAGGTGCTGCTTTCACACATACACACACACCCCACTGCTGCTTGAGCCCAAACTGCCTTAAACAAAGACCTGGAGAGCCACAGCTGCAGCCACATCCATGGCCCAGCTCCACAGGGGGATGGACGCTGGTCTGGGAGACCCTGGGAGCCCCTGGGAGCCCCTGGGAGCCCCCAGCTCTGCCCTGAGGGGCCCAAGGGCAGGGCTGGTGCCTGTGCAGGGGAAGAAGAGCCCGTTTGTAGTGCAGAATTATTTTTCAGGCCTCATCTTCTCCAAGGCCCTGGAGCGTTGCGCTGGCTCTCCCTGGGGATAATCTGTCAGGAGACAAATCTCTCTGCTGCACTGGCCTGCCTTGCACAGCAATTGTCCTTGGAGAATAAGTGGTTTGGATGGATGACTCCAGCAAAAGTGAGACCCAACTGTAAATGAATTTAGCTATGGGCTGGTGTGGAGCTGCTCAGACTTTTGGTTTGATATGGCAGCTCTATTTCCTCCAGATTAAAACATTTTATTATATTATATTATAACAAATAGAATTCAATTATTATTATTATTATTATTATTACTATTACTATTACTATTACTGTTATTACTATTATTACTATTAAATTCCACTCTTGGCCATACCTCTACCTGTTCTGCCAGTGGAATGCTGGAACTCACAGAAATCTGAGCACGGCCTGTAATTAATACATGATGACTAAATCTAACTAAATTTAACTAAATGTAATTAAATTTTTTGAGACAAGCAGCACAGATAGACATATCCCATGAACAGCTGGTGACAGAAATTTTGTATTTTTCAAGAGGAGAAGCAAACCTAATCGGTCCTTTGTGATGGAGGACTTCACAAATTACACAATTTCCAAATGCTTTTTTGTCATTAACCCTAATTACTGGTTCCGAGTACACAAAATTTACATTTACAACTGGGAGAGCAGGAAATCTCGCTATTTAAATAAATATATAGCTCTGCCAGTTTTACCAGCTCTTCACCTCCCCACTGAAAGCTGTGTGATCTGAGAGGCACCAAGTCCAAGAGGCTTGATGTACGTGACACGATGGTTTCTGACTGCCAGGCAGGTGTGAGCTGCAGAGCTTGGCTTCAGTAATGAAGCATCTTCTTTGAGTTTATTAGGAGCAGGTTAGAGGTGAAGTGCTAATGGTCTGGAAGTGCCTGCATGCAGGGGCAGCTTCAGAGAGGCTCTTTAATCTCCCAGACAAGAGCACCGTGAGAGGCAGCCAGGAAAAAAGGTGAAAGGTGAGGGCAGGCAGGGTGAGTTTAATTACCCAGAGGAGCAGTTCCTTACCCAGAGGAGCAGTTCCCCAAGGGTGGTGCGTGCTGCTTTCAGCCAGGCTTATTTGGGAGGAGTGACGCAGAGCCAGGGCTGGGATCCTGCAGGGAGCAGCTCCGGGTGTTTGCCCCCAGTGAGCCAGCAGGGCAGAGCTGCGTGTTCGTCTGCGAGCTCATCCCCATTCCAGGCTCATCTCCATTCCCAGGTTTCCAGGTGGCACTGGCACGCTGGATTTTTGCCCCGGGGTTCTGGACAACGTCTTTATTTTCAGCTTACCGGGTGATGTGTGCTTCACAAGGCTCCCTGGGAATTTATGATAGCCTGGGAAGAGCTGGTGAGTCAGGAGGCAGGCAGTCATTAATTCCCAGTAATGCCTCAGACTGAGTTCATTACTGTTATCAGAAGATGAAATGATGTGAAAAGTAGATTTATTTATTTTTCTGAGGCTGATGCAGTTTGCTTTTGGAAGACGCTGCGCTCTGGGGAAAAGCAGCGCCGGTGCTTTGGCAGGAGAGGAGCCTGAATCCTCTTGCAGCAGTTTGTTCAACACAGAAATGTTTGCTGTGTGTTTGAAACAAGAGGTTGTACCAAGGTCACTCCACTGAGACTCAGCAGTGCAATCCCTGTGAAAGGAGAGCTCTTGCTCTTGTCCTCAGAGACCTTTTACTCCCCTCCTCATGGAAAGGGCAGGGCTCGCAAGCTCTGGCAGGAGGAATAAAAGGATTTCAGAATGGGCACTCTTACAAAGTGTCCTGCTATAAAGAACTGCTATAAAGAAACCGAATCTGTTCCAGAAAGTATCTCTCTCTTTCTCACAGGCTCCCTCCAGATCCAGCCCTTGCCTCTGCTTTGTTGCCAGGAGGGGAATTGTGGTTGCAGAGGTGACTCAGGTCTGTTCTTCCAGCACCAGACCCTCAGGGTGCTGAGGAGGAAATGGAGAACTAATCCATTTGAAAATCTTCTAGCAGCTTACATTAACATTAATCTGGTAGTTGCCATAAAACCTTCAGGAGCTGTCCTCACTGAGTGCTTCCCTTCTCTTTTTTACCCTCACAGGGAGGATGCTGTGTCCCACTGCCCTCCCAACACAAGCAGGACTGGCAGCACAGTTTAATTCCTCTGCTCCCTGTGCTGTCCCACTGGGCTCAGCAAGTCAATCTTGGGTTAAATTTCATTCCATTCCAGCAACGTAATACACCCAGAATATATAATGGTCACTCCACATTCCCTAATTAGTGCTCTGTTGATGCCACAAGCAGCCTGGGATGGACTGAACTCAGTGGTGCTGCTCTTCTGGTGACAGGGGCCCTGGATTAATTCAAGCACTGCCAGCACTGAAGGAGACACAAAAGCACCCATCCATGCTGCAGGCTGAGCAAATAAAGAAACTGATTGCAGGAAAGTTTTATGAGGATAATAAACAACATCATAATAAATGGCCATGAATATTTCATGGCGGGTGTAGTGCTGATATGCTGTGCCATAGAGGAGTGATGGGGTTTTTCAACATTGGGATGCAAATGGGGAATGTGTTCTATATTTTGCAGGTTTCTCCCCAGACACGCTGTGTTTTCTAAAAAATCAGATTGACTGGGAGCGTTTGATATGAGAAACAACTTGAGGGCTCTGGTGAGAGTCAAAGAAAAGCACAGGCAGTATCAGAGGATTGTCGGTGCTAGAGATGAAAAAATCCCACGCAGATCAAGCAGCCCCTAAACATGGGGGAAAGGCAGGAAGGAGTTACCAAAGGCAAATCACACTCTGTGCTATCCTTGGAGCTGGGAGCTGAGCTCCCCACCCAGTAACAGCAGCCCCTCTGTGCTGGGGACAGCACAGCCCCTGGGACAGGAGATCAGAGTGAGGGGCCAAATCCTCACTCACTTGGGGGCAGAGGTTTGAGCTTGCCAGGGGCAATGAATCCCCCTTCTGGTGGGGTTTTTGAGCTCCACCCAAACTTGCATACAAGGTTTTTGGGGTTTTTTTGATACAACCCTTTGTTCAAAGGCCTGGACAGACACCTGGAGTGATGCCTCCAGCTGAACAGGTTCCTCTGCAGGGACACTGAGCCCAAGGGCACTGGGGCAGGACAGGCTGTGCCAGCCCCACACTTTGACGCTGGGTTTGCTGGGGTTTGTTTCCTGCTCTCTGCTGGCACATGCTCCTGCCTGAGCAGGTCCAGGGCACAGCTCTGGCACTCTCCAGCCAAACATCTGTGTGCCATCACACACAGGAACACACACAGGGGCACACACAAGTGCTGGCAGCTGCCAGGGCCAAGCACCAGTCTGTGCCTGCATAGACAGCAATGGGAGCACTGAGAGCCCTCTGTCTTCTTCCTGCACCTCCCTCAACCTTTGCTGAAACCCTGACCTGCTGCTCTTCACAAGCACCTTTCATACTTGTCCTGCCTCCTTCTCTTTTAATGAATTCTGTCAGGTCCCCAGCCATGGATTAGAATGCAATGCACGCTGCATATTCACAAGTTTGGATGGTGCAGGGACAGTTTGTAAGAAGCCACCTGCCTCTTGTTCTATTTGGCACAGGTGGCAAAGGAGAGGTGGGACTAGAGGGAAGCAGCCTTTGCAGGTGCCTGGCTGGGCAGAGGAACAGGTATGGAGATGGAGGAGGCAGCCTGCAGGCTCAGATCCATCAGCCATGGGATAAACTTGGCTGTTTTCAGCAATTGCTGCAGCTCCCTGCGTCTGTCTTCCCATTTCTGAGGCAGAGTGAGGAGCACACCCATCCTCCTGTGAGAAACATTGCTGAGGAGGACCTGAACCTCTAAATAAATCCCACCAATTACCAGCTACGCTTCCAGAGCTGGTTTGTCACCCACTGTGAGCTGGGAACAGTCTCTCCTGACACCTGTGTCCTTCTGGGGATATCAGATGTATGACCCCAGCAGGGATGTTTCTGCCTCACAAGTTGCCAGTGAGCCCAGAGTGTTTCCTTTGGATTTCTCACTTTGTTCCTCCTCGTGGTGCTGCTGAACTGGTGGCACCAGTGGCTTTTCCCCAGTCCCTTATTCCCAGGATAGTTGCTCTGTGTTTTTGCCCTCTGTGCTGCATTGCTGGGCTGGATGACCCAGAGCCTTGTCACTTCCAGCTTTTCCAAGGGTTTGTCCCAATTCCCTGACCCCTGCAACCAAGATCAGTCCCAACCACCCTGGTCAGGACCCAGCACCCACACACAGGTGTGGAAGCTGCTCTGCAGAGCCCTGTTTTCACCAACACACCAATGAACAAACAGGCCACAGCCCCCAAATGTGTTTGGCCAGCTGGCATCTCAGCAGAGGTAGGCCCATCAAATGGAAAGTGCCTTTTCAAAAACATTAAAAAAATTTATAAAAAAGGGGGAAAAAATAGAAAACAGAAAAAAACCACGCTTGTTTTAAAGTCTGCACCTGAGTGATGCTGTGAGCTAATTTTTCCCAAAATGGGTGTTGTCAGTTGATGAAAAACTCTTCCACAAAGATGTTAAGCTCCCTTTCTGGATCAGAAGTATTTCTTCTTGGAGAGTGCTGATGGGATTGTGCCTTGATCAGCCAAAGTGGGGCTGATTTGAATGTGCTTTACTACAAAGCAGTCATTACATTTCTCCTTAGGATTCAAATGAACATTTCCTCCATATTTCAGCTGTACTGAACTGGCTTTGCAAGGACCCCTCCAGGCATTTGCTTAGGAACTGGTGAAATTACGCTGCCTAATGGCCTCCAGAAGTTGAGTTACCCAAGCATAAACGGTGCCACGGAGATCCCAGGAGCTGTGTGAAGCAAATGGCACATTGGCTTGTGTGTCAGTCTCAAGGTAGCAGCTGAAGCATAAACTGGGGATGGAAAAAGAACTTCATATGCTCACACACACCTTGTTGTTTTGTTTTGGGCTCTTCTTGTCCATTAATTTGACACTGCTTCTCCTGGAAGGTGCGTGCATGGGAGAAGCAGTGTTTGCCCATTTGTTCCATCTGCTCTGCTGATGAGACCTCGGGGCAGGAGGGCTGGGGCTGCCTTCAGCAAGTACCATCCTGAGTGACCAAGGGCAGTGGAGGGCCACCAGCAGTGTGTGCAACCTGGAGACCCTCCTGGCACCTCTCTGAGTGCAGCACCCTGCAGCAGGAGAGCCTCAGGCTCCTTGCTTGCTGCAGGCAGGAGCAGGAATCAGCACTGCAGCCAGGAAGGATGAATCCCACTTAACTGCTCTGTGAGGTGTTTCCTTCTTGTGAAAACTGGTGGGATTAAACCCACAGATATTGCCCATACAAATGCCTGCCTTTGGATTTCTCACGTTGTTCCTCCTCGTGGTGCTGCTGATCTGGTGGCACCAGTGGCACTTACCCCTGGTTCCTTGTTCCCAGGATGGTTGCTCTGTGTTTTTGCCCTCTGTGCTGCATTGCTGGGCTGGATGACCCAGAGCCTTGTCACTTCCAGCTTTTCCAAGGGTTTGTCCCAATTCCCTGACCCCTGCAAGGGTGTGTGCTCAGGTTTCCTCTCTCAAGGTTGAGTTTAGCTGCCATGAAGTGCAGTGATGATGTCAATGGGCAACGTCAGTGCTCTCAGGGAGGAGGTGTGTATCAGCCTCACTGCTGAGAGCTTTTATTTGTCTGTCAGCTACCTGAGTAGATCTGGCACGTGCTGTCAGGCACGTGAGGGAGGAAACGTGATGAAGTGTCATTAGAACAAGGTCTGGCTGATTGGGAGCTCCATCACCAAACATCTGTATCTTGCTGCTGCACTGGGTCACTCAAATCACCCAGAGTTGTTGCAGATCTCTGAGATTTACCCTCCATGTGTTTGCTGTGGCCAGCTGTAAAAGCACACAGGATCCCTTGTCCTGTGCTGAGCACTAATGAAGTTCTTCTCTTCTAAAAGCATTTTAAGATAAAATAATTAACAGGCAAGGAAACCACCACCAGTGTGGACTCTTGTGGAGCTGTTTCCATTTCCCCTGGACCCTTCCTCTCTCTCATCCCATTTCTCCTGCTTTCCTTGCAGTTATGAGCTGGTAAATCACATTCAAGTCCCTGCTTTGCTCTGCACGTAAGCAGAGGTGTGATCCTGTGGAATAAATGTGTGTGATGAGAATGCCTTCAGCAAAGCACACCCCGTGTCCTCCCAGCCTTGAGACCCCTCAGCTCATGGGTTTATTATTTATCGTGTTGAGCTGTCCTCAGAGCTGAGAACCTGGCTTCATGCATGTCCCTGAATTACTGCACCAAAGCTGTGAAAGGACCCGAGTTTCAGCACTGACTGATATGAATAGGTCTGCCTGCAGCTAAAAATAGAAAGCACGGGGCTGGCTTCCAGGCAGAGCTGTAGTAAATTCTAATACAAGGTGGCTCAGCAGCAGTTCCTGTGGCAAAGCCTCCTCCCAGGCAGTGGGGAAGGCTGTGGCATGTGCTCAAACCAGTATTAGACAACAGAGTTTCCTTATGGGAACCGACTTGTGAGCTGCAAAGACCAATACCGAGTTTCAAAGCTTTCTTTTCCCTAGTGTGGGGGTGCCCAGCTCTGCAGGAATAACTCCTTGGCTCCTGCCTCAGTTTCCCCTCTGCAGGGCATTCTGGGTGCTGCAGGAGATGCCTTTTAGCTGCACGGTTTTCTGTCTCACCAGGGCAGATGTGCAGCCCCCAGCTTTGTGAGCCTGTTTGCCCCACTACCACCCCTTTGCTCTTATTCCTCCTCCTCCTCGGAAGTGTTGGCTCATTCCCCGGCTCTCCAGGCCGGCAGGAGGATGCACTTTCTCAGCTCTGCTGCCCGGGCACTGCTCCGTGGCCTTGCTGGCAATCAGCTGTTTCCTTCCTCGCAGGATCGTGGCTTTTGGAACTCTGTACATCTCCCTCATCACGGGAAGTTATTTCTCCGTTCATCAGGGCTTATCTGCTGTGAAAATCTGTCCCCCCAGAGTCCTGGTGCCATCAGTCACGACAATGGCTCATCACAGCCGCGCTGGCTCAGTGAGTGGCTCATTGTCCCCGTGCTGGAGCATATGGTCTCCTGCCTTCCTGCCGCCCCACTCACGGGCTCCTGCCCGAGGAGCAGCTGTGGAGAGGCTCAGAGGAGCTCCCGAGGGTCAGCCAAGTGTAATATCCGTGAGGAAGGGCAGTGCATGGCAGGAGGAGGCAGCGGCGGCTCTGCGGAGCATCGCCCAGGAGCAGCGGGGCAGAAACGCCCCTGGGCTGGGGGGCAGAGCGGGGCTGCAGGACAGGGCTCAGGGAGGGCTCGGCTCCTGCGGGGCTCAGCTGTATTTGTGCGGAAAGAAAGGGCTGCAGTCATTTCATCCTGGGCAGAACGCTGCTCCTGCATCCACCCGAGTGAGCCCTTGGTGCAGGCCCTGGCTGCTCTGGGGCTGGAGGGAGGCAGCTTTCGGGGTGAGAGATCTCTCGGGGCTGTTGCACCGACCACAGAGTGGCCCACAGGGCTGGGACCTTCACCTGCAAAGGTGCTGAGCTGTTCCCAGGGGGTGAGAAATCCACGCTGGAGAGGGAAAGCTTGGGATGGGGCTGTGGGAGGCTCTTTGGGACCCTGGATCCTTCCATCTGGAATAGCATGAACGGGGCTTTGGGAGCAGGCACCCATCTCTGGAGACCTGGGAACCACAGAGGTTGGGCAGATCAAATCCTGGATTTCCAGGGCCCTTCCTGGTGTTGGAATGGGGAATGGGGCTGTGGGAAGCACGAACATTCCCTCTCACCCCCCTGGATCACTCTAGATGCAGGAACATTCCCTTCTATCTCCCTGAATCCCTCTGGTTGCAGGAACATCCCCTTATCCCTCTGGATCCCTTTGGAGCCCTCCAAACAGCCCCATCCCCCTGGATAAAATATTCCAGGGGAGCTTCAGGATGAGCCGGGCTGGGACCTGCCCCATTCCTGCTGAATTCACAGAGAGGTCTGGAGATGTTTTAGTGTCCCATCATTTATTCATCCTCCCTAAAAACAGCTGGGACAACGCCAGGACACCGGGATGGTGCCAGAGGGGGATGTGGGAATGTGGGAGTGACTTTATGGATGTTGCAGGGGATAGCACGACCTGACACAAGATTTTACACCAGGAATTCGGGCTAGGTCAGAGCTTGGCTCATCCCCTACAAGTGACTGGAGTGGGTCCCCACATCCCAAACCCAACCCACACATCCTGGAAGAGAGAGGTAAATGCTCCAGCCCCGTTTCCCTGTAAAAAACCCCACCAGGAATAAATCCCGAGGCCAAAATCCCTCCCAGCTCTCCCGTTCCTATGGATGAGGAGTGGGAATTCTCCGGGAATGCCCGCAGGACCCGGGGACGCCCTGACGGGGCTATGCCAGTCCCCTGAGTGTCCCCAGCCCCTCCCGCAGTTGCGCAGGGCCACTGTCACCCTCCTGTGCCAACCAGTGGCCTTGCCAATCAGTGTAATTAACACCCGCAGGCTAATTAATCTCTGGATTCCGCCTGCCGGTCCCTGACCGGCTCTGCCCCTCTGCTTTCCATGCAAATGAACTCGTTATGATGCCCTCATTAGCCAGGCGCAATTCCAGGGAAATCGGGCACGGGGGGATCCCAAAGCGCCCGGATGGGATTGGCACATCCCCAGTTCTAAATCCACCACGGATTTTGGGGAATTCCCCGGCAGATCAGGGGTGGGGGAATGTCCGGGAGAGCTGGCCAAGATCGTCCCCGGCTCAGGGAGCGAAAGGGACACGGGTGACATTGATGCCACCGCAGCCGAGCAGGACATGGGACAGTCGGGACAATTCCCGGCTGCAGGGGGAGGGAATCATCCTCGGGAGGGATGGGCTCAGCTGGATCCCGTTATCCCGAGTGGGATCCCCAGCAGGATCCCGTTATCCCGGCCAGGCTGGAGCCACCTGGGATAGTGGGAGGGCGGGGAAAGCCCCCGGGCTGCTCCCATAAAAACCTCCAGAGCAGCCCCCTTTCCCATGCGCTGCTTTTCCTGGGGTCAGGATGGGGTTTGGGAGCCGCTTTGGGGTTGCGCTGCTCTGCTGGGTGTTGGCTTCGGCGGCACCCTCTGATCCCTGGGGTTTTCCCCCGAGGAATTCCGGGACGTGGCTGCTGCGGGGAGACTCCTCCCGGAGCCGTGTCCCCGCCGTGTCGCGGCCCTGGGCGCGGGTGGATCTGTCGCAGCTGCGGGCGCTGTCCCCGCACCCCGCGGTGGCCGTGCGGTGCCAGGAGGGGCAGCTGGCGGTCACCGTGCGCAGGGACCTCTTCGGCACCGGGCGCCCGGTGCGGGCAGCGGAGCTGAGCCTGGGCACGGCCTCCTGCCTGCCTCTGTCCCCAAACCCCGCCCAGGCCTTTGTCACCTTCGTGGCCGCGCTGCACGAGTGTGGCAGCACCCTGCAGGTGAGTGGCACCGGGGCCAGGTGAAGGTATCAGCCCCAGAGGTGCCCTGGTGCGGGTGATGGTGGGTTTGGGGTGAGGAGTGCCCGGAGCAGGGCTGGATTTTGGGGTTTGGATAGCCTGGATGAGGCACGCACTCAGCAATGGGTTTGGGAGCAGGAATTTATGGGATAACGGGTCCTGAGGTGCTGTGCTCAAGTCCTGCAGGCTCTGTGACCTCTTTCCAGCTGGCACCTTGTTGGGATGCCAGGACCAAGCTCCGTGGTGTCCTGTAGGCTCGGGAATGTGGCCTCTGTGTCCCGGCACGGCCCCTGCTGGTGCCGAGTTCATTTTCCTGATTTTCTCCCCTCTCCCAAATCCTCCTTCCAGGTGACCCCGGACTCCCTGATCTACAGAACCACCCTGTTCTACAAACCCACGCGTTCTGGCAACCCCCTTATCGTGAGGGCCACCCCGGCCGAGGTCCCCATTGAGTGTCACTACCCCAGGTGAGCGGTGGGGGATGTCCCCGTGCTGCCGTGGCTCTGAGGGGCCGGTGCCCCCCAGGTAATTCCCACTGCTTCCCTTTAGGAGGAGCAATGTGAGCAGCGGTGCCGTGCGCCCCACCTGGGCCCCGTTCCGCTCCACGGTGGCGGCGGAGGAGCGGCTCCGGTTCTCTCTGCGCCTCATGGACGGTGGGTGCAGCCCTGGTGCCCTCATGTCCCTCAGCTCCTCGCTCTTGGGGACATCCTGGGAGTCCCAATGGAGACAAGTCCACCCCACGGGGGTTACTATGCATTTAAGAGCTCCCCACGCTCCCGGGAAGTCCCCAGAGTGACCCTATTCCCTGGGATCTGCATTCCAGACGAGTGGAGCGGGGAGAGGCTCTCCAACGGCTTCCAGCTTGGGGACAGCCTCCGCTTCCAGGCCGATGTCACCTCGGAGGGCCACGTGCCCCTGCGGCTCTTCGTGGATCAGTGCGTGGCCACCGCCACCCCCGACACGAGCTCGTCCCCCCGCTACGCCTTCATCGACCTGGGCGGGTAAGGCCGGGCTCTGGGGCTGCCCGGGGAATGCCGGGTTCCTGTGGGGGATCCCGAATGATTCCCGGCCCTTCTCCAGGTGCCTGGTGGACAGCAGGGCAGAGGACACCGGCTCAGCCTTTGTGTCCCCGCGGCCCCGGCCGGAGTCGCTGCGGTTCTTGGTGGACGCCTTCAAATTCGCCGGAGACGTCGGGAATTTGGTGAGGAGTTGTTGCCACCCCTCCTCCTTTCTCCGGTTTCTCCATGGCAAAAAAGGCCCTAAAATCTCCAAGATTAATGGGTTTTCCTTGATTTCCCCTGCCAGCTCTACATCAGCTGCCACCTGCGGGTGTCCCCGGCGGCTCTAGCCCCCAATCCCTGGAATAAAGCCTGTTCCTTCAGCAAAGCCAGCGGCCTGTGAGTGTCCCTGGTGCGGGGAGGGGACCCGCTCCTGTCCGCAGCTGGGGGGTCACAGGTGCCTCTGTTCCAGGTGGGCACCTCTGGAGGGCACCGCGGCCATCTGCAGCTGCTGTGACACCGGCAGCTGTCCCTCTCCTGGAGGAGATTCCCGGGAATTCCGTGCCCCGGCCGCACGGATGGGCAGGCGTGTGAGGAGGGATGGCCCCGGCCAGAGAGGTGTGTCCTAAAGGTGTCCCCAGGGCCCCTCGGGCTGGGGAGCGGAGTTTGGGCACGGTTTAAGGACAGTCCCAGCTCCTTCCCCAGGTCCTTAGGGAAAGGATTTTAAAAGGAAAGAGGGGAATTTGGGGGGAAAAAAAATTCTGTGCGGGTGGAGAGGTCCTGGCACTGCTGTTCATCCCTGGAAGTGTCCCAGGCCAGGCTGGAGCCACCTGGGATAGTGGGAGGTGTCCCTGCCCATGGCACTGGAGGGACTTTGAGGTCCCTTCCATCCTAAACCCCATTCCATGATTCTGTCCCGATTGTGTCCTTGCATTTAAAACCACTGGAATTCTGCTCTTCTGGTGTCCATATTCCTGTAATTCCCAAATTCCAGCCTGAGGAGGAATTCCCCCTCCTGGGCACTGCCCCTCCTGGGCACTCATTCCCATCTCTTTCCAGATGGGCCCTCAGGGCTGACTGAGGCCGATGTCTCCGTGGGACCCCTGCTAATCCTGGAGTCAGCTCAGGAATTAATGAGCCCCTCTGAAAGTCCGGGATCAGCTGGGAGCACCCCCGAGGGTAGGGATCTTTGTGGGGTTGTGTCTCTGGGCATAACCCGCGGATTGATCTCACTGTGAATTCCCAGTGATTTCACAAAGGGACTCTCTGGAACAATCCCCTGGAGTCATCCTATGGCCTCCTTCCCAAAGTTCCCCAAGGACTGGATGGAGGCTGGGAAGGCAGTAAATGAGTGCTGAGTGGGTTTTTGTCCCTTGCAGGTGCTGCTGGTGGAATTCCCGTGGTGATCCAGGGGCTGCTGCTGGTGGCAGCCGCTCTGCTGAGCCTGACTGCCCTGGGAATGCTCCTGTTAATGTGTCGGAAAAGGCTCTGTCCTCTGGGAATGTCCCAGTGATCCCAATCACAATAAAGAGAGAAGCATTTGTCACCTCCTGGTGTTCTCTGTGGGGTGGGAGCGGCCCCAGGCAGCTTTGGGTGGGAATCTGTCCTCTGGGGAAGGGGTGGGATTGGGGATGTGGAGCTGCTGCCACCTGGAAGCCACTTCCAATCCTCCCAACACTTGGATTTGGGAGGTACAGCTTGATTTTTCCAAAGGTTGTGTCCATTGAAAGGAATCCTAAACAAGCAAGGTGTGGCTCCTATTTTAGGCAATTATTGGTGTTCTGAGGTTCTGAATGATTTCCTGATTCCAGAATTCCTGTTTTCCCTTCCTTTATCCAGTGGGATGCAGGAATTATGCTCCACTGTTGCTTGGAGGATGCAAGGGCAGCTGGAATTCTGGTTGGTTTTACTGCTAAGTTTGGCCTCTCTGTGGGAGAAAACTGGGAAAACCTTGGGAATGGGTAAGGGCTGGAGGTGCCTCTGTTTTGCAGGGGGCTGGATGGGAATGAATTCCATTGTCTTTATGGAATGTGAGAGCTCTGGGATGAACAAAGTAATGGGATTGCATTCCTTGGGCCATGGTTGGAGCTGGAATCCAGCTGAACATCATCATTCCAGGCATGATCCTGGACCTGGGGAATCCCACTCCAGGGCAGCTGCTGTGGGCTCTGGGGACGTGTGAGGGAAGGATAGGGCTGCCTTACTTGGGCTGGGTGCCCTCTACACCTCTGCACTCCTCTTCCCCTGGCTTAATCTGTCTCCTGAGAGCTTCTGGGAACATCCTGGACTGTTGCTGTCCCATTGCAAAGAGAGGCCTTGTGGGGTAAGCACAAAATCCTCCTGACATTTGGTGGGGTGCTCATGGTCCATCCTCTGAGGCTGTCTCTGCTGCGTGCAGGTGGAAGGCAGGACTGAGATTTGCATGCCTGAATCTGCTGATTAGAACTCCATAAACTTAACCACCAGCTCAGATCCACCAGAGTGATCTCTGTCTCTTCTCCTTTGAAAAAAAAAAACTGGCCCAGTCAGTAGGGTGGCAGATTCCATTACTGGCATGGAATAAGATCTTCTCCAAGACTTTTTTTGAGGATTGTTCAAAAATTGGTGTAATTGGAGTAAAGATAGAGGAACAGTTAAACTGCATGAGAGGGAAACTGTAAAATGGTAAAGAAAAGGGAATAATATGCAAGATGTTGTAAATTTGTTTGGAAGCAGCGTGCCATTATATGGAATACAAAGAAAAGGAAATGAGAATGTTACAAAGATGAGTTTGAACAAAGAAAGTGACAAAAAGAGCTGTTATCTCTGTCAATAGAACAATTGCAGAAACAACTGGGGTTGGGGGAAGGAAAAAGTAGAGGACACACTAGAATTTATGATCTGATAGACGAGATCCCATAAAGATCCATTAGTTAATTGCATTCCCAGAAAATTTTGATGGAGATATACTGAGGGACCCTGACTTGGAATTTAGGGATGAGAGTGAATTAGATGAATTGTAGCTTGATATGTCCCCTCTTATCAAAATTGAAGTGTTCCTTGGGCCCCCAAGGGGGAAAATAAAGAAATATTACAAGAACTGTTCTGTGGGATCCTCTTCAGCTGGATAATTTGCAAGAAAGCTGTGGCCAGAAGCCTGGCAAGAGGGAAAGTGGGTATTTGTGGTGTGTCTCTTTGACTAGGGGAGATGATATGAAATCCAAGGTGAAACAGAGGTGGCTTTTGGGGGCCAGGGGTGTTTTTAACAAGGCAACCCGATTCTAACAATGAATCACATTCCATCACACACTGAACAGCTTGCTGTGCAAGGGAATCGACCCTTGGCAATGAGACAAATCACTGCTGTCCCCGTATATTCATTAAACAGCTTTTAACCCTGTCTCAGCTCCCACAGACCCCCAGGCCTTGAAGGTGGAACCCCTGCTCTTTTAAAACTCTATTCCATTATGAAAAGAGACCAACTAAAAGACAACAGTGGAACCAAACATCACATTAATGTTGAGTGGATACACGGAGCCATTCACTAGAAGGGGTAACCAGATTGGAGTCTACCCCCTAAGACTTGTCCTATTTCTCTTTCCAAGGTCCACACTGGGTTATACCAAAATCCCAAAACCCAGCCATTTCACCCAGATCTGGTTTAGATCCAAGCCTGATCGAGGGGGTGAAAACCCCCAGGTCTTTTATTTGTACAGATCAAGTGGTAATGGTTGTAATAATATTGAAGCCTGAGTGTATTGCAGTCATGATCACTAAAAAGCAAGCTGTAATTGTAAAAGTTTAGGAGTCCCACCCATTAATGTGGATTTGGCAGAGGGAAATGAAAGCACAATGTGTGAAAGGCAACCCCCCAAAAATGAAGTGGAAGTTAACTTGCTTAGTTTTCAATGTGGTTTCTTTGAAAAGGGGTATAGATCTAATCAGGCTGGAAGCTGTTCAATGAGTGCTTCATCAGAAGAATACATGGAAAGAGAAGTAGTATCAGACATAATTTATTTATCTTGGAGATACAATTTAATTTAAACTAGTATTGTTTATATTGACACACCTTAACCCCCACAATATGTCCTATTACCTCTTGGACCCATTGGAATCTTAACTTATTAAATTCTTAACTTATTTAAACTTAACAGATTTCTGAAAGTGAGCACAATGGTATTAAAAAGACAGGCCAGCAACAAGTGCTCCTTAATCCACCATGGAGCCTTAGGCCCATGGAACTGTCAGTGCAGGTTCGTATCTCTGCACTTAAACCTACCTGTTATCATTCCTAAATACTGGAATATCTGTACAGAGCTGCACAGGTGAACCCTCACCTCCCCAAAATGAGCCAGGAGAGGTGTGACTGGCATCCCAGGAACAGGATTAGGAGTATTAAATAAACAGCTCAGATGCTGAAGTTTTGGCAAATAAATTAAGCTTGGTGACAAGTGATTTGTATGAGTAAGAACACCCGTAAAAATCTTTGTTGGCATTAGGAACTAGTCAGAGGATTTTGGCTGATATATTGTCTAAATGGCAAAGAAATAAGGAAAAGGACCCCCACCTAATTGTAAATGCACTTGGCATCACCCAGAATAATGTTTCCATAGTTCTCAGCTGTAGAAAAGCTCAGTTGCAGGTGCAATCCACTAAAGCAATAAGGGAAGGTGATGAGGGCACCTTCCCCACTGAGTTTCAAAAGGTAATTTGGGTAGATAATTTCAACTCCAAAAGTATTTGTGATCTTGGCAGTGTCTCCTAAACTTCACTTTTTACCCCACCATCAGTAGGGCCACAGCTTTTATCTTAACTCTGTGCAACATTTAATAGTTGGACTTGATGATTTTAGGGGCGTTTTCCAACCTAAATGATTGTATAAATGCAGTGATTGCATTGGGATTGAGTCAGCATGGAATTGTACTCTGTTAGAAACTGGAGTATGGGCCCAGCAAAAGGGAACAAATGGTGAACTGTCACTGCTGCCACATGTGTTGTGCAGAAACAAGGATTTATTTGTGAATGCAATGCTGTTAAGACCCAAGACATTTGTCTTGACACTGAACAAAATGTTTGTCATGTTGAAATACATCCCAGAGAGACCTCTGAGGCTGTACTTGGATGTGCTGGGAATGGATGTGTTTGCATGAGAGTGCTTTGTGATTCTCTATTTATGGAGGATATGCACAATCCCTCAAATGTCTGTATCTGTAATTTTATTAAAATCTGCATTAACTATGCACCCACCACATCACAGGGAGAGTGAAGAGAGATGGAAAACATCACTGGTGAGAAAATCTGCTCAGGTGATCACCAGCAACCACTGGGGCTATGAATTAGATGTTCCACCTAATTGTAGTCTTGTTAATAATTGTAGTTTTGTGTTTGTTGTTATACTTTTGTTTATATGTCAAATTATTGCTTATATCAAAGTATAATAGCTCTGAGTGGATGCATGGATATTAAGGGATCAGCAAATCTGACATATTATCTTATTAGCCACCCTATTACCACTCAGTAAATTAACTTCTAGCTCAGATCTGCCTGAATGATCCCTGA
>VWYE01011496.1:42427-63471 GCA_013398995.1 Alaudala cheleensis
CCAAAATGAGCCAGGAGAGGTGTGACTGGCATCCCAGGAACAGGATTAGGAGTATTAAATAAACAGCTCAGATGCTGAAGTTTTGGCAAATAAATTAAGCTTGGTGACAAGTGATTTGTATGAGTAAGAACACCCGTAAAAATCTTTGTTGGCATTAGGAACTAGTCAGAGGATTTTGGCTGATATATTGTCTAAATGGCAAAGAAATAAGGAAAAGGACCCCCACCTAATTGTAAATGCACTTGGCATCACCCAGAATAATGTTTCCATAGTTCTCAGCTGTAGAAAAGCTCAGTTGCAGGTGCAATCCACTAAAGCAATAAGGGAAGGTGATGAGGGCACCTTCCCCACTGAGTTTCAAAAGGTAATTTGGGTAGATAATTTCAACTCCAAAAGTATTTGTGATCTTGGCAGTGTCTCCTAAACTTCACTTTTTATCCCACCATCAGTAGGGCCACAGCTTTTATCTTAACTCTGTGCAACATTTAATAGTTGGACTTGATGATTTTAGGGGCGTTTTCCAACCTAAATGATTGTATAAATGCAGTGATTGCATTGGGATTGAGTCAGCATGGAATTGTACTCTGTTAGAAACTGGAGTATGGGCCCAGCAAAAGGGAACAAATGGTGAACTGTCACTGCTGCCACATGTGTTGTGCAGAAACAAGGATTTATTTGTGAATGCAATGCTGTTAAGACCCAAGACATTTGTCTTGACACTGAACAAAATGTTTGTCATGTTGAAATACATCCCAGAGAGACCTCTGAGGCTGTACTTGGATGTGCTGGGAATGGATGTGTTTGCATGAGAGTGCTTTGTGATTCTCTATTTATGGAGGATATGCACAATCCCTCAAATGTCTGTATCTGTAATTTTATTAAAATCTGCATTAACTATGCACCCACCACATCACAGGGAGAGTGAAGAGAGATGGAAAACATCACTGGTGAGAAAATCTGCTCAGGTGATCACCAGCAACCACTGGGGCTATGAATTAGATGTTCCACCTAATTGTAGTCTTGTTAATAATTGTAGTTTTGTGTTTGTTGTTATACTTTTGTTTATATGTCAAATTATTGCTTATATCAAAGTATAATAGCTCTGAGTGGATGCATGGATATTAAGGGATCAGCAAATCTGACATATTATCTTATTAGCCACCCTATTACCACTCAGTAAATTAACTTCTAGCTCAGATCTGCCTGAATGATCCCTGACTCTTCTCCTGCAGCATGGGGGGGTGACATTCATTGAGTTAATGGTGCACTGTGGGATTTCAACTCATCTTTTCTCCTGTTCTGCTTCATTTTCCCTTCCCTTGCTGAGAATCTCCATCCTCTGTTGGTTCATCTTGCTTTCCATCTTGCCATGAGTGGGATGGAGTGGATTTGTGTTCAGTGGCTCTGGGGTCAGTGTTATCTCACATCCTGAGCGGGGTCACTGAGAGGTTTCCAGCACTAAACCAGTGCAGGAATTGGCATTACACTCGTTTTACCTGGTGCCTTCTAGGTCTGGAATGGGGGGGGAATAGGAGGAATAGGGCTGTGAGGTGGAGCCACTTCCAGATGTGCTGTGGTTATTGTGGCTTGCAGCTGGGTCAGGACATGTGCTGGCAGTGCAGAGCCAAAAAAGAATCCAGACCCACCTGGGTGTGCTTCATCTTTCAGTGTGTTTGTATCCAAACTTCCAGGAACTCTTTACAGGAGAACAACCCAGACCCCATAAAAATTAATGGACTTTAAGCCCCTCAGGCCTTCCGGTGGAATTGAAGACTTCTGCCTGTGTTGGAAGTTCAAAAAGCTGCCAGTCTGGGGCTTAAAAGTGTCATCTAAGGGATGGTCATGAAGTATTTAGGGAGAAAACCAAGCTTTAAACAGCTGCAAAGATAGCCAAGGGCTGGGAGCTGAGCCCTGCTGCTGTGTGTGCAGAGCAGCATTGGATTAGACAGTGGCCTGCCTTGTTTGCCTCTCTGATGATACCAGATGATTCCTTGGCCCACTGCATCATCTGGAGAAAAACAGCTGAGCAAATGGAGATATGCAGGTGATCTGCAGTTCAGGGACTTGTTTCTGTCTTGTGGGCTGTTTTGTTTTGTTTTTCGCTGCTGAGCTCTGAGGGGATTTTGGATATTTGACTCTCCCCAGCCTGCTGGCCTTGGCAGAAAGGTTTTAACTTCTCAGCACTGAGTAAGGTAACTGTGAGAGTGTGACTGCTTCAGCCAGCTCGGACCAGGAGCTGATTTATTACTCTACAGAGCCATTGAGAAGCTGGAAATGGGATGTGATTTGTGCTCAGGGCCAGTGCTGGCCTGCTGGGATGAATTCTGTTCAAACCATCACCTGTGAGCGCAGCCTTCCTTCCCCTTTGTATCCACTGGGATCCCCACTGCTGCTCCCCCCCTTTTCTTCTCCCTGCCCACACAGGATTAGCCAGCCCAGATATAATCTCTTCATCCCTCCTGAACTGCTGAGAAATCCTGTGCCAGCTGTTTTTGAGAGAGGAAAAAAAAAAGAAAAAGAAGAAAAAACCCGGCTCTTTTCTAATTTACAAAACTTACAGAGGGGGAGGGAGGAAACGTGGGGTGTAGAGGAACCGGGGAGAATAATTGGGCAATTCCCAGCATCCTCGATGGCAGCTCTTAAGCAATTACGGGGACTCAGCAGCACCCTTATCACAGCACGTTCTGGGAGATTAACCGTCTGCTCAGCTGGCAATTAGAGCTGGGGAAATGGGAAGCTGCCACTTAGCTCTGACTTTGTAGCGGCTGTTTGCACTTCTCCAAGCCGGGCCCCGGGCACTGGAGGGAGGGGTGTGAGCATCCGTGGGGAGGATTAAGTGTGAGCTGCCTTTCCCATGCTGGGAGGGAGGCTTGTGGACAGGGTGGCTGGAGGGGAAGGAAGGCTCTGCTCTGTTTTCTTTCACAGTTTTTCTGTCAAACTGGAAAGCATAAGCTGCTCCCTGGTCCCGTGTTTCATCCTGTTCTGACTTTCCCCTCCATCTTTGTTTGCAGCTTTGGGAAACTTTGCTTGCTGATTCCATCTGTGAGCGCACCAGTGCTGTGTTTATGTGCCAGCTTCATTTGCACGGGAAAAATGCTGAGCTGAGAGAGAGATTTGTCTTTGCCTGGGCCACGGACCTCCTGTGAGATCCTGCTCGGGTCAGCAGGGTGCATTATTTGGTGTCTTTGCTAGTGAAGAGGTTAATGAACCTTCCTACCTCTTGTGCTGTGGTGCATTGCACGACTTGAATGATAAAATGTCCTTTAGCCTCAGCTGCTTTGGTGGGGCTTTGTGTAGACACACTGGCCCAACTGGGAGGGTGGCAAGCCCTCATCTCTGGCCTCCACAGAGCTCTGTGGTGTTTAGTGCTGCACCAAGGCACCACAGGACACTTGCCCAGTCCCTCTGTTGGGGTTTAGAGTCTCAAATAATGATAAGGTAGGGAAAGGACTGGAACAGGGATGTAAAGACAGGTCCCTGCTGCTCCCTTTTTGCATCCCCCAGGCACCAGAGCCTTGGCATGGCCCAGTGCTGTGGATTGAGCAGCCACCCCTGTCCTGCCGAGCAGGTCCCCTGCTCCTGGGGACAGCCAGGGGCTGTTCCATGGCTTTAGCCCTGCTGCTGTGGCAGCTGCACCGTGGCTGTGCTGGCCACAGCAATGCTTGTCACCACGGAGCCACTGATGAAGTGGGTGCCACCAGGTGCCTCTCTCCTGCGGGCTCAGCAGGAACCTCGCGCTTTGGAATTAATTTCAGGATTTATTTTTCTTTTTTTTTTTTCCCTTGCTGATTTATCTCTCGAGTTTTCTAGGCCAGCTGTCCTCCTTTATTATCCTCACGCTACCTATTTATCTCGCCTGTCCCCTGTCCTCCCCGCTCCTCGCTTTGCCTGGCCGTGGCTGAGCTCCTGCCCGCCAGCACAAACAAGCCACGGTGGCGGAGTGTGACAGCTCCTGCTGGGGCCGCATCATCGCGACAGCCGGGGCCGACTCAGCAGAGCCGGTCCCCTCACGGAGGGGCGGGAAGGTGCCCGAGCACCTCGGACAGAGCTCGCTGTGCCCCTCGGATGGGTGTGAAAGCACGGGGAGAACGGCGGTGCCAGCCCCAGGGCCTGTGTGTTGTGCCCAGGGCAATGCCAGCCCCGTGGCCTGTGGGCCGTGCTCAGGGCAGCGCCAGGGCCNGCTCAGGGCAGCGCCAGGGCCTGTGTGCTCAGGGCAGCCCCAGCCCCATGGCCTGTGTGCTCAGGGCAGTGCCAGCCCCATGGCCTGTGGGCCGTGCCCAGGAGAGCCCCATGGCCTGTGTGTTGTGCCCAGGGCAGTGCCAGCCCCAGGGCCTGTGTGCCGTGCCCAGGGCAGTGCCATGGCCTATGGGCTCAGGGCAATGCCAGCCCCAGGGCCTGTGGGCCATGCCCAGGGCAATGCCAGCCCCACGGCCTGTGTGCTCAGGGCAGCCCCATGGCCTGTGTGCTCAGGGTGGCCCCATGGGTTGTGTGCTGTGCTCAGGAGAGCCCCATGGCCTGTGTGCTGTTCTCAGGACAGTCCCCTGCTCTGTGTCTTGTGCCCAGGATGGTGCCAGGCCCTGTGTGCTGTGCTCAGGGCAGCGCCAGCCCCATGGCCTGTGTGCCGTGCCCAGGATCGTGCCAGGCCCTGTGTGCTCTGCTTATGGCAGCACCAGCCCCATGGCCTGTGTGCTGTGCTCAGGACGGTGCCAGCCCCTGTGTGCTGTTCTCACGGCAGCTCCTTCCCCACCCCTGCTGCCACCCCTGCTCCTCTGGCAACCCCAGGGGCAGAGCCAGGGCAGTGCTGGCCCCAACAGATCCTGACTGCACAGCATCCTGCCTGAATGTTGCTGGTTGTGGTCACTGCACCTCTACACATGGCCCTGGTGGTGATGGATATTAGTAATAAAAATAGTAAAAACTAGAGTAATAAAATTCTGCAGTTTTGTCTGTTCAGAAGGGAGAGGTGGGATGGAGGAGATGAAATCCTGGCCAAGAGTGGCTGTGGATATAAGGCAGGGGCTGGTGTATGCCCAACCAACAGCAACAACAAAGAAACCCTAAAACAAGCAAACAAATGAAAAACCCTCAAAAACAATGCCAAACCCACAACCCCCGCCCAAAAAAAAACCCCAAAAAAANGGGCAGGGGCTGGTATATGGCCAACCAACAGCAAAAACAAAGAAACCCCAAAACAAACAAACAACTAAAAAACCCTCAAAAACAACACCAAACCCACAAAAAAAACCCCAAAAAAGCAAATCAAAACCCCCCAAAATTCCCCCCCAAAACCCCAAACCCAGCCAAAAATAATAAAAATTTTAAAAAGTCCATCTCCTGTAGCTTCAGGTGTTATAAACACAGCCTTTGCAGCACTCTGCTTTAACCCTTGCTTCCCCTTCTCCTGCCCTCCAGCCTCTGTGCCCAGCCACGAACAAACCAGATGGAGCCTTCAGTCAGAGGATGACAATGGAAGTAGGTGTAGGAAACCCTGCACCAAAATATCCTGTGTGTAATTTTATTCCCTCTTATCCCACATGCCAGCTCTACCCCACAGCAGAGCTCTCATCTGAAATCAGACATGCTGAGCAGAAATAGCCTGGTGCTTCAGAGATGTGCCTTCAGAGCCTGGAGAGAAACTAACCCTTCATTGCCCACAGCTGTAGGACACAGCTGTGCCTCAGCCTGGCCTTCTCCAGATCCATTTGTGCCTGTTTTAGAGCTTCTGGGGAGCTTCAGGCTTGCATGTGTATTGTGTGCCAAGGCAGCAGCACACACAGGATGCCAGGGAAGGGCCAGAGGGCTGATGTAGGTGAGATGTTGTACTACAGCTGAGTTACAAGCTCCAGGCCTCTGGGGCAGGGCTGTGCAAAGCCACAGCTCTGCCTCCAGATGTGCAAAGCATCACCAGCCCCTCTGGCAAGGGGAGCAGGAAGGAAATTGAGATTGAGCTGTACTTCCCCAGTCGCACTGACTCCTTCTCCATCATCCTGGCCCTGTCAAACCATGTCACGATCCTCCTGACAAGCTGTTGGAGTAAGGACAAGGAAAAACAAGCAGTCAGATTTCTCTTAACTTCTGGAAGCAACAGGAAGGTGGCAGAGCCTTTGATGCCTTGTTCAGTTGAGCAGGCAGAGATGCTCCAAATGGCTCTGACTCAGCACAGCTGGAGAGCTGTATGAGCCACATGTGGAGTGTTCAGTGAGGCCCTCAGTGGAGAGCACAAAGGGCTGTGGGCAGTGTCCCACCTGCTTGGACACTTAGAGAGGTACAGGAGGTTATATCAGTCTGAATCCCACTGGAAAAAAATAAATCAACAAAAGCTGTTTGGTAAAGGCCCTACGTGGTGGCTTGAAAATGTGGATGCCTTCCTTGGATGGGCAGGGAGGGTGTAGGAATTTCTGAAATATTTGGAGGTATGAATTGCCCATTAGGATGCCTTGGATGGGCAGGGAGGGTGTGGGAACTCCTGAAGCATTTGGAGATATGAATTGTCCATCAGGAAAAGGACAGTCCAAGCCAACAAGATCTGGAGGGGAAGGCCTTTTCCTGCTGTGCTTAAATCTGCAGAGGTGGTAGAAATAGAGAACAGGGTAACTGTGCTTCTACCTCCCAAAATAGAAGTAAATTTGGGGTCTGGAGGAAGACAGAAAGAGAGTTGGAGAAGGAGTTTTGAGAAGGAATAACCTCAAGCTGAAGGAGGGTAGATTTAGATCAGACATTGGGAAGAAATTCTCCCCTGTGAGGGTGGTGAGGCCCTGGCATGGGCTGCCCAGAGAAGCTGTGGCTGCTCCATCCCTGGAAGTATCCAAGGCCAGGCTGGATGGACCTTGGAACAACCTGGGATAGTGGAAGGTGTCCCTGTCCATGGCAGGGGACCTGGACCAGATGATCTTTAAGGTTCCTTCCAACACAAACCATTCTGGGATTCCCTAAATCCTGAGGTTAGGCTGTGCAAATGCTGTGAACCATTCCAGTGGGCAAATTATCCAGTGCTCCTGTGGAACCTGATCTTATCTGGGATGCTACACACGAGGGACAAAAGCTCAGGAGAAAAAAATTCAATGGAAATTGTCTCATGTAATGCAGAAAGCAGGACCTGAATCTTTTTGTTGATGGAAAAAGGTGCCTCCATCTCTGTCCTCAGGGCCTAATTCCATCTTCTCCAGAAAATAAGCTGAGTGCACCAATGGAGACTTCATTTTTCAGGACCTTTGCACATGATGGCCTGGTAAAATTGTTATTTTTAAGACAGCCAAACTTTTGGAGAGAGAGATAGCAAATTTTATATTAGCAAGGGACTGCAGAAGTGACTGCACTGTTTGATGCTATTGTGCTCGGCTTGGGGCTGAAAGGGGCTGGTAACCTCCAGAAGGATTAGAGGGAACATGGAAAGGAAAACCCTGAATTTGGATTAAAGATGTTTAAAAGTCTCTTGTATCAGCAAGCTCTTTTCTCCGGGAGAGATTAGGAGTGCAGCTTCTCTCGACAGTTCTGTTAATCTGGTCTCCATGGAAACAGGATGATGTTCGTGGTGACACACTCCCCTAAATGGCTTCTCAGCAGCTGTGTTAAGGGGGGACACTGCCTTTGGTTTGTCACCCACAGCTGGTTACTTTGTCCCCTGTCAGTCCCTGACAGCTGCTGCTGGGGGATTTTTTTCTGCTGCTGGTTTTGTGCACTGGTGGGACCTGCACATTGCAGGGATTTTGCTGGAGAATTCACAGGCTCAAGCCTCCACACTGAACCCAACCAGCCCAGAAAAAGCCACAGACTTTCACACAATCATATTTTTGCTGGGACAGCCTGTGGCTGCTTTGCAAATGTCTCCCACCCTCCTACACTGCCCGGGGGTGACCGAGTGACCTCCTCATTGTGACACCGTACACAGGAGATCTCTGGCTCTGCTGCAGTGACCACTCTTGGACCAATACATGGACAAGGCATTGAGCAAAAAGCTGGGAAATTTGTCTTAAAGCAAACCCAGCCTTGCAATGCCCAGCCAGCACTAAACACTGAGGCAGAGCTGGTGCAGTTTTGCTCTGTGCCTGACTGAGCAGGGGACAGGAGAAAAGCCTGTCCCAGGGATTTGCCTCAAAATGCAACCTGGCCGTGCTAATGTGGCCATCCAGGCTGGGGGTGAAACGGTGGGTGGCTTGTAAACGTTCCCTGCATCTTTCTAAATCCCTTTTCATCCTGAGTCACACGCAGAAGAGCGTGGGTGAGCGCGAGTAGGCAGAGGGAGAGGGGTGGTGGGGCTGCATGAATTTGGATATGCACATCAGCTATCAAACACAGTGCAAAATTGCTGTGAAAGCAATGAAAAAAAGATAAATTTCGTGTCACAGTCTTGAGATGATGAGCTACTGCTGTTTCTGCTTTCTGTGTTAGTGGAGTTAAAGTGGGACTTGCTTGTTGTGATTAGCAAGGAGTCTTCTGCACCTCTCCTCTTCCTAGCTCTTCTCTCTTTCTCTCCCCACTGCTCCACAGTTGCATTTCCCAGTGGATCTCAGCCAGGTGTGTGGGACTGCTGCTGCCTCTAGTCCTTTCAGATCAGTCATGGGTTTGGCTAAAGAACGTTGAAACAAAGAAAACAAAATGTAGATGACCTTTATGTCTGTCTGACTCCAGCTCATGCTTCAAAAACATGTAATGCCATCAGCTAATTCCACCTAGACCTGGGACTGTGTACTTAAAAACATCATGGAACTGAAGAGTCGAGGGAAAGACTTTATCAGCGGTCCTGCTGGCCTGACTGTCAGCTCTGCCCTAAATCAGACCTCAGAGATTTTCATCCCAGAAACTCCACAGCAATCCCAGCTCCCCTCGCAGAGCAGCTCACTGGCCTTCCTGGGGCCACCTGGAATTGCACCAGAGCAAGTCCCTGGGTGTTCCCTGTAAATCCCATTTTGCTTTTTCAGCCTGTGTGACAGTTTTCACAGAAAACAAGTCTAGTCCAAACAGCCACTTCAGATTTAATCTATGAATGGTGATTTATGATGAAATAAAAAGCAGCTACAACAGCTCAGCACAACTGACACCTATGGAAACCCTGGTCTGGCTGTGAGTGACAGGGCTCTGCACACCTGCCCAGGGCAACCTTTCCCAGCTAGAGAGCCCTGGGGAGGGGTCCTGCAGCCTCATTTAAAGAGTCATTCTGTTCCAGAGAGCAGGCAGCAGCTCCCGTGTGGGCTATACCTCAGCAGTCATAATTCGTCCCAGTTTATAAATGAGATGCTTTTCCTGGACTGCCAGGTCCCAGTGACACCTACAAGGCAAGCTGTGATCTCTGTGGCCTGTGAATCATCTCTGATAATGGTGATCCTGCTGCCTGACTCCTACCTTTGTCAGCTGTACAGCACCAGAATTTGTAGATGCACCCAGAGAGCTCCCTGGCACTGTGGCAAAGGAAATGATTTCTTCCCTCTGGAGCAGAGCTCTGGTGGACATCACCTGGGAGGGATGCTCTTAAGGACAGAACAAGGTGATGCTGTTCACCTTTGCTTTCCCTGAGAGGGATTCCTACCTCCCTGACCCAGCCTGGGGAAGATTCAGCCTTTTCCTTCCTCTCACCTCACATCCATGCCTTTTCCAAGCACCAAGGCCATATTAAGTCTGAATTTTCCCTTCTCTTGCCCTTAGAACTACTCAATGCCTGGCTCATGTGCAATAGCCTCCAGCAATAAGGGGAAAACTTTGGCTCTCAGCATCTACTTCTGTTTCTCCCTCTGGAGCATCAGCATCCTGGCCTCAGTCCCTGGAATCAGTTCAGAACCCAGATAAATCTGCTCTGTGCACCAGTGTCCTCTTTACTGTGGTCACAGGAGTGTTGCCCTTTCTCAAAAGGCACCAAACCCTCTGGGAATTAGTGATGGACATGAGCCACACCTTGGAGGTGAGAGCCTCTGCTGGGAGCAGCACTCAGGTGATGGTGCTGGAGGCGCTGGCTGGTGGGTGAAGTGTCTTGGGTGCTCTGCCTGCCTCCTCTCCACCCGTCTGGCACAGCTGACAGGGTGTTGTTGCCTCGCTCTGCATCTCCTTTGCAGCCAGGATAACAACACCTTGTGGGGGTGAGGGTGGATGTTCTTTGGCATTTGTCATCGGCTCGCCTGCGAGCACCCTGGGGAGGCCTATAAATAAGTGAGGGGCTGTGATTCAGCAGCCACTGGAGGAGAAGCAGCTGCCACCGTGTCCATTTCATGATCACTTCAAAAGCCTCGAGTCCTTTCATTTGATTTGTGTTTTTGCATTACGTTTGCAAGGGCCCCCTCCACGAGTGGAGCAGGGGAAGGCGACCTGCTGTGGCTCTGGGAGGGTGGGAAGGGTGGTGTGGAAGGGAACCACTGTGGGAAGCAGCCCCTGGGAGTGATTGCAGGCTCCACCACAGCACCTCCCCTCCTTATTGATGTGCACCTGCTTTTATGTTTCTCTCCCCTTCTGTTTGCTCTGGTGGGTTTTCCTGATGCCTTTATTGCTGGGCAGAGACAGGCAGTAAAAGAAATCGTTCAGGCCAGGCTCGTGGAGAAGCAAGCAGGTGTCTGGCTGTGTTATCAAGGCAGCAACCCTTTTGTATCTCAGTGATGGGACTAATCAGAGACTGAGTGATCAGGGCAAAAAGCACAACTGTGTTCACCTCGAGGCTCTGAGCAGCAAAATTGCAGCTTGGATTTAGGTTCAGGCTGCTGAGTTTAGCTTTACTCATTTAATTCACTCAGTGCTTTGGGACTGTATTGGCAGTCATGGTTTTGTGGGGCTGGGACATGCTGAGGTGAAGGTCCTTTCCTGTGTGTGTTTGAACTTCTGGATGAAACTACACAACTGGAGCAGCTCTATTTTCTGTAGGATTTCTGTGCTCTGCCCTCTGCTAAAATACCCTTAATGAAGGCCCTGGCTTTGTGTCTGTTTGGGAGGGAGGGTGTTTGTCTGTCCCTTGTGTCAGGGTGGGTTAAAATGTGCTGATCAGGGTTGTCCATTTCCACACTGATATTTTGTGGGAAGGGGAATCAGTTGGCTCACAGGGTGGTGAACAGGAACCACAGGAGCATGTCTGCCCTAGGAAATCCTACTGACCCCAGCAGCAGCAACACTGAGCTCCACTAGTGGCCCAAAGCCACCTGAACGTCAGTTCTGTGATGTCTGTGCAGCTTGGAGAGTGATAACCCCCTCTGTGCCCTGGGTGTGAGTGTGGGAACAGCCACAGAGGCACCACAGGCTCCTTCTGAAGCACAGCCAGGATGGAGGGAAGATCCCTCAGCCAGGTCACCCTGCAGCTCTCCCTGTTTCTAATGAAGCCTCGTTCCTGATGGCCACTCAGCCTCTTCTGCTTTCAAGTCAACAAATTACAGAAAAGAAAAAAAAAGAAAAAAAAAGAAAAAAAAAGAAAAAAGAGTAAAAAGCAAAGAGGAGGAGAAAAAGACAGAATGATATATTTTTGTTCACTTTCCCTCTCCTTCTTCATTCCTTTGAGCCATTTTTAACCCAAGCTAATTCAGCTGGAAATATTAATAACCCTATGAGGACGCCACCTCCTTGTAATGAAGTGTAAAGGTCACTTCTGCTCAAATCACACAACTCTTTCATTTTGTTCTCTGCCAGGAACAGCTCCTCTCTTTAATTATTCAGTTTGCTTTTATACTGCAGCTGCTGCTCTCTTGTCTCTAATCCCTGACACTTCCCCATTATGCAAGTCCCCAGGAGGCTGGGTGATGTCACCTGCTGGGTCACCACCAGGGCCTGGCTGTTGTGAGCTGGTGGGGGGAAGGAGAGGCTGGATGTGGAGAAGAAGAGCTGACTCTTGGGTTGCAGTGGTGTTTCTTTGATGGTGTGAGTTGGCTGGTGCTCCCTCAGGGCGTGGGCATTGCAAAACGTGTTCATTTTTGGTTTAGTTGAGTCCTCTTGCATGAGGTGCCACTTGATGAGATGGATAGGAGAGGGGCTGGAGGGGGGTTGGGGCATTCCTGTCCTCCTGATTGACCTGGTGGGTGGATGGAGGTGGGAGGCTGTGGGATGGGAAGGGACCTCTGTGTGGTCACTCCTCACTGAGGAAGTACTTGCTTGTGAAGCCCTAGCATGAGGCAAAACCTCTCAGGTCAGTGCAATGTCCTCCATCCTCAGATGTCTCTTGGGCCATGATGATCATAGCCAGGGAGGAATCACAACTGCAAATGTGAGCACTCCTGGGACAGCCCATGGGAGTCACCAGCACAGAAATGGGCCAGGGATTTGGGGAAAGCCGCTCTCTGGGGATGAATTTGGGGTCACATGGAAGTTCTCCCTGGACAGATGCCCAAGAGAGGGATGGGGAACAGGGCAGTAGGACCATGCTGGTCAGCCTGGAGGAGGGAAGGCTCAAGGGAGACTAAAGGGGCTCCAAAGGAGCTTGAGAGAGAATTTGGACAAGGATTTTTAGTGATTGGACAAGAGGTAATAGCTTTAAACTGATGGAGGGCAGGTTTAGATCAGATTTTAGGAAGAAATTCTTCCCTGTGAGGGTGGTGAGGCTCTGGCACAGGGTGTCCTGAGAAGCTGTGGCTGCCCCATCCCTGGAAGTGTTCAAGGCCAGGTTGGATGGGGCTTGGAGCAACCTGGTCTGGTTTAAAGTGTCCTTGCCTATGCCAGAGAGGTTGGACTGGATCATCTTTAAGGTCCCTCCCAACCCAAATAATTCTGTCATTTTATGATTTCAGTGGCTGAGGTGATTATTGCACTAATTATTACTGTAGCATCCTAAAGAATTAATAACCATAATTAATTGTATGGACCCAAGAGAGCAGAAATTACTTTTGTGGTGGCTGTAACCCCTCCCTCCCTCAAGCACTGCTCACTCCAGAACCTGTGTGCAGTGTTTTATCTCCCTGAATGTTTAAATGACTTGAGCAATTTGGGGTTTCCTCTGTTTCCCCATGGGACTCCTCACTCTCTGCTCTAATTATAACACCACAGCAGCTGTTAATGCCCACAAACAAACACAGGTCCTGGGTAGCTGCAATGAGTTAAGGTTTATATAATCATGTGAAGATTGGAGAGCTGAAAAGCCTTTCTCTGTGCACTGCATGAATCATTTAAAAGGAGCCTGACTGATGATTTTTGCATGTGTGTGTGGTTGTTTCCCTTTTTTTCCCCTGTGGAGTCCAGCTGTTGCTGGCTACACATGGTGTGCTCAGCACCAACCAAACCCTTACCAAAGCCACCATGGCTTCTGAAAACTCCTGTTCACATTCACCTGGTGATTCATCCATGCAGGACATGGGCTGTGCTGGTGGTGAACAAACACACCTGGCCCTCTGATGAGGATGTGGAGGAGTTTTGCTTGTTAATGGTGAGAGGTGTTCTGTGGTAGAAGAAGTCTCACACTGAAAGGACAGAACTGATCATTTCCAAATTATGGCTGGCAAATGAAGCACAGAGACTTGGAAGTCTAATCAAGAGCATAGCCCTGATCAGCTCTTTGGCCAAGCATGGAGACAACCTTTTCCAAGCTGTGCCAGTGCCAGGGGTTTTCCCTCTCATTGCCCCTCTTGGACATGCTTTGGGAGCAATGGCATCGTGGTTAAATCAAGCTACCAATTCAAGCTTTGGAGCTGTTTTCTCTGATGTTGCCTGAGCACTGGGCAGCCATCCCTCACACAACTGGCACCAGAAGGAAACTGCTGTCCACAATTTTGTGACCCTTCTGTGACCATTGCAGTGGATCATTACCAGCAGTGCAATATGCAGGAGCACAGACCAGACTGGGGCACAGTTTGCTCTGTGTGCAGCCACAGTTGCAGCTTGGTTCCAGCTGACAAGCTTATATGACTTCATATCTATAAAACCTGATCTTAAACATTCATTTTAAAACCTCACGTGGATGTAAAACCCAGTGTTCAAAAGCTGCCACTTTTCAGACACAGGGGAGGGAAAAAATAACTGTGAGGTTTTAGGTTAAAATGCAGAAACACTGGGCTGTGGTTTTGTAGATGTGATTTCCATGCTGCCACCATCAGTGGCAGGGACAGTTCAGCACCTCTACTGCCACCATCCTCCTCCCAAGCCCCTAAGCACGGCTCAAAGTAATGAGATTTGAGGATGTGAAAAAGTCCTGGAAGAGCTAAGGGAAGATAATCAGGGCTAGTGTGCTGACAATGGGGGAAGAGGCTGAAAGTGGCAGGGGGCTATGGACTGAGTGGTTGAAATTCCACTTTCCAGCCTCAACATTAGGGCAAATAAAGTCTTTTGGCTGAAGATGGGGCTGTTTTAATAATGCAGACAGTAGAATTAGAAAGAGGAGCTAAGACAAAGGAACCTGCTGGGGTCTGTGAGTGGCAATGCTGTGGGTGATTGCTGTCCCAGACCTGTTCATCTGAAAGCATCTCTGCAGATACCAGCAGGAATTCACTGGTATTTGTGTGTGCTGGAGCCTTCTGGTCCCAACCAAAGGCACTGCAATTAAGGGGAAATAAAGCCAGCTTTTTCTCCTGGCCTTCCTCAATCCCCCAGGTGCCTGTGCTGTGGTGGATGTTCTGTGCTTCACAGGGCCAGCCTCACCTGGGGACAAGCACTGAGCTCTGGCTTTGCAGTCTGTAACCCGGGGAACAGATGGCACCGCCTGACAAATGCACCCATTCCCGCACTTCCCTGCTCCTTCCCGCTGCAAATTGAGGCCTTAAAAAGGATTGATGCCGCTAACAACAGCCTCATCTAGGTGGGCTTTTGGAGGGATTAATGGTTAGTCGCTGGGGGAAGGTTTAATGGTCCAAAGAGATCAGTCTCAAGCCAGTGTATTAATCAGCTGGGGGTAAGGCCATTGCCACTGAAAGGCTCAGCCTGGGGGGGAAACAGGAGGTGAGGGGTGGCAGTGATCCATCTCTGCAGAGAAACAAGCCAGAGGAAGTCAGGAGATCCCTGGAATTCAGAACACAAACTCACTGGTCTTCATTTGGTGTGGACTAGGATTTAGCAAGGAAATGCACAGGGACAAGGCAGTGATGGCCTTGCTTCATTTACTTCTGATACTCTGCAACCCATCTAATGCTCTTGTGGCTGCAGCAGCTCCTGAACAAGCCCTGGGCTTCCAGCCAGCTGTGTCTCCAGCAGTGGCTACTGCACATCCCCACACCCTGTGCTATGGCCTGGGCAGTTGAGGGCTACTGTTGTGAGAGGAAATTTATTTCTAACACCTTGTTCAGAGATCATTTTTCTGCCCTGGAGTGTGAAAACCGAGGTTCTTCTTATTTTTATCCCAGCAAGTCAAAGTGCAGAAGCTATTCTTATTCATATAAATGTCTAATCCTACTCTGATTCCTTCTGAGCTGTTGCATTTGCTTTGATTACTTTTTCCAGTTATAGCTAAAATAAAATTTGCAGTATAACAATCTGCCTGTACAATAAGCAATCCCTGAGATGAGGAGATGAGGGTCCTGCCAGGGAGCCTCTCCCATTTCAGGGGGCAGGAAAAGCTTGGCTGGGTCATCTGCAGCATCAGTATAATATCATCTCTTGGGGCCCAGGCTGGGAGAACAGTAGGATTCCTGGTGAAGGAGACCTGCTCCCAGGTACTGGGAGGTTTCTGGAGCAATTTTCAATTGCCTCCATGCAGTGGGACTGTGCAGGGCCAGGCCTGGGTCTGGGAAATGTTACAGCAAGCTGCTGTGGGTGGCTTGGGGTCAGGAGGCTTTTTAATTGCTTGAAAGTGAGGTCCTTGTGCTTTATCCTCACAGGGGCTGTTTTGGGCCACCAACAAAGAATCTGATCTTCTGAGGAGAGCTCTGGCTTTGCTCTAGAATCTGATCACAGTGAGAAGTTGTTTCTGTTCTGATACATTTTTAGGTGGCCGAAAATCTACATTATTTTTGGATTTTTCTTTTTTTTTTCCATTTTCCCCTCTGTACTTGTTCCATCCAAAGTCATGAACTACATGTGAGGTCAGGTGAATTACCTGCATTCATCAGCTGCCTTTTGGATCAAAACCTCTTCTAAAGTCACATCCTGATTTTCCTCCTCCTTCCTGCAAACTCATGTGTCAGCCAAATGAATTTCTGCTCCCTTGGGANTCTGTACTTGTTCCATCCAAAGTCATGAACTACATGTGAGGTCAGGTGACTTACCTGCCTTTTGGAGCAAAACCTCTTCTAAAGTCACATCCTGATTTTCCTCCTCCTTCCTGCAAACTCATGTGTCAGCCAAATGAATTTCTGCTCCCTTGGGACACGGCTCCTGGAAAGCCTGCACCTCTGGATGGTAAAAGCCAGCATGGTCCATGTACTCCAGAGCTGCAGCACTCCTGCTCTCCTCCTGACTTGGTATTTTCAAGAGTCAGCAAGACAAACCAACCCCCCTGAAGAGGAGCTGTGACAGTCAGCAGGTGAAAGCTGCCACTGCAAGAGGTACTTGGTGTCAAAAAGTGTTTTTGTGTGCACATGGCTTAGGGAACCAACAGGGTGAGCAACATCCTGTGTCTTTGGATGGTTTTTGCACATCATTTAATATAGATTTTCCAGCCTGCAAGGGCAGTGGCCTCAGTGTAAGGAATTACAGAGCAGGAAGGAGGTGGCAGACACCAGGGATGAGCTGAGCTCGTGGCATTCCCTTCCTAGAGTGCAAAGCCAAGACCTCCCTGCTTCTCATCCCTCTTTTCACAAGGGGGATGGTGTCTGTGGACTCAGTATTCTTCACTTTTCGATTACCAAGAGTTCCAAACTAGATATTTCTATTGCTTTAGTTTATGAAAGATGGAGATGGTTCCAACCTGCCAAGTTTCCCCCTAANTTGAATTCAGGTCCTAAACACTGTAAGAATGTTGGCCATCTATGGGTCCACATGGAATGGTGACCCTATAACCCCTAAAGCCAGCAACATTTATTAATGGCTTATCTGAAGTCTCTGGAGCAAACATTTCAGTCCCTTCAGCCAGGGAGAAGTGGGTTACTTTGTGAATATCAATGCAGATCAAATAAAACATATCTCAAGGACAAATGCATTTGTTCTGAGCATTTGGCCAAAGAAATCAGAAATGGTTCTTTAAAATACAGCAGCCTAGAGCAAATTTTTATCTTCTTTTTTTGAGCAGTGAAAGTTGATGACCAAGCTATAACTTGAAATATGTGGTAGGATACAGCAAAACCAATGCCACTGAAATTACCTTGCAGTTTGAACACGTGGATCTGAGGATTTGACAAAAACATTTTCTTTGTTCTACAGACATGAGACCATTTTCCTTCCTTTTATGTGTAGCACCCCTGGATTGTTTGGCACTGATCACAGCTGCTCTGGTGTTCTCTTTGATGAATCCACTTGTTGGGTTTATTTTGTTTGGGGTTTTTTTGTAGGTTTGGTGTTCCTTTTTTGGGGATGGTGGGTGGGTAAGATCTTACTGGGCATGATGGGAAAGGGACAGTTAATTTTTGTCATGGATTTGGCAGAACTGGGCCATCAATCTCAGCAGAGCATGCACAAGGTGTCTGAAGTGGAGAGACACAAAGATCCAACTGCTGCTTTCTTCCTTTTCTTATGTGAAATGAAAGCCAAAAACAAAAAAAAAAAAAAAGCAGGAATAGGAACCAGAAACCTTCTGTTTCCAGGCTTGATGGAGCAATCCTGGGGCTATCAGCAATACTGCAAAGGGAGAGGGGAAGGAGGGAAGTTGATGACTCACAAGAAGTTTCCCTGTCATGATTTTGCTGCGTCGTTTTGTGTTCTCTGGATGACTTAGGCAGAGACGCTTTTCCCTCAGCTCTAATTTGCTGCCAGATGAATATATTGAGTAGCAGGATATTGAGAAGTCATGGGAAACTAATGAGAAATGCCTGAATGAACTCAGCATGTTCCTCCACTTGGCTTTTAGGCTTTAATATCCCCATTATGCTGGGCAGAGGGGATACAGGGGCTGTGCAGTTCCGTTTGCTCTTTGGTTTAGTGCCAAAATGGGACAAGGAGTAATGGTTTGAAACTTAAAGATGGTAAGTTCAGACTAGGCACAAGGACAATTTTTATTTTTATAATGAGAGTGGTGAAAACTTGGCATAGGTTGCTGAGGTTGAAGCCCCATCCCTGAGAACATCCAAGGTCAGATTCTGAGGCTCTGAGCAACCTGATCTGGATGAACATTTCCCTGCTCATTGCAGGGAGCTTGGACTCGACTGAATTTAAAGATTCCTCCTAGCCCAAACTATTCTTCAATTCTGTGTTTCTACCTGTTTGGCCAATGTGTGGTCTTAGAAGTTCAGTCACCCAGAATTGTTGTTGTACATGTTATTTTGAGGTGTGACAGTTCTGGCCTTAGAAAAATCCTTACTACTGTCTCAACTTCCTTCTCAGAGCTCCTGATCTCTGTTGGATGCTGGGGGGCCTGGGTGNCTGAATTTAAAGATTCCTCCTAGCCCAAACTATTCTTCAATTCTGTGTTTCTACCTGTTTGGCCAACTTAGAAGTTCAGTCACCCAGAATTGTTGTTGTACCTGTTATTTTGAGGTGTGACAGTTCTGGCTGACTGCTAATCCTTACTACAGTCTTGACTTCCTTCCCAGAGCTCCTGATCTCTGTTGGATGCTGGGGGTGTGACAGAAGGGCTGGTTGGTGAAGGATGTTCCTCATGCAATGTCCTCATGGCAAAGGCCACAGCAGACACTGAGCATTTCCAAGATGCTGGCTGTAAACTCTTGGGCAGGGATTCTGTGTCTTTCTGGCCTGGTGAGTTCCTGCTGCTCTATATACTCTTTGAGGTTACTGGGAGTTTCTGTGGCTAAAATGGGAGGAGATTATTGGCCCCTTTCTGCCTTAAAATATGTTTGAGATCTGCCTGAACCTGTCCAGCAGTCAATATGGCAAAGGACTTTTTCCTTTGTGATGGGCACAGCTGAGGGCATGGCTGCCAGCAGCCCTGGACTGCATGATCTTGAAAAACAGATTGCAGTGTGCAGGACTGAATTGCTGCCACGGGTATTTTTTGACCAGACCTAAAGTTATTTCTGCAGGAAGAGTGGTGTATCCCAGGAAATCAGTACTCCAGTCCCAGATGGGCAGCTTTGCCTTCAGCTCTGATTCAGGTAGTGTTTTACCCTGAGGAGATGAGAACACCCAGAGAGGCAGAACAGTGTGAGGGAGACATCTGTGTTTCACCACACATTTGGCAAGGGGAGGTGGCAGCAAAAGTTCCTGAGGAGGTTTGTCAGGGTCAGTAACACTCCAGAGATGCAAATCAGCCCCATGGCAGCCTGGCAATGACTCAACCTTTCCCCACAGCCTGTTCTTGCCCGTGTGTGTGATACAGGCTGCTGCAAAGATGGGTTTCATTTTTACAGACTTATCACCTTCCTTGGGCCTTTCATGCAGCAGAACGATGAAAGGCAGGAACCTTATGGCAGCTGAATAAAAGTCATATCCCAGCAGCTGTGAAAATGTCCCTGCCTTGCTTTTCCAAGGAGTCCATGAAGGAGCATGGTGACACCCACGGCTGCCACCTCCTGTCCACAGTGGCTGCTTTCTCCCTGGGGGCTCTTTAGGCATCCATGGCATGTGCACCATCCCAAAACCTCACCCAGGGGCACCCAGCACACGCCCTGGGGGTTTCACACCATGGTCAACTGGTGTTGATAAGGTGGGTCTGTGCCTCCTGAGCCCAGCAAAGGGTGGTGAGCACAGGAGAGGGGCTGCAGAGCCCTTCAGCAGCCGGGGCAGGGCCCCTCCCTCACAGATGGCTCTGCCATCTGATCCCAGAGTTGTCTGCCTTGCCACGTGCTATCCTGTGCCTTGTGAAGGAGGCAGTCAAGAGCCTGGAGTTCTCTCAGATAAATGGCTCAGCTCAGAGCACTGCGGCTTGATGTTCCTGAAGCTGCTAATCCTAATTAACAGGCTTTCTCTGAGTCCCTTTTATACCACTCCAGCAGGCCAAGTGGGCTTTAAAGTGAATGGAAATTACCCCATGGAGCTCTCCCTGGAGATGTTGCTATGCCGACCTGCTCAGAGCAACTACTGAGGCTCCTGCCTCTCCTCCATCCTGTTGTTCTTGCTGTCACAGAGGCTCAGGTGGTGCCAGAAGGGTGGCTGGGACAGAAAGGGCCCAGACTCTCTTATTTACTGATTCTGGAGGATGTGAGTAGAAGGGGAAAAACAAGTAGAGAGAGGTAAAACAGTGTCAAGCATCAACAACAAAAACAAACCAACCTGAGAGTCCTTTTGACAGAAAACTGAGTCGATTTTCTGATGCACAATCCTTTAAAAAACAAAAAAACACCAACCAACCAACCAACCAACCAAAAAAGGAATATTTTTTCCCTTTTTTTTTATTTTATTGGAGGTCTGCAGGCAATAGGGCATTTCCCCTGGGTTTCCTCACCCACTCTGATGGTGTGTTCTACCCCAGCCCTTCACAGCAGGTGCCTCCTGCCCTCCATGGGCTGCCAGAGGTTGTGGTGCTCCCCTTTTCTCCATGAGGGGAGGCAGCTCCCATCCCATCCAGACAGGAGTGTCTGTCTCCCCCCTTTACAGCCTGGAACATTTTTTGGCCACTCTCATTCTCCTTAAATTCATTCTCCCCAAAGTCTGCAAATCTGAGGCATTAAGGGGAAGACAAATTATAATGAATGTATATTAAGAATATAAAAAGTAACGACTTAATATAACTTTTTCCCTCTCCCCTTCCCTCCCCCTTCGTGACCTCATGCTTCTAACATTTTAGGAACTGCTAAATCTTGGAGGGATACACAGTGTGTCAGGGAGAGCTGGAGGTGCTCCATTTGTGGGCTGGTGCACTCAGGCAGCAGCACCTTCCCTCCCTGTGCCTCAGTGACACGTAACAACACCTCCCCTGGCACTCAGAAGTGGGGCAAGAGAGGGGGATAAAGGGATTAAAACGTTGAAGTGCCACAGATGTGGCTGTGTGAGCCCAGGGTGGCTCTTGAGTGAGGCCATCTCCAGAGCTGGGCTTGTCCTTTGGGTTATGATTGCTCCAAAAGTTACCAGCACGAATAGGGGTGGAGAAAGACTGAAATAAAGTCCACCAAATGTTACTGCCAAACCCCCTCCACCCCACGACACTCGGGGGAACAGCAGTTATTTTATTTACCATGGCA
>VWYE01011496.1:63883-110244 GCA_013398995.1 Alaudala cheleensis
TGTGCCTCCTGAGCCCAGCAAAGGGTGGTGAGCACAGGAGAGGGGCTGCAGAGCCCTTCAGCAGCCGGGGCAGGGCCCCTCCCCTCACAGATGGCTCTGCCATCTGATCCCAGAGTTGTCTGCCTTGCCACGTGCTATCCTGTGCCTTGTGAAGGAGGCAGTCAAGAGCCTGGAGTTCTCTCAGATAAATGGCTCAGCTCAGAGCACTGCGGCTTGATGTTCCTGAAGCTGCTAATCCTAATTAACAGGCTTTCTCTGAGTCCCTTTTATACCACTCCAGCAGGCCAAGTGGGCTTTAAAGTGAATGGAAATTACCCCATGGAGCTCTCCCTGGAGATGTTGCTATGCCGACCTGCTCAGAGCAACTACTGAGGCTCCTGCCTCTCCTCCATCCTGTTGTTCTTGCTGTCACAGAGGCTCAGGTGGTGCCAGAAGGGTGGCTGGGACAGAAAGGGCCCAGACTCTCTTATTTACTGATTCTGGAGGATGTGAGTAGAAGGGGAAAAAACAAGTAGAGAGAGGTAAAACAGTGTCAAGCATCGACAACAAAAACAAACCAACCTGAGAGTCCTTTTGACAGGAAATTGAGTCGATTTTCTGATGCACAATCCTTTAAAAAACAAAAAAACACCAACCAACCAACCAACCAACCAAAAAAGGAATATTTTTTCCCTTTTTTTTTATTTTATTGGAGGTCTGCAGGCAATAGGGCATTTCCCCTGGGTTTCCTCACCCACTCTGATGGTGTGTTCTACCCCAGCCCTTCACAGCAGGTGCCTCCTGCCCTCCATGGGGTTGTGTGGTGCTGTTGGGGGATGGAGCCCTTTTCTCCATGAGGGGAGGCAGCTCCCATCCCATCCAGACAGGAGTGTCTGTCTCCCCCCTTTACAGCCTGGAACATTTTTTGGCCACTCTCATTCTCCTTAAATTCATTCTCCCCAAAGCCTGCAAATCTGAGGCATTAAGGGGAAGACAAATTATAATGAATGTATATTAAGAATATAAAAAGTAATGACTTAATATAACTTTTCCCTCTCCCCTTCCCTCCCCCTTCGTGACCTCATGCTTCTAACATTTTAGGAACTGCTAAATCTTGGAGGGATACACAGTGTGTCAGGGAGAGCTGGAGGTGCTCCATTTGTGGGCTGGTGCACTCAGGCAGCAGCACCTTCCCTCCCTGTGCCTCAGTGACACGTAACAACACCTCCCCTGGCACTCAGAAGTGGGGCAAGAGAGGGGGATAAAGGGATTAAAACGTTGAAGTGCCACAGATGTGGCTGTGTGAGCCCAGGGTGGCTCTTGAGTGAGGCCATCTCCAGAGCTGGGCTTGTCCTTTGGGTTATGATTGCTCCAAAAGTTACCAGCACGAATAGGGGTGGAGAAAGACTGAAATAAAGTCCACCAAATGTTACTGCCAAACCCCCTCCACCCCAAGACACTCGGGGGAACAGCAGTTATTTTATTTACCATGGCAACAGACTGAGGGGAACCAGCAAGGCCTTCCCCTGCTTTACAAATAATGACTTTAAATGGCTGAGACTGCCCCTGGGCAGTGCTGACTTGAAGCAACTTCTGCCTGTCTTAAAGAAAAACTACAAACCCTAAAATATCCACCACCCATCAAAAAACATCAGTGACATTTCCCCCTACTTTCCAACAAGAGAGTTTTCTCTGGGGAAATAAATTAACCAGCACCTGTAACCTCATCAGGAGGGGACAGGGGACAATTTTTTACCCTTCTCACAAGGTGTAGACAGACAGGGGTGAGGATGGGCAGTGTTTAATGTTGTTTATTATGTATAATAAGAAGCATCCAGAAGTCTCAGTTGAGGACCAAGCCCCGGAGTGGCAGCCCCTGTACAAACACACAGCAGCACAATCCCTGTCCTGAAGAGCACACAGGCTAAAAATGGTTCCTTATGCGGCATCATTTGGAGGGGAAGAACAGGAATTGGAGGCAGAGAAATGAAAAATCAACCTTTTTCCTGATTTCCTTTTATATTCCAAACAAAGGCCACAAGACTTAACTGCTGAGATCATAATTTCCAGCCCCCATCATTAGCTACTAGGATAGCAGAGTGATAGAATCATAGAATCATTTTAGGTTGGAAAAGACCTTTTAAGATCATTGTGTCCAAATGTAAATCTAACACTGCCAAGAACTCCATTAAACCATCTCCCCAAGTGCCACATCTCCCTCTTTTAAACACCTCCAGGGATGGTGACTCCACCACTTCCCTGGACAGCCTGTTCCACCCCCCTTCCCATGAAGAAATTTTCCCCAATATCCAACCAAAACCTGCCCTGGCACAACTGGAGCGTATTTTCTCTTATCCTGTTTCTTGTTATCTGGGAGAAGAGACCAACCCACCCCTGATCACACCCTCCTGTCAGGGAGTTGTAGAGGGCAATGAGGTCTCCCCTGAGCCTCCTTTTCTCCAGGCTGAGCCCCCCCAGTTCCCTCAGCTTCCCCTCATCAAGTTTTTGCTCCAGACCCTTCCTCAGCTCTGTCCCAAATCTGACCCCAGAGCTGAGGTGTGGCCTCACCAGTGCCCAGCACAGAGGCACAGCTCCCTGCCCTGCTCCTGCCTGGGATGTGTTTGCTTCCACCATGGCAGGGGGATGTGAATGTGACTTGCTGGTCCCTGGGAAGGAGGAGAGGGAAGCCCAGTGCCCATTTGGCTGGGGAGGCTGACAGCAGGAAGCTCCTCCACCAAATTGCTGGGGAGGGGAGAATGCTGAGACCTCCCTGAGAGAGGAGGAGGCAGCAAAGCCACCGGGTGTTAAAAGCAGCCCAAGTGCTTTGCAGCAGCCCTGGTGCCTCTGTGCTCCCTGCCCAGAGCAGCTCAGCTCAGCCCCACGATTTTGCTCTGTGTCTAATGCCAGCCTGGGAGGGCACAGAGGGGCTCCACTCCCAGGGCCAGGCTGAGCAGGGCATCTCATGGCTACTGGGTGTCTCTGTGCCCTGGGCTCCTTCCTGATAGCTGGGAAAGCATTTTATAAGGGAACTGGAGCCTTGCAAAGTAATTCCAAAAGAATGGCAGATTTTTCTTTTTGGCTTTTCTTAGCTTTCCTTTTTTTTTTTTTTTTTTTGAGATACTATAGAAAATTAAAAACATGATTGAATTTGTGCATGCCTTTATTTTTTGTGCTATGGATGATGGGCACAGATTTCCCTAAGCCAAAAAGCCCCCTCCCTCCTCCTTCCCCAGCCTTAGTAATCAGCTTCCTTGTGCTCCAGCCCACGCTAGACTATTTTCCTCTGTCAAATCCTCCATCATTGGTTAAATTACCTGGGTGTGTGTTGGCTTTATCTTTTTTTGGTGAAATTGTACAATCTTTCAAGTCTACTTTGTCCGAGTCCCTGTCATCCTCTTAGGGTTTTTGTACACCCTGTTTCTCTCCTGGCTGATTTTGTAAAAGGTCCAATTTCAACAAGTTGCTGCTCCCAGGGCTGAAGTCTGTTCTCCAGTGCCCATGACAAATCATATACGTTCACCAGGAGCTTCCAAGCTGCAGCAAACTGCAGCCATTTAGGCTCCATTGCACAGGGCTGTTCATTTTTTTTATCCCTTCCACCCTCCTTTTCTCAGCTGCTCCCCTTCCACATTTTGCTCCCTGTGCTCAGCGCAGCCTCCACTGCCTGCACACCTCTCAAGCCACCATCCTGTTGAGGAGGTATCTGGCACAGACCCTGGTTTTGCCACCGGGGCGTCCCCTCCCACGCACCCCCAGCAGCTGCCTGCCCAAACGCGAGGACGTGCCTCGCTCAGAGCCTGTCCTGTGAGCCAGAATCCATCCAGGATGCTCTTTCCTTTTGGCTCCCCACAGAGATCACAGGACCCTGTTTAATCCAGCTCCCTGGCGGTGTAGGGCTGAGTCATAGCAGGTTTTTCTGTTGCTACATCTAATAACGCTTTGCTGCTGCTGGGAGCAGAACATCAACCAGCTTGGCTGGGAGTCGGCACTGTCACCCAGCAGCTTCCCTTGTCTGCAAGTTGTTTTGATTCTTTTCTTAGACTTCTCCCTCTCTGTGTCTTTCTCTCTGAAACATTAATTTCCTCTAATTAGAGCTTCCTTAACAATTCTTTTTTTCCCCCCTCTCCTCGGTTAATTTCCTCTAATTAGAACCTCCTTAATAATTCTTTTGCTAAATCAATTTCCTCAAGTTAGAACCGCCCGCCACAATTTCTTTCCTCCTTTTCAAGAGCTGTCGGAGTAGCTAAGCAAATTATGCTTCTGAGTAACCTTTATCTCTTACTTGGTATTTTAAAAGAACTGTAACAGGTTAGACAGGCACAATTTCCCCTTTCAGAGCTCTGCTGGTCTGACCCCATTAGGTTATACTTAGCTGAGTGTTGTACTATTGTATACTTAATAAGATGCTCTAGCTGTTCATCTGGAACCCAGGTAAGGCTGCATTTGTGAATGAATTAAACATGACACTTCATTATTCAGATCAGATTTAACAGTGTCAAAATCCGTCTTTAAACCAGATCAAATTGCTCTCCAAGAATATGTAAAAACTCCTGCCCCTGTTAGCTGTCCTGTGAGCCAGCCTTTCCTAACTTTTCCTCTGCAGCCATGCCAGCTTTTTCCTCCTGACAAGCCTGTTAAGTTCTAATTTTTTTTCTAAAACATGCTGGTTTTAAAAAAAGATCTTTTCTGTTTCTAATTTACACAGTAAGTAACTATTAACGGCCCACTGCTTCTCACAGTCATGCTGTGGGCCACATCAGCAGCTGGTGTAAATGGGGAGGCAGCCAGGTGACACATTATAGACCTTGGGCCTGAGTTTCCTCTTCTTCATTACCCAGTTTCTCCCCAGCTGAAACTCTGTGATGCATTTCTCCATCTCTTTAAGATGGGACCACCTCACTACGTTCGTCCTTCTTCAAATCCATCAAGGACAACTCACTGCACTTCCTGATTTTATGAGGAAACAGGCCAAGGGGTGATGGCGACTGGGAGGGGTCACCCAGTCAGAGGGAGAGCTCTTGTTTTATGCAATTATGAAAGAAACAAAGAAAGGAACACATCTGAGCTGCAGCAATGCACTGGTGGCTGTGTGTGTTCCCTTTCCTACACCCCCTCCTCAGGCTGGCACTGACTGCCCAGCACAGAGCTGATGGCATCAACGAGTGTCACTGTGTGGGACAGCACTGCCCCTCTGGGACTCACACATGTGACACAGGGCAAAGGAAACTACCACACAACAGGCTCAGGAGGCTTCTTCTGGCCTTTCTCACGAGGATTTCCTCCCTCTTTTGGCCATGCCCAACTGCAGAGCCCGCTCTGAGTCCTGGTCACACAGCAGAAATGTCACCCTGGGCGCTGGAGAGTCTGCTCCAGTGAGGCAGGGGGGCCCCTGCAGCCTGAGAAGTGCTCTTCATCACCGTCTGATGGCAATCAGCAGTGCCTCGGTGGGTGGGTGTCCTGGAGTGATCCGTGAGGAATGCTTCACAGATACTCCGCAGGGAGCTGGGGGAGGCTTGCAGCAACTCCGTCCTCCTCGGTGCCACCATCAGATGTCTGGGCAGGCCCGAAATGTTTTAGCCAAGCCTGGATACTGTGGGAAAGCTGCACTGCTTTTCCTTTTCCACACTATTTCCTTCTGGCCTTTCTGAGCTTCTATCACCCCACGAAGTCAGTTCTGGTGGAAGTGGGGCAGAAGTTGTATTTTATTTCCTTTGCAGTCCTAATAACTATGCAGAAAACTCCATTTGCCATCACTTCCCTTGAAATTTCGGAGTAGGGCTGGATGGAAAAATGAAATGCATTAAGGTTTTTGTTTCTGACAAAATCCCTAATGCTTGAGATGGGAATAGGATGTTTTTTGGGTAATCTTACAAGGAGTACAATGCTGGTGGTGTTGGAGAGAAGGCTGTCTGGGGAAGGGTAAATTTTCTAAAAAGATATGTTAGAAGGCTAAAAAAAAGCTGTTTGGTTCTTCTCAGAAGAGATGAGAGAGCAGGAAGAGGGAATCACCAGGTCGGGTTGTTCAGACTGACAGCTGACTACAACAGGAGAGACGTGCCGTTCTCTACGCTCCTCGAGAAGCCCCCCCTTGCTGGTGCCCAGTCCATCCCAGCTGAGGACGCAGGAGGGCTAGAGATAGAGATAGGCAATCCAGTAGACGATGTTGAAGAGCAGGAAGGCGGTGGGGAAGAAGACGCGGGAGTAGGAGTCCAGGCGGGAGATGTGGATGCGGACCCGCCCCTCCCGCCACATTCCCGTCTGGCAGTCCTCGATGCAGCAAAAGAACCTCTCACATTCCTTCCCCTCCAGGCACGGGGAGCCGGGCTCGTCATCCTCATCCTCCTCCATCTCCGGGGGCCAGTGCATGATGTGGTTGATGTTGATGGTGGTGAAGGTTGGCATCACCTGTGCACCGGCAGGTGGCTGTGAGGGGGAGACCAGGGCAGGTTAAAGGGGAGGAAAAGGCAGCAAAACCTGTTCTGGACACCAGCCCCCACCCAGCTGGCAATGGATCAGATCATCCTGGGTGCAGCTCAATGGAGAGGGATGACTGATCATCCCCAGTCTCTGCACCTGGTTGTGAATCACCACGTTTGAGTGCTGGCAGCTCCCTGCGTGAGTGTGAGTGTTCTTCCTGGCACCCCAGGGCACAGCCCTGCTCTGCAAAGGTCTGGCTGCACTGATTCCCCATCTGTGCCAATAACAGTCAGTGCAGGAACACGACCTGTTCGATCTGTTCTGGCCTCTTCCCTCATTTCCCTGAGCTCAGCTGTCTCTGGAGACACAGCACACAGCCCAGATGTGTCTGCTGCCAGTGACTGCAGGAAAGCTGGGGAAAAGCTCCTCTTGGCCCATCATGAGCCTCTGTTCACCCTGGGATGTGAGGGTAGGGGGATATGAGGGATATACTGTGAAATGAGCCTGGCACACAAGAGATACATTTGTCTTTTTCTGTTTCTGTTCTGCCCCAGTTCAGACGCCTCTTTCAGTTCATGTGTCAGGAGTACCTGCCATGAGCTCGGGCAGGTCTCATGACAGAGGATGAGGATGAGGATGAAGAGAACTGTGACTGCCATGGGTTCACTATCCCCACGCTCAGGAGATCTTCTGATGGAAGACCACAAAAATAAAGTCAGCTTCTGCATCTCTGTGACCTAAGACATTTCTGTAATCCAGAGAGCAAACTGATACAGGTGTCCTAAAGTGGCATTTACATTCAGTCATGTGAGTAATTTTAAACTGTTGTATAAGCTCTCCAGCAATTCTGAAGAGAGCACAGGCTCTGACAGGGCTTCCTTGTTTCAAGGGAGCCTCAGCTGCTTTTTCTGGCTGTGTCTCACCTCTCACACCCAGCACACAGAGTGGTCTGAGGACTGGATGAACTCAGTAGGGGTCAGGCACTAAACCACACCAGCAGTTCCCAAAGCAGGCTCAGGGAGGATATTTTTAAACAGCCTGGGGTTGTGACAGCATCCACCTCTGCTGGCCCCTCTGACCTACCAGCCTGGCTTTCCTGTGGCTGTGCTCCAGGGGTTTCTTGTTTCCCACCAGGTAGTTGAGCGTGGCGTACTCCATGAGAGCAGCAAAGACGAAGATGAAGCACACAGAGACAAAGAGGTCCATGGCTGTGATGTAGGAGACACGGGGCAGGTGCTTGCGGGAGATGGTGCTCAGCGTGGTCATGGTGAGCACAGTCGTGATGCCTACGAGAGAAAACAGCTGGTTCAGTACTGACAGGGAGCACTTCTGTCTTCTACACACCCCCACCCCTCAAAACAGCCCCATTTTCCCAGCGCTCTGGTTGTCTAATCTCATTTTTGCTCTGCTCAGCCAGACTCTGGTTGTGAGGAACCCTCTGGCAATGCTCTGTGAAAAAGAATGATGTTCAAAACTCAGGTGTCACACAGGCCATCAATGTGGGCTGGTGAATGAACTGGAAACTCAGACTCTGCATGAAGCTGGGTTGGTCATGCAGGGCTTGGCCTCACCTCCTGTCCTCCATGTGCCTCAGCACAGCTTCTAGAAGGATCTGTTCCATGATCTTCCCAGGCACAGAGGGGAGGCTGACAGGTCTGTAGTTCCTGGGGTCCTCTTTTCTACCCTTTGAAAAAATGGGTCAATATTTCCCCTTTTCTGGTTACTACCATGGCTTTTCAAGTGTCATGGGGAGTGGCTTGGAAACCACATCAACCATGGTGTGGGATGTATCTTGTCAGGTCCCATAGACTTATGGATGTTCAGGATCTTCAGGTGGTCTCAAAGCTGGTTTTCTCTTGCAGTGAAAGGGATTTTGCTGCTCCAGTCCCTGCCTTGCAGTCCATCCACTGTGGAATGTGGGGAGAGAGGCTGCCAGTGAAGACTGAGGCAAAAAAAGTATCTCAGCCTCCTTCTCACCCATTTTTACCAGTTTGCCAGTTGTTTTCAACTTGCTTTGACCTTCCCTTTCTGGCTGACCAACCTGGAGAAGCCTCTGTTCGTATCCTCTGCATCCCTAACCCCATCCTTGGACAAGTGGGCAGTGTTCCTGTGATCCCCCCAGGATACCTGTCCCTGCTTCCACTGCCTCTGCATTTCCTTCTCACCCTTTAGTCTGACCAGAAGCTCTTGACTCATCCATGCTGGTCTCTTGCCTTCCTTTCCTGATTTCTTACACCTGGGGATTGAGAGCTCTTTGGAAAATGTCCTGAAAACTCTGCCAGTGCTGCTCTGCTCCCTGGCCATCAGGCTGCCCTGTAGTAGATACCAATCACAAGATTCCCTTTATTTCCCTGGTCTGATTCCTACCCATAATTTTTCAATCTGCTCCTGGCTATTCTTCAGAGACAGCTCCTCACTATCTATCCATTCCTTGATGCAGAGGGCAAGTGTGTGGGAGGTGATAAGGAATCTCTTTTGACATGAGTGGGGCTTGGAATTGTTTTTGCAGAAGCAGCACTGCTCACGTTTCTGCTTCCAGAGATGAAGTGTCAGGAGCCAACAAAGGATCAGCTACAGGAGCTGGTGTTGTGATCTCATCCACTGATTTCTCAGGATGTGGGGGAGAAGCAGGAAGTTCACCTGTTTCTCCTTCTCCTGGCATCCACCTAAACCCACCTGCCACCCTTTCCTGAGGTCACCTCGGTGGTTCTGGGGGTGAGCACGGGAAAAGGTTTTCATGTTTCCCTGCTGTCCTTGCATTAGCAGATGTGATGTGACTCCCCATGTTTTTGAAGTGCCAGTGGAACTGGTCCAGTTTACATCTCCCTAATGTGGGCTGGCAGGCTCGAAATGTGCTGGGGATCATTTGTATTAAGCACAACAGGGGCTGTGGAGAGAATGCATTATTCTTCATGAGCTGCAGTCCCTTCCCATAGAGAGGGGCCCCTCTCCTGGGGAAACCTGCCTTTGTTTTTTGAGACAGTCACTAGAGCTGTGCACATTTTCCTCTTGCTGCTCATCCCTTCACCAGCCACAGACCATGGCACAGCCTCACCTTCATTGGAAATGACACCCTCTTCCTCCTCCTGTCCTCATGAGCACCAAACTAATTAATTTTGAGAGGGAGGTGGGGGGACATGGCCATCATGGATGGGCTCTGAATAGCTGATGGCCCCTCCTCTCCTCTCCATCCCCACAGAGACCTGCAGGCAGGGCTGGGAATGCTGCCTCCAATTAAAGGCAAAGTCAGCAGGGCTGATAGGAAGGACAGCGCTGGGAATCACAGCTTGCTGCAAAATGCAGATACAGCCAAAGGGTATTAAAGACTCACAAAGATCTCCCCAGCACCTATCAGAGCAGCATTCCACCAACAGAAGTGTTTCTCCTGCCTCAAGGAGCCACTGCAGTTTGCTGAGAGAATCTGAACAATAGGCAGGGCTGTTGTCACTCTCTGGGTACAACCAGAAAAAGGTTTTACCTGCAGGGCTCCAGCTCCTGCCACAGCCTGGGGCTCTGTGGATGCAGCCAAACAACTTTGCCCATGAACCCTACAACCTTCCTGTCAGCAGCCCTGCACAGAAGCCTTGGAAAGTTGTGAGGAAAAGTGGAAAATGTGCATGTGACAGGAGCCCTTTGGGCAGCACTGCAATGCCACAGCTCAGCCCCTCCCTCTCCCTGCTGGTGCATGAGAATGTCCCATTGCCAGCTTGGGAAAGGCTGTGCTTGGGTTTCAGAGGAAGCCATGAGAGTGAGGTGCTCTCCTGAGATAATCCAGCAGCCTGAGATAAGACAGCACAGCTGGAGATTTGGTTGAGGTGTGGAATGTGACACACAGGAAGCTGAAGGAGTGGAACATTCTCTGGTAAATGCCAGAAAATGGCAAAGTGCTTCAGGAGAGTCTGTAGTCCAACAGTGCCAGTCTGCTGGCCTGGCAGAGTTTGACAAGTATCAGACATGCATCATCCTGTCTCTTACCCAGAGATGTCCTGGCTGGTGTGGAGTCTCTCTTGATCCAGAAGGAAACCCAGGAAAGAACAACAGTCAGGATGCAGGGAATGTAGGTCTGAATGGCAAAGTAACCCATCCGTCTGCTTAGGTCAAAAGAAACTGTCATCACCATGTACTCCCCTAGGAAAAAGCAACAGAGACATTGCAATCATAACATGGGGCTTCCTAAAGCAGAAAAATCTGCAAAGTTTCAGAATTCGGAGTTTCTGATGAGGTTTTCTCGTTGTTTTAAGTGTCCATCTGGTTTTGTAGCTGCCCAGACTGTTAACTTCACATGGCTGGCTGAGCAGGTTTGGTGACTCGCTGGTTTTGTGGATTCTGTGCCTGCCTGGCTGGCCCTGTCACTGTCCTGCTTGATGTCTTTGTGACTAAGAGCTGACTTTGTGGTTGCCCAGCTGGCTGCTTGCCTGGCTGTCCATATGGCCACCAGGCTGCATTCCTACTGGCCTGACTGGGGACACAGTTTGGAAAAGTTTCAGGGAAGGAACTGCAGACAGCATTTATCTTCAGCTGAACTGCTGCAAGGGTTTCTTTTCTACAGAAGCTCTTTGGCTGTAACAGGCTGCATGGCCTGGCTTGCTAACGAACTACCTGAGCTGTGACAAAGGAGGTGTCCTTCAATCACTTCCACTGAGAGTCTGGTTCTGCCTCTGGAAAAGGCATGTGGTGCTCTACATCCTAATTGCTCATTTGGCAACTTACAGTGGTGGTTCTTTCTTTTTTCCAGAGGCTCGCAGTGAGTATTGGAAGAAAGCCACCTGACAGCTCTGGGGTGAGGATGGAGCTTGCAAGCAATTACCAAAAAAAAGAGAATTACAAACATCAGAGGGCCACTGGTGCATTCAAGACACTTTCACTTCTTGTCCCAGTTTGTGCTGCCTTTCTACCCTGGCTGCCACTGTTGAGAGCAGCAGCTTCCTGCAGAGTGGGAGCAGCACTGCTCCTTGCTGTTTCAGAGGGCTTAAACGTGTGAGCTCACCCCACCTTCAGGAATCCAGAGGCTTTCCTCAGTTTTCTGTGGGAAGGAAAGGGGATGTGAGCTATTATGAGGAGGAGGAGGAGCTGAAGGGCTTCCATTATTTGGTTTCTGCACACATGCAGCCTTGTCCCTGTCTCTTCCAGCACAGTTCAGGTGTTCATCAGCCTGACATGAGTTCACTGAAGGAAAGACTGAGACCTGCAAGCTCTGATTTCTCCACCCCCGTTCCAGCCATGAGCATCACCCAGAGATTACACAGCGTGCACACACTGCAACAGGAGGGGATTTAAGTTCCCTCTCCTCTCCCTCCTGACCCTTCAGTTAGGGATAGCTTCATTCACATCAGCACTGTCACCCCACAGCTCACAGATGCCAGTGGTTCTTGCTCCATCTTCCCCTCACCCTTCATCCCTATCCCTTCTGCTCCCTCCAGCCAAGCTCCATCCCCTCACTTTTATTTTTCCCTGACCATGCTGTTGTAACCTTCCTTCCCCCCTCCTCTGCCTCCCAGCAGATCTCCAGCACCGTGGTGCTCCTCCCTTTGAGGCTGCCTGCCCCTGCCTCACCTGCCCCGGTCCTGAGCACCTCCGAGGTGTTCCTCAGCCCCGTGAAGTCGAACTGGTAGAGCCTCCAGGTGCGCTGGTCTGACACCTCGATGGAGTAGCGTCTCCAGCGATAGACGATCTCCTCCCGAGGGTATCCATCTGGGAAAATCCATCCACACACATCAGAGTGTGCCCTGTACCCCCACCTGGGGCACCAGCCTGACTGCAATGGCACTGGCATCTCACCAGAGCTGTTGTGCTATCATGAACCCTCCAGGCAGACTCTGCTGGTGCCTTTTGTTCAGATTCCCCGAGGCATTCCCACAGGGAATGGGAATAGGGGAGATGGGAATGGGAATAGGGACTGAATCTCCCCTCATGGGCTGCTTCAGATCCTGGGGATGGGGAAGGCACTGCCAGGGACAAAGCACTGCCAGAAGCAGAGCCTTTCTAAGGACTGCACTGCTGGGAATGAGCAGTGTGGGTTGGTCCAAGAGGGCTCTGCTGGTTTGGGGAAGAACTTGTTAGAGGGTGGCAGAGCAATGGAACAGTGTGCCCAGGGGGGTTGTGAAGCCTCCCTCCCATGATTCTGGAGTCAAAACTCTGAATTCAAAACCCCACCTGGCTGCATTCCTGTGTCACCTACTCTAGGTGACTCTGCCTGTCAGTGGGACTGTTCTAGATGATCTCCAAAGGCCCCTTCCAGCCCTCACTGCTCTGTGACTCCACCAGTCTGAAGTCTTAAAGGGTTTGAACTCCCTGGGGCAGCTGGCACCTCATGAGTGCCATCCCAGGCATGAGTACACCAGGAGTACAAAGCTGCCAGCAGGGTTCTGGCTGCCCTGTGTGCTCCCTGTACCTCTTGCCCTGGGAGCTGATCTATGGAAGATAAGGGGTGCACTCTCCACGGAGAGGAAAACCTGGCCCTGCAGGCTGCAGCACAGCTTCTCCTGCCTCTGGCTTTCTTGATAAAGAAACAAGCCTGCTGTGAAGCAGGGACCTAGGAAAAGTCCCTCGGAGGAGGATGGAGTAAGAGCTTGGCAGCTAACTAACTGTGTGTTTCTAATTACCAAGCATGTATGGCATGCCCCATTAATTAGCAAAGACTGAGGGGTGGTGGGAGATGAAGGGATGAGATTTCCTCAGCATGCTGCCTCCTTCTGAAGCCCCTCAGAGCTCTGAGCTGCATCTCTTCAGTGGCAGGGGAAGCAGGAGAACCCGAGCTCGGATGATTAAATCAGATTTCCCACCCACACACGAGGACAGGGATCTCTTGGTGCAGAAAAGCTCCCTGCAAAATTACCAGAGGAGATGTGATAACAGCAGAAGCTCTCTTTGCTGAAGAGTCTGGATGAGTAGTGACTGAGAGGGGAGGTCTGAGTAACCCTCCTTTGGAGCAGAACGTTTCCAGATCTCACTCCGAGAGTGAGAGAAGGGGAAGGTGCAAGGCAGGACCAGAATATATCCATGTTCTGTCTGGAGTGATCAGAATGTCAGTGAATTAATCTCCTCCAGCCATTCTCCCAAGTTAAGGAGAAACTCAGAGATGTTGTGAATGTGTCCCAGGTGACCTCTGCTAGCCCAGGATGCTTCAGGCCATGAAGGGTAATGGCTCAGGAAGGGTGCCATAGAAATTAGGTGAAAAAATGTGCCTAAAAGGGAGGATGGTTTCCCCAGGAAATTATTACTCCACTGGGGTTTCTCTGCTTGCCTTCTAAAGCTTTCTTTAAAAAATATATATACTCACAACTGGAAAAAACCAAAGGGCAGGAGTGAGTGTCCATTGGGAAGTTCTGCAGCTGGAGCAGACATTCAGCCTCGATTGTCAGCCTGAGACACAGAGAGAAAGAGAGAAAAAGAGATTTTGAGCTGGTGAAGTTGGTTTGATTCCAACACCTAAATGTGACAGAGGCATTCTCACTTCCTTGGGAACTAATTTGCTGAAGATCAGCCTGTTTGCAGGAACATTCCAACCAAAAATATATGTTCAGATATTTTCAAGGTGAGGAAAAACAAAATCTAAGTTTCCCCTTCAAAAAGCCCTTCTGTTTAGCCACCTTTTCAGATTCCTTTGTGGAAGTGAGAAGGGAGCAAAGAACCAAATGTTTACTGACAGAATAAAACAGCTGGACTGACCAAGACAACATTTTAAATGGTTTTAGTGTAGGGGAACAACTCAACCACCTCTTTGTCCCCTCCCCTCAGCGGAGCCTGCTGGAGGTACCTGAGGGTGTAGAGCACTTTCCCGTCATTCCAGATGCGGAGGAGCTGGTTGGGAGTGGTTATCCAGTGGGAGTCAGCCCGTTTGGAGTTCCTGAAGAAGGTGTCAGGGATCCAGATGCGGCTCACCATGTTGGTGTTCAGCGTCAGCGCCTTCAGGGTGCTGTTGAAGCGCAGGCGCCGGTCGTACCACGTCTGGGCAAAGAAGATGTCAATGGTGTATTCCTGGGAAAGACAAGGGAGGGTGGGATGTTCTGGGAGGGATTCAGGCCGAGCAGAGCCTGCTCCTCTGGCCTGCTGACACAGCCAGAACATTTCTGTTCTCAGTCTGGGAGTTGGTGGCCACTGACGCCTTTCCAGGCTCTCCATCCGCTCATGGCCAGGACATCCATGGCACACTCAGGGAGAGCCAGAGCTCTGAACTGGAGTGATGTCCCTTAATATATTTTGAAAACAAGGCTCTTAATAGCAGTTATGAAATGCTTAAGTGATTAGAAAATAAAAGGAAGGACCCTGAAATGACACGTCTTTTAGATACTTATAAAAGAGATAGTAAAGCATATAAGATTTAGAAAATCAGCAAATTTACATCATGTAATCAATATATCAGCACTAATCATCTTAAGACGTTAGAACATCTTTCTAAACTATCATGTGCTTATAACCTTAAGATAAAATACAGAAAAACACTAAAGCAGTGTTAACTGGTGGGCTGAGCCTGGCCCTTGCCTGGAAAACCAGGAGCATGCAAACAAGACCTTGGGCTTCCTCTTGGCAGACAACTCCTTTTAAGCACAGGCATGAAGGGGCAGTGTGGACGTTGGCTGAATCCAGCCTTAAGTTCAGCTACACCTTTCAGTCATAGGCAGGGAAAGCTGCTCACCAGCTTAGCAGAGAAGGCAAGCAGAAGGCATTTCTGTTATTTATTGGGGTACAGCCCAGCCCTGTTCCACACACTTGTTTGTACACAGAGCAATAGTAGTGCTGTGCATAAATCTAGTGACAATCCATCCCTTGCTACAGGATTTACACTGCAAAGGGTTCATATGAAAACTCAGAGGCCTCTGGGTCCTTGGGCAGATACCCCTTGCTGGAGATTAGAAAAGAAAGCTGGGGCTGCCAGCTCTGGGTGCAATCAGTTAAAAATCCTGAGTCTTTTTCTGACAGAAAAGAGATTTTTCCACCATAACAAGGACCTTCAGTTTTGGGAAGAGAGTGTGTCCTAGCTCCTGGATAGCTGGCAGTTCTGGGAGGCAGCTCCTGCCTGGGTTGGACTGGCAGTAGCCCACACCATTAGCCCACCACTCTGCTGTAAGTCAGTTTGTTCCTTTAACTCTTTTCCAGCCTGCCTGAGAAGGTGCTAATTAATGCCATGCAGGAACAAGCCTGGCACTCAGCAGCTGTCTGAGCCAGACCCCAGATCCACCAGTGCAAGCCACAGTCCTGCAGCTCCTGAGAGCTCCTGACGTGACCTTTGGTCCCTTTCACTCCCGTTGAACCCCCACTGCCTCCCTCTCTTTTGTGTGCAGAGATGAAGAAAGTCTGACTTTGCCATCCCTCCCTCTCACTCTCCTCCTCCCTCTATTGATTTATCTCGGTGGAATTTTTATGACTGCAGCACATCCTCCCCGCGCTGCCCTCGCTGCCGTTCGGAGCCGGCTCCTCCAGCCGTGCTGCTGAAATAGCTGCAGCCCTGCCTCGGGCACTGCGTCCTGCCGGGGGCAGGCAGGGCAGGGCACGGCACAGCCCCCTTCATCTTCCTCCACCCCTGCAGAGAGGAGTGATGGGTCCCCAGCACGTCCCTTGCATAGGAATGAGAGGCTGAGGGAAGAGCTTTGGCCATCAGGCAGCAGAGTCGCTCTCCAGGCTGATGCTTCACCCTGGTTACACACGGGGACGAGCAAAGTGACAGGGACAGGGTCCTGATGGATGTGTAAGTGGGGAGAATGGGGACAGGTGCAGCACGTTCAGGAGGTGGCTTTGCCTCCACAGTTCATCAGCAGGCACAGAGCTAAGGACACCAACAGCCCTCACAGCCAACTGCACAGGTGTGGCCTCAACCCAGACCCAGGGGGTTGGGACAGCCCATCCCAGCACCTGGATGTGCTGGATCACACTGGGTAATCAGGGGATTTAGGGTATGTGGTGATGGAGGCATGTAAAAATGTGAAATTAAAGTAGCATTGGCGCAGCGTTGGGGCCAAAATAGCACAATATTTGACATATTCTCCCCCACCACTGCACACCCCGTTTGAGTTCATGTGAGTTTATGTAGCTCCTCCTAAGTAATATCTCTGGTGTAGGAGAAAGCAACCAGAAATGCAGTGATAAATTCATGTTAGATGTCACTAGCAGCATTTAACTCCCAACTGGAGTCACTGGTGACATCTCACTTCTGGGCTGGCTGCTCAGTTGTGTCCTGCTGTAAAGTTCAGCATTCAAGTCTGGGATAATCAGTGGTAGCACTCTGGAAGAGTGGAGGGTCACCTGTCCCAGGGGCTTGGCATTTGTTGTCAAGCCCAGATTTTCAGGAGGGGTCAGCATTAAAGAGCTCCTCTTGTGCCATTCATAGCCAGCCTTTGCAAAAGGTGTAGTGGACAAGTCATTCAGCTCTTCTGAAAAATCAGAGCTGTTATTGTCACTGTCCTGTGGTTTGATCTAATTCCAGAGCTATTATTAGCACAGCTATTCACGAGGCAGAACTTGGGAGCTGAGCTGGCTCCCTTGCCTCTCTGTAGGGAGCCCTTTGGGAAATTTTGGCATTTACAAATGTATTTTCTTTCAGAATCATCCGAGGCAAGATTTATACAAAAGTGCTCTGGCCTTTGGGAGGACTTTCACCCTTCCAACTTCCTCCCCCACGCTGCTGAGGGAGCGAGCAGCTCTGTGGCTGAGCTGCTGAATGGGGCTAAACCACAACAGCTGCTGAAGAATCCAGCATCAGGAATCCCCTGTGATGCTGAGGAACCTTGCATGGCTGGGGTTCTGCACTGAGCAGCTGTGGGATGGTGCTCAGACCCTTCTCTGGGCATTTTGAGATCCCACTTAGCTACAGGCATCTGCCAAGGTGACTGAAACAGGAAGTGTTTGACCACGAGTTAACTACAGCCCTTAGAGGGTTGTAGGCACTTCTGGAGGGGGATCTCCACATGAAGCAGCCCAGGTTGTCTTCTGGAAAAACCTCGTGCTCTTCCTGACCTTGGAAGAGTCCAGTGATCACAGCTGAGCAGCTGGAGCTCAGCAAGATGAGCCCAGCCCCTAAAACTCAGGGCACTGTTCCTCCATCTCCTGCACCCCTGTAGTTTTTCTCCAGCCCTGCCACTCAGCCACCAGAAAGAGACTCCTCAATGCCTCGGTGTCCCCACGTGGAGAAGGGTTATTGTAAAACACGCCTCCACCGTGGCTGTGCCATCTGCTGTGCAGCACATGGAGGTTGTTAGCTCCTCTGTGAAAGCACAGGCATTTTTAGTGCTTTTAACAGAAGGAGCTAACCAAGTAAGGAGGAATTGCTTTAACAGCTTGGCCACACCATTTGGATCACACGTGGGGTAGCACACACATGTTGGCACGCACGCAGCCTTACGTCCAATTCCTGTCATGAAATAATAAATCAAACTCCCTGCAAGGCAAGCCCTGAGGGCTGCCCACCCTAAATGCTGTCACATGAGTTTATCTCCTGCTAAGGGATGCCCTGCAGCGTTGCCTCTGCTGGCTGAGTGTGCTCATGTCCAAACCAGCCTTTCAGCATGTCCCTGCTGGCCCTTGGTCACTGTCACCACCTGGCACTGCAGCACAGCCCTGGTCAGCCCTGCTTTTCCTCACAGATGCTGGTGGAAACACAGTTCCAGAGGATGGCATAACCTGAAAAGGTTTAATGGAAGGAATGGTGTTCAGTAAAAGAACGTTTGGGAGAAATAAAAGGATGGGGAGCTGACAGTGGGGCTTCGTATTGGAAGAAAAAAATAGCAACAAAAAGATTTTATTGCTCTCTCAAACCCCTCAATTTTTTCAAAAGCTATGAGTTTGCTGTGTGATAAGTAATTTCTAATGAAACCCCAAACATTTTCAATCCAAAAGAAAAGAGGCTTGTTCAGAAACCAGCCTGTCCCCAGCACAGGAGAGCTGGGAGCTGGCTACCCTGAGGCTCTGCTCCTTGGGTTCTCTCTGCTGCTCTGCCCTCACAGATGGGGAACCAGCCCATATTTCCAGTCAGATTTGGCTTTAGGAACTCTGCTCTGGACCAAGTTCCACCCTGGTTTCAGAGCAAATATCATTTGGGGCTACTGAGTTTCAGAACAACAGCCTAAACTCACAGGGTTTGAAGTGAAGAGTGTGTGTTTTCAGGTTACCTTACACACCAAATAAACACAGCTGGGCTCTGCCAGAACATCCTTTTCAAATAGCTTTTATCAAGTCTGTGAGTTCAGTTCAGCTGAGCCCCCTCAAGTGGGACCCAGAGGGGTTGGGACCCTGGGGTTCCTCTGTTCCACCTCTGAGCTTTTCTGTGCTAAGAACTCAGCTTTCTGCCAAATGCCAAAGAGAGGAGCAAAGCCATGAGATGAACATGTCTTGGATGGCTTCCTAAATTAGGATTAAATGAAGGATTTAAATGTGGCTTTTGCAACTCCACTTGTTATTCAACAGCAACAAGAAAACCTCTGAACAGAGGGCTCGGAGACCTGGAAACACCTTCCTCTGCTGGAGAGACAGCTTAGCCTCTTCCAACTCAGAATACTCTGTGAAAAATCCTAAACAACAGTGGGGCTGAGAGATTAATATCCTAGACAGTCGCTTTCATTGTTCTGATATTTGTTTTTAGTCATAGAGCTCCCTTCCCTCCTCACCTCCAAGCAAATCCCTCACTGCAGTCCAATAAAGCAGGCTGCTTTCCTGGAAGCAGGGACAGCATTTCAGGTACTCTGATGTGAATGTGATGTGTCCAAGCTGTCAATCACCCAGCCAAGCAAAGCAAATATTACAGGCAAACTCCCAGGGATGCTGCAATTCAGGAAATTCTCACAAGTTCTTTCTTGGAGGAGAAAAGAAAACACCAGGAATGGGGTGTTTTTCTTTCAAGGGTTGGTAGGACACTCTGTGCAGGTCAAGGTAAGCCAGGAAGCCTCTCCTCCAGTCTCCCTCTCCTGCAAAACAGGGTCCCCCCTGCACACACAGCAGTGCTCAGCATGTCCACACCCCCACAGCCCTGCCCAGGTGAGCATTTTCCTCTCCAGGACACCCCACACACCCTCCCAGCCTGCAAACCTCTCATAAAAATCCTGGGCTGCACCACACATCTGTCTCCACGTCCCAGGGAGCACATTCAACAGTAGTAAAAGTCTGGAGATGCTTTCAAGGCTAAACAAATAACCTAAACAAAATCACTGTGTTTTAGAACAATCTTGACATCTGAATGCACCACTTCTTGTCCACACAGCTGCTGGGCAGGAATGTGGGCCTGGTATTTCTGGGTCTGAGAGATTTTAGCTGGCTAACTTGTTCCCAAGGGAAAAATTCTCTGGAAAGCTTCTTCTCAAAACAATCTTGGCAAACAACTCTCCTTTTTCAAAACAATCCTTGGTGGTGTTTTGCTATTTCTGTAGTTTAACCAATGGGATTAGAGAAGTGTCATTCCAATTCACCAGCCATGTTAAGTCTGTATCAAAACACCTTATAAAAAAGTAGTAAAATTAGACAATAAAGCTTTTATACTTTTGCCTTCTGAAATATTGGAGTCTTTTATCTTTCTTTCATGTCTTACAATGACACAGGGATGTGTTTCTGAGCACAGCATGTGTGAGCACTCTCGGAGGGCAGGCACCAGAGGGGACAGGAGCCAACAGCACGTGCTGTGCCCACACTGACCACTGCAGGGACTGGCTGGGCAGTGCCAGGCTTCTCCCAGTTCTCCCATTTGCAGTGTGGGACACCTCATTTGTGGCCACCTCCATGTCCCTGCTCTGGGTGAGATCTGTCTCTCCAACACAAAGAACAAAAGAATACAAGTTTGATTCCACTTCCAAGGTCCTCTTCCCTCCAAATCAGACCCCAGAGAGATTTCTGGACATGATGCTGGAGTGGCTGGGGGAGCTCTCAAGGACAGCAGGAGCAGAGCTGTGATGATCTGTGTTTTCAAGGTGACACACTGAACTTCCCATCTGTCTCACTTCTGCAGCAGCACCAGCAGCGCTGTCCTTGCCTGAATGTCTTTCGCCTCTGTCCAGGGAATCTCAGTTGAAACAGAGTTCTTTTTATAATACAAACGTGCTATTAAAAACCATCTCCATGTCCTGTGCTCGTGCCAGGAGCTGTCAAACAAGTCATGCTGTAAATGCTGCTGTGTCCATTGCAAACTCCCCCAGCCACAGCTTGCTCACCCCTGGAGCCAGCAGATGGGAACTGGACAGGGCTGTGCTGCCTTCTGACATCCCTGTCTGCCTGTTCCCCACCCCTCTGCTCCTTCCTGCGGCCATGCAGGTGCAGGTGGGCACATCTAAAAGGCAGCTTTTACACTGCTGACAGCCAACCACCCCAAATCCTTCCCACAAGGGAAGAGACGTTCCCTTGTGCCATCCCTCCCTGCCCTGCAGTGATGTTCTCTCCTCCCGTGCAGCCCCAGGGTTCCTCTTTCCGCGGGAGCAGGGGAGACTCTCCCTGTCAGCCCTCGGGGCACAAGCCCCACACGAGTGTGTTTGAGCATCTGTGAACAGCCAGCACCCAGAGGACCCAGGAAAGTCCTTGAGGCCAGACATGACATCAGCCAGACTCTGCTCTGCAGAAGCACAATCCTGTCTGCTCTGTCCCTGATGAGGTTATTACTGAGAAGGCAGAGATGTGGACACGGGATGCTCTGTGCAGATGGGGCAGAATTGATGAAAGGGGAAGGTACTGAACACTTCACTGAAATATCATGCAAAGCACCTCAGGGAAGGAGACACTTCTTTTCAGCTTGGTTTTTTCCCCTCCACTCTCAGGACAGGACATGCCCTGGGTGCAAAGTCACGTGGAAGCACCTTCTGCTGCAAACAAAGATGCAGCCCAGTTTCCACAGTCTCTGGCAAAAACCTGGGCAGAGCAAAGCCAGGTTTGTCCCAAGTCTTGTCTTCATGTCACACCTCACTGCTAAACTGCTCCCTGCAATGTTTGGGATGGAAGGAACTTTGTGCAGGTAGAAGAAAGCAGGTGGGGAAAGAGAAGTGGTGAGGAGGGAAGCACACAGGGTAATCGGAGGAGAGTATTTTGCACTTTGGGCAGGTGCCCTTGCTCATTTGTCCTTCTGCCTCATGGGGTGCTTGAGGAGGCCAAAGGAAATTTCCTTGGGAGGGGCTGGAGGACAAACCCTCTAACTACATATCATTAACTCCCCGGGACTGCTCCCCCAGAACAGCTCGACAAGATTCAGATGAGAAGCTGGAATTTCTTTAATTGCATTTCCCATCCCCCTGCCACCCACTGTGACTAAAATGAAACACTGGCATGGGCACTCCAGCCCTGCCCAGGACTGGGGAAGCAGCTGCTGCAGCCCTGCTCTGTGAGAATCACTCACTGCCCACCTTTGTTGGCAGCACGTTGAGAGGGTGGAGGATCCAGCAGAGCCCAGAACTGAGTCTGGGAAAGCACCGAGTCCCTGGGATGCCACCCGTGGTATGGAAATACCTGCACTGAGAAAAACCACCTGTTTTTTCTCACCCTCAAGGTAAAAAAAAAAAAAAAAAAAAAAAAAAAAAAAAAAAAAAAAAAAAAAAAAATAAAAAACATCTGGGAAAGTTCTGGTTTCACAGAAGGGGATCAGTTTGTGCCTCCTGCAGAGATCCTCACTCCTGACCCTGTTCTCTCCTGGCCCCAGATGAAGAAGGAGATGGGAACAGTGTACTCTTCTTCACCAGCTCTTTCAAGGAAATCTGTTTCATGTTGTCTCTCATGCCCCCTTGCTGTGCTCACCACCTCCCCCTCCCTGCCCTGCCAGCTCCTCGATGTTCCTTCTCTCCTCCTCATTTTGTTTTCCCTTTCGCAGTTCTTCTTTTCAAGCCACCACACAATCACAGCCCAGCCCTAATGAGATTCCAAGGGAGCACCAGGCTGTGGAAAGCAGCTGGGAGGAAGGAATCGGGTTACAGAAACAGTTTCTCTCTGCCTCCCCTGTCGGGCACTGGGAGGGCAAAGCAGCTGGAGTGCAGTTGCAGGGGGTCACCAGGCCAGCTGATTGTCCTCTCCAAGTGGGGAGGTCATCTGGCAGTCAGGTCAGCTCCCCTGGGCAAGCAGGACCTGCTGTGCTCTGCTCACTCCCCATGGCACCTGGTGGGTGCAAACACCTCTCCTCAGAAACAAGGGATCGATATTCCCAGCATTTTTTTGTCCAGCTCCCAACTGCTTTGTACAGTCTCTGCCTACTCTAGACACCTCCTCTGAGACTCAACCACTTGACCTTCCCCAGCTCCCCTCCGTGACTTTACAACACCTTTGGGAAGTGGTGACAAAGATGAAGGCTCAGGTTTCCACAGACTGGCGTAAGAAATACTCTGGCAGATCTTGGACATGCCAGAATCGTACACAGAAAGAAACCAAACAATTTGGGATCTTTGGCTCAGTCCAAAGTCCCCAGGAGCTGGACAGCACATCTTTAACTGTTCCTCACCAAATTCCAGCAGCTGGGCTTGGCTGTGGCTTTTTGTGAGAGCAGCAATACTGAGGTATTTTCATCCCTCCTCTTGCTGATCCAGAGAGAGGAACCAGGGTCCATTGTGCCTCCTCACAAGGGGCAGATCATGTGAGAAACTAAGGCTGCAATCCCTGGACGTGCCAGATCATGGATGGAAATGGTTTATCTGGAATGTCACAGGTCTCTCTGCCTTCAGCTTTTCTTTTCAAGAACCAGGTGAAGATCACCCAGTTATCATCTTAACTTCACCCCTATGGCTGTAGGAACAACCAACCCAACCCCCTGAAGTTTCTCCCACTCCTCTCCCCTGCTGCTCTGCTTCCCCTCCTCGCCTTTACAGCACTGCTAAGGTGGAGGAGAATGACACACTGAAGGCCACAGTCTGGTGTGGGAGGCATCACGGGTGGAGGGAGAGAGGAGCTGATTGAGGGGAACTGTCAGGAACAAAGCTTCCAGCATTTGGAGAATCCCCACTCTGACCTCCCCTGTTCCCCAGCCACATGGAGACAAGGTGTTCCCCTGCCCACACTCCCAAGTGTTTTGGTTCACACCTCCCACGGGCATCTGCCTTGGGGGGGAGCCTTTAGCACCACCTGCAATTCCCCTGTTGAGCAAAGCTGATCAGATGGTTGGAGCCACTCCTGGCCAACTGCAGGTCAGGGAACAAACGCACAAATCCTCACCACGAAGCTCTTTGCACGTGGAGGTGGACACACAAAGCTTATGCCAGGGTCCCCTGCCATCACACCCCGTTATTCCCCCACCCACAGTGCCCCAAGCAGCCAGCAGGATCCCTCTGGGGCTTGGAAAAGCTGGGAGCTGGTGGGGCAGTGCTGGTGTGAAATGGCTGCAGTGTCCACCTGCCCACTCACTGACCATAACACCACATCTGCTATGACAGACACCAGGGGGGAAATGGTGCCTTAAGTTTTAGCTTTTAGGTTTTTCAGATTCTGGGCTGCCTTGGGTGCAGTTCTGAACCTCATATTAAGTACACTCTGCACAGATCAGGGACACAAAACAAATCCTTTCCCTGCTGCAGACCAAGGACAACTTTCAGGCCCAAAAGCACAAACAAGGCTGGGCTGAAGGGAGGAACAAGAACGATGAGACCTCACAGCCTGGAGCTGGAATTGGACAATTAAACCCCAATGTGCAAATGGACCAAAACTTATAAAAGTGTGAGACCTCGTGACCAGGGGGCCATTTTGTGACCATTTTGGGTCCATTTTGTGACCATTTTGTGACCATTCTGAGTCCACCTTGGGTGTAGCCCTGGCCAGGCTCTTGTCCTGCCCAAGATATATCCTAGAGCCTTTCAATAAATATCTAATTTATTCTCTAGCTCTGTAGTTTCTGTTCCAGCTCAGCCTTCCCAAGGAAGCCCCAGAGACACCAAGGCATGTGTGGAGACATGGAGGAGAAGCTCATGCTTCTCTTCTTCTAATTTGTACCACGGGCAATTAAACCTTTCCCATGCATGGAGATGGGATGCAAATAATCTTAATATTCTGCCTTCAGCACTGAGGCATGAAAAGGTNGCCCCAGAGACACCAAGGCACGTGTGGAGACATGGAGGAGAAGCAAAGCCCCAGGAAGGCTCACGCTGGCTTCTTCCAATTCATACCATGGGCAATTAAACCTTTCCCATGCATGGAGATGGGATGCAAATAATCTTAATATTCTGCCTTCAGCACTGAGGCATGAAAAGGTCCTTGAAGCATATTGATCGTGGTCACCCACAACCACTGAATTCTGAGAAATGGTCTCCATTTTGTGACACATTTATAGCAGGCAGATTTCACAACAGCCTTTTAAGGGAAATGGTAGGATGGCTTCATCTGGGAATGCAGGAAATAAATAGAACTGATTTCTACTGGAAGGAAAAAAAAAAAGTTTTGCAGAAAATAAATTAAAATTGTCAAACCCTAAAATGAATTACCTCAACCTTGTAATTTCATTCAAAAAACTTCTTTTTCTTCAGTAAGCTAACAAAATATTTCCTTTTACCCTTATCTAGTTGATGCACTTCACTTTGACGTTTATTTCCAAATACTCATTTTCTTGCTTTACTTATGCAGGACAGAATTTATCACCATATGAAGAGCAAATCAAAACAATCTGATGAAACCAAATGTAAATGTTTTGATTGTCCCTGAACCCATTTCTCCTTGGAAATGCTGAAAAATTCTGGCTATTTGTCCCAAGTGGGAGGGGAGAATGAGCCTATCTCTTCTATGATGCTGCTGCTTGCCCTAGACCAGAAACCTTGGCCTCAACCCCTGGCCTCTGACCAGCTCTTTGACTTGATTCTCACACACCTGAAATACCCCATCCTCTCCTGCAGAGACATCTAAAGCCTTCAGCTCAGATAAATCAACTCTGCCTCAAAAACAATTCAGCCCACTGAGTGACAACCCTTGGTGCAGCTCAGAGCCCATCTATCACTCAAATGTGACACAGCAGCGCTTTCCCTCTGACTTGGAAGAATCAATTTAATGAGGGCCAGAGCACAGATCAGCACCTGGGTCACACACAGGCCTCCCTGCCCAGTCCATGGGCACAGCCTGGGGATGCTCAGGGCAGCTCCTGGGGTGGAACCAGCCATGCTGTGCATCCCCAGCAGTGCAGGAGGGCAGAGCTGCAGCCCCACCAATGCAGCTTCTGCAGGACAGCAAAACCTCTCTGAATGCCAAACTGAGAGCCAGCAGCAAACACAGCCAGGGCAGAAACATCCCTCCAGCCTGGGCCACAGCCCAGTGATGAGGAGACTGCCCTGGTCACTGGGACAGTGTCACTGCTGCCCTTTGACAAGCAGGAAGCCCCAGTGCTGGCAGAAAGCTCTGGAAAACGGGGGGCTGGGTGCAGCTGCTGTGACCCCAGACTGCAGGGAAGGTTTTCTGTGCCTGAGGGTGAGGAGTGAATGCTCTCAGGTCAGGCACAGCGAGCACAGCGGCTCCTCGGGAAGCACCCACTGGGGGAGCATCCTTCCCAGGCTGTTCAGGGCGAACAAACCCCCTCTGCACTCAGCCCAGCTGAGGAAACGCGAGTTTCCTCCAAAGGCTGGAACAAAATGAATGAGGGATTGAGTCATTCCTGCCAGCAGAAGGGCGGAAATGGGATCCGTGAAGGAATTTACAGGAGCCGATTAGTTCATTATGGATGTTGATTTATCCCGTGTTGCCCGAGGGCCGGAGGCTGCCCGGGCTGCGGGAGGCACCTGTGTGCCAGGACTGATGCTGCGGTTTAAGGAACCTTTAAGTACAGCCACATTCCCCATTTAGCACCAGGCTGCGAGCACAGATGTTAATTAACTTTAGGGCTTTGCTCTCCAGAAACGTCTCCCAGGAAAAGCACTTTCCCTGCCCCCAGGAGGCCACTGTCCAGATTTTCATGTTTTATTTAGCTCCAAATTTGAGATGCAAACCTCCAGCTTTTCACTCGCCTTCCCTGATAACAGACTCCTTGAGTTTTCTGCACAGCCTGTAAATAAAACACCAACATGGATGTCACACAGAAAATATCTGGAGGGGATTAGTGTGTATTCTGGATAATAAAAGGAGCTGGGTGAATTATTCATTGTGAATAAATCAGCTCTTTTCTGTTTTGGAAGCAAACTTTGACGATTCTGGAAGCTCTTGGGATAGGTTTAGGATGGGAACAGCTTATTTATTTGTTGCAGCCCATGGTTTGTCCCACAAGTCACACGTGGTCGGTGCTTTTCCTCCACAACCTGGGGTGTTCATAGGGAAAGGCAAACTTTTGATGAGGAGAGCTGCTGCCCTTCCTGTGCCTGACCTCACAGCTGTGGGAACACCAGCAGGAGGGACAGTTACCACTCCTGAACATCCAGGAATCAGGAGATGTGAGCACTCTCCAAGCCCGATGTGATAAATGCAGCACCGGCAGCTCCGAGCCATCACTCAGCCATGGAAAATAACAGCCAGAAAAACACACCGGGGCTGTCTGTGAACAGTTCCAACACTTTAAATTCTGTGATACACATCGTTATTGGGGACCAAAGCCCAGCCCAGCCCGTGAGGGTGTCCTGCAGAAGCTCAGCAGATCTGTGCTGATGACCAGCTCTCTCTGCACCCCAGGCTGGCCCAGGAGAGCCGGCAATCCTCGGCAGAGCACTGCAGTGTGCTCTAGGCTTTGCAATCCACCCTAAAGTGGGTGCATCTGGGCTGTTGCCTCCCAGACAGATGATTTGTGAAGGATTTTTAAGTCCTTTCGGTTGAGAAGTGCTGTGCGACTGCTGGAACCTATTATTATCAGGAAAGGAGGGGGGAGGTACCAAATTTCCTTTACCTATAGGCTTATCTCGTGCTCCAGAGGAACACAGCCCAGCATTTTAAACAGTGTGCCATTTTCAATTCATTTCCTTCCTACTTATTCCAAAGCAGCCCAAGCTAAGTATAATCAAGACTTAAGTGTTCCTCGGAGCCAGACAATTATGACTGGTCTCGGTTTCCCCGTCTTTTAGGGGAGAAAGGAAGGAATTAACCCAAAGCCTCGCAGCGACCCGCGGCTGTCACACGAGCTGCCTTCCAAAGCAGCGCTTTTTTTGGGGGATGTGGCTCAGCTTCCCCAGCCTCCAGGGCTCTGTGCAAGGGTGGTTTAGCCCCTGTGGAGCCCTGCTGCCCTCCCGGGGGTCTCTGGGGTGGCTGAGCCCTTCACAAGCAGCTGCTGCGCTCTGTGATAAGGAGGCAGATTTCGCTCCGGGAGCCGCGATCCGGAGCAGCAATCCCTGGGAAAGGGCTCTGCAGACACCCACCGCCTCCCTGCCCCGCTCAGCCAGCTCCCCACGGGCAGAGATGAAGCTCCCCGAGCTCTCTCTGTCACATCAGCCCCCTTCCTAAGCGCTACCCCTTGTCAGCTTTAACTTGGAAAGCCAAGCCTCCCTCCCTGCCTCCTCGGGATTTACATGAAAGGAGTCAGTGGGGAGTTCTTTTCATTCATGCTGGGCTTATACTTCTAAATTATAAAGTGTGTCAAATGAGGATTTAATTTATATTTAACAAGACAATGTTTGTAAATTAATTATTCATCAGCTGATAACGAATAAACATTTCCCTCTTCCCTCCCTCCCCCCCCTTTTCACAGCGTTTCCACAAATGCACCCTACGTGCACATCTATTAAATGCTTTCTGCAGTACTCCAGATGTGGGAAAATATGTTCTTCACCCTCAATTTCGTGAGTGTGTTGCATGGTAACTAATGTAGCCGAGCAGAGCATTATGAGCTTAATAGCGTGCAGCATCTCCTTCCTAGAGAGGCAAGGGGGGGACAGCCAGCACTGTGTTTGGACAGATCACCCTCCCCAGGCCCCAGCCCCCCACTCCCAGGCGGAGATAAGGAAACAATTTGCTGTAACAATCGAGATAGGAGCTCAGAAACCCCACTGGAAATCACAGGCGCTTCCGAGACAACAGAATCCGGCCCCTGGTGAATGATGGAGGCCAATTTGACTCTTTCCATCTTTATTATCATTAAGTAATGAGACTGAGGCGGTGTGCAGCGCCAGCAGAAGAGCTGTCACTCTGTTTCCCCACAGAATTTGGCAAACAGAGGAGCCCCCAGCACCCAAACCAGCCTCTGCTGCAGTGCCTCTGATCCCACACACCTGAAGCAGGTAAAAAGGCAGGTCCCTGGGTGACTGAAACGTCTCCATTCACCTTTGCCAGGCTGCCACAGTGTCTGGGGCATGCTCTCAGTCTTTGGCTCCTCGAGCCTCACGCCTGGTTTTGTGTAAAAAAGGAAGAAAAGGGCACTCAGCTCTGGGCTCTGGGAGGATTCTGAGAAGCTCTGGGCAAGACTTGCTCCATCCCTGAACTCAGAACAGCAGCACTTCTCCCCCTCCCAGCCATACTGTCCCTCATGGACACATCAGGGACATCCTCAGGGCTGAAAGACACTCAGCCCCAAGAGCTGGCACCCGCTTTACTTCCACAGCATCATTTCCTGAGAGTTAAGCATCCCTAAAGGAAGGTGATCCAGAGCTCTAGGTGCCCTTGACACCAGTTAAAGCTATAATCTATAGCAATAAAGCCATTACAAAACAAAACCAGGAGCAAATCCCTCCAGCAAACAACCAGTCAGCGAAAAATCTGAACCCAGAGTCTCCTCCCTTGCTCCAGACAGCTGCAGCCCTCCCTGGCACCTCTTCCCACAAACATGCTTGGAGAAACAAGGCAGGTCTGGCGATCCAGGGACACCTCAGGGCTGTGTTAATGGGAATCTGATTGGGCACGCAGCCTGGAGAGCTGCAGCACTGTGGGTGATAACCAGAGCATGGTCACCACTCCACCCTGCCCTGAGGGTCCTGGTGCTCACACACTGCCCAGGGAGCAGAGGGCAAAGCCACCAGGCAGAAGTGTTTGCCAGCAGGGACCAAAGGGCAGCATCATCCCACTCCTGAGCCCTGGAGAGCTCCAGCACTGAGGGTGGAAACTCATTTAGCTCCAGGGGCTGCTGGCCTGTGCTCAGCCAGAGCTCTGGAGGGGCTCGTGGCCCAGTGCATCCTTCCCCTGATGGTGCAAACACAGCTCCCCACCACCCTGAGAAGTGCCAAGTGCCCCAATCCCACCCAAACATTCATGGGGCTGGGGAGGAAATCCCCAGTGCATGCAGTGATTGAGCTGTGGGACCTCATGGTTCCACTTTACCCCCTGTCCCACTTCTGATCACTGTTTATCTTCTAGCTCTGTTCCTGGTCACTGCCACATTTTGCTTGGAGAGCACAGAGGGTCCTTTCCCCAGGGAAGAGAGACTAAAATCTGCTCAGCCCCCTAAACAGGAAGCAAGGCTGCCAACCCTGGTGTACAAAAGATACCAGGAAATCACTTTCCATTTCTTCCCGCTCCAAACCTGCCCACCTTCTGCTGACTCCTGAATGTTAATGCTATTTATGACAAGTGATTGATGAGGGAGACGCAGGATTCACGCCCAGCACGGGGCATTTTCAAATCACCTATTCATTTTTAAGGACCGGAATCAGTTTTGTACCCTGACATGATTTATCATTTGGAGGCTGGGCAGGGGCTGTGCAGGGCCAGCTTCCAGCCCCTGACAGAGCAGCAGCAGGATGCAGACAGCAGTGACTCATTAACCCTTTCAGGGTGAGCTTGGGATCACAGGAGACCAGAATTTAAACCAGATTGCTCAAGTTTGGAGCCCTCTACTCCATGTCAGGCCATGCTGTAGCCTTCAGCTGCAGATTTACAGACCACAGTGGTCCAAGCTAAGAGCCACAACAATGCTGCTGGATCTCTTAGAAGCAGAACTTGGACTTTTGTCTTCTACACAGCCAATGTGAGAGAGAAATATTTATGTAAGGCACTGTCATGGCAATGCACCTGAAAGAGATCAATGGGACATTTCCCCTCCAGTGGACCTTCCAGCCTGCACAAGCCTCTGTGTCTGTGGCAGAGGGAAATGTCACCGTGGGCTCAAGAGAGATCTGGCTCTGAGACAGATTCCAGCTCCCTTCCCTGGGAAATGTGCATTTCCTCAGGTTGTGCATGGGAGAAAGGCAAGACGAGGCACGTGGGATGGGCCTGGCAGCTGGCAGAGGGTTCTCAGGTTGGGAGAGGCTGTATCAACAGGGACAGGGTGGGAATGGCATGTCCCCAGCAAACACCATCTATCACATGTTTGGTGCCAGCCTGCCAGGGGCTGGCACGACCCACAGCATGACTGAATTCACTGCATCAGCATGGAAAAGCAAACTAACACAAAACAACTGGGTGGAGCAGCCAAGTCTGGAGGTGACACTGTGGCAGCTTTGTCACTGCCCTTTCCTCTTGCCTGAGGATGCAGCCTCTCCCATGAGCAGGGGGAGGTAGACAAGGTACAGACAGCAGAAATCTGGGGCTCTGAGACCTGGGTCTAACTGCCCTCAGTACCTTTAATATCACCTCAATCTCATGGGAAAAGGTTTCAAAGTTCAAGGGGGTCACAGGTTCAAGGTTAAGAAGTTACCTAAAGGAACAAGGAAGGAGAGATATCCCTGGAGAGTCTGCTTGAGGTGTCTCAATATGAGAGGTGACTGCTGGGACCCTGCAGGGACCTCTGGACTGGCAGCACCAGGGCATTTCAGAGGGACAGTGGTGCCTGATACAACAAAACCCCTCAGAACTGTCCCCACTGAGTAGTTTCCTCCCTGCCTGAGCAGCTCCTGGCCGTGCCACTGCCACAAACAGTCCCTTCCTCAGGTGGGAAGGCTGCAGATGGGTGGAGCAGCCCCATGGCAGCAGTTTCCCCAGCAGAGCCCTGCTGGCCATTCCAAATGCCAGCCCCACCAGGGGTCCTGTGTGGAGCCCCATTCCATGGAGAGAAAAAGCTGCTAACCCTTAGGAAGAGCTGAACAAATGGGGTGAGCTCTCCCACATGATTTCCTGGTCCCTAGGAAGGGCTGAGTTCACACAACAGCCTTTCCCCTTGGTGGGGGTGGCTGTTGTCACTGCCTGGCATCTTGTTTTCCCAAAAATACCAGAGACACTGGATGTGCCCGAAGCCCCTGTACCTGCAGCCATTTCCAGCTGGTGTGAGCCCAGCAGATCCCAAATCCTGGAGCCTGGGATGGACGTAGGTACGTTCTCACATCCCCATCTCCATGGCATGAGCTGTGTTTCTTAGGAAACCAGCCTAGCAGCAGCATCCCTGCTTAGGAGGGAAGATGAACTCTGGATGCAGGCTGGGTTTTACAAACCCCTCTCTGCTGTGCTGCTCCCACCTGCGTGGTTCTGCAGGGGGACAGAGAGGGGAGCAGGGCTGGGAAAGGGTGATGGAAATGGCTGGGAGGGAAGGAGAAGGATGAGGGTGTGCTGTGGGTTCTGTGTGGGTCTCCTGGCACATCCTTGGGCAGTGCAGAGCAGGCAGAACAGGCAGCTGTGGCACGGCCCAGCCCCTGCACTGCTGCTCTGGTGTCACTTGGGCTTCACAGGGGCTTGTGGCAGGTGCTGGCAGCCAGGGGTGACATCCACACAGCCCAGGCTCCTCTCCTCGAGAACAAGGCAAGGAAATTGTGAGCCTGGGGCTGTCCCTGCTGGGCCTCCTGATGGTGCCCTCATCCTGGGTGCCCATCTGGTGAGCAGGAGCTGCTTGGGGTCACATCCTCGGTGCTGCATGGCCAGAAGGGCTGCTTCAAAATGCTCCTCAGAGTGGAACTGGTACTGCAGCTACTGTGCCATCCCTCCATCCCCAGAGCACTTTGTTCCCTGGAAATTTTGTACTTTGGGAACTAAAAATAATTTGCTCATCCTGGGAACTTGGTTTGTGGGTTTTTTTGGTTTTTTTTAAGTTTATTTTTTCCCCAGTTTAATGGGGCTGGTTTTGCTCCTGCTCTGTTTTGCACTGAGAGAAACAAGAAAAGCCAAATTGTCCTGGCTTGTACCATGCCTTTGTCCCCTCCACCTCCCTGCCCACTAGACTGGAGAAGTCTTTCAAAACCTGACAGCAGTCAGGCTTGTTCCTTGCTAGAAAAGGGGAAAAAGATGACTTTGCAGGGATAATAATAATAATAATAATAGTAATAAAATAATAGTAATGATGGAAGTTTCCAGTGAAAATTAAATAATCAACAGTTGCTCTCTGGATCAAAGTGTGTCTCTGTTAAGTGTTTTCACAGCTGGGTACTGCTGGGTACTCCTGAGCCATGAGGAGACATTGTCACAGTCCTGGTGGCATCTCTCTAAGGTGCTACACTATGAAGAAAAATTGGACCAGAGGCCCCCCCTGCTTTCCCCTTGCTCAGCACCACAGGCCAGGCCTGGGCACCCAAATTTCACAGTGCCATGGAAACCATCTCTGAGTCCCCCTGCACACACTGTCCTGGTTCCAGCTTGCCCTGAGTATCCCACTGCTCACACACTTCCCAGGGGGAGAGGGCAAAGCCACCAGGCAGAAATGTTTGCCAGCAGGGACCAAAGGGCAGCATCACCCCAATCCTGAGCCCTTGGGGAGAGGAGAGCTGCTGAGCTCACCCAGGGCACCTTCCTCCTAACCAGGGAATGTGCTCAGGTCTCTGCAGCTCCAGTTCCTACCCAGGGAATATGCTCAGACATCTCCAGTTCCTACCCAGGGATGGTGCTCAGGCCTCTTCAGCTCCATCTCCTACCCAGGGAATGTGCTCAGACATCTCCAGTTCCTACCCAGGGATGGTGCTCAGGCCTCTCCAGCTCCCAGCAGGTCAGAGCACCTCTCGCCAAAGGAAAGGAAACCTCCTCTCATGCCCACACCACCTTCACACCACGTCCAGCCAGCATGACACCACATGCCCCGGCTCTGGCCAGCCCTGCCCCGGGGAGGGGACACTGTGTCCCTGCAGCCACTCACCATCTGGATGACAGACACTGGCCCGATGCTGTTCACGTAGATGTCCACATCAATGAACGTGGGCTTGACTGCAAAGACAAGAGAACAGGCACCATCAGCTGGGGCCAGGAGCACTGGCAGAGGGATGGAGACAAGGGGAGCATCTGGGATGAGCGTGGCTCTGTTGCAACAAAAATCCCAGCTGCAGCAGGCACCAAAGCATGGAAAACACACGACATGGCCAGGCCAGGTCACCCCACCGTGGCCACAGGGAGTGAAAGGGGACACTTACTGCCAATGTCAGGCCTCAGCTTGTTGTCATAGTTCTTGAGCAGCGAGTTGAGGATCTGTGTGGCATCAGTCTCCTGTGCCTTGGGGGTGAGGACCCAGGTTTTATTGATGCTGAGGTAATCGTAATCGTATTCCTCTGTGCTCTCACACCTGCAGAGGAGAGACAAAGGGCAGGGACGTGGCTGTGGCAGCTCTGTGGCACTCCCTGGGAGCAGGGGCACAGCTGTGTTTCACAGATACCAAAGGAGGAGGATGCAGTGCAGCTAAAAGGCAGAGCCTGAGGAGCTCAGGGATCTCCTCTCAGCCACATTTTTAAGAGGACACAACTCTCCTGGCACCTTTGCTCACTTCAGGGCCACCAGACATGCAGGGGCCTTGCCACCAGTGGGAAATAGTGCTCCAGAGTGCTCCACCTCCTCCTCAGCTGCCTTTAGAGACACACTGCTCATCCCTGAGGTGTGGGAGCCAGCCTCTGCTTTCCCTGCCTTCCTCCTGCTCATCCCACCCAGCAGCTCCTGCTGCCAGAGCTGCCTGTTAACCTCAAATACCTCCACTACTCTGCTGCTGACACCTGAAGCAGGCTTCCTCTGAGGAGACAGTGACAAAACAGGGGCTTTGGGGAGCAATAAATGCATTTCAGAGCAAAGAGGTCCCAACCAACCATGCAGGCACCGTGCACGTCTGGCATGCCAGGAGCCCAGCCATCTGCCCTGCACAGATCCCTGGAAATTAAAACTCCTCTGCCTCCAGGCCAAGACCTGCCACAACCCGTTCCCTGCCCTCCCCAACCCTTCCTGTGGTCTGAGCTCCCATTTAAAGGTGTCCCATCTTCCCAATCTCCCAGTTCCAAGCCAGGCAAGGAACGCTGGTATCCATCCCCCTTTGGACACGATCCACTTGGCAACAGCTTCTCTCGCTGCCTTTCAAACCTGCCCTCTCTAAACCTTTCGCACCCTTCCCTTGTCCTAAAGGAGTTTTCCTAAACCGTCTAATTAGATTAGGTCCACATGGTCACCCGGGAAATTCCAGCCACCTGCCGCCGCTCGGGGCGGCTCATTCCCGAGGCTGTCCCCGGAATGACACGGCCACGTGTGGGAGAGGACGCTCCCACAGCCAGCACAGCCCCCTGGACGTGTGCCCTGCCAGCGTGTGTCACCGAGGGTCCCGCAGCGGGAGCTGCCACCGTGCTGACACTTCCCAGCTGGAACCTCGCAGCTCCGAGGTGCGAACCACGCACCCACACCTCCCTCCCGCATCCTGGCCGAGACACTCGGGGCGGGGAGGGCCAAAAAGCGTTTCATTGCCACGTTGCGGCCGATTTATCAGGCGCTCCTCTTTCAAAACCCCGGACAAAAGTGGCTTTCACGATGGCTTTTTGAAACTCTTGGCATCCCCGCGGCTCCGGGGCCGTGTCCCCCGCGCAGGGCTCGCAGTGGCCGCCTGCCGCCGCGCATTAGGTGTTGGTACATCGGCTCATTGCTTCCCGTCTGATTGCGCTGCGCTCTCTAACCGTGCTTAAGCAGCGTTCAGCAGCGCTGTCAGGATGCGCTTCCCCATCCCAGCAGCGCCAGCTCTCACCGGGCTCTCGCTCTCCATCTCCGGGAGAGGAGAGAGCTCTACAGCACCCAGCGGGCACCGGGGAGCGCCGTGAGCCCAGCCCGGAGCGGCACCGGGCTCAAATCGGGGGGCTGGCCCCGCTCCTGCCACGAACAAAGAGGGATGTGCGCCCGCAGCGCAGCTCAGGGCAAGGGAAAGCGATCCGAGCCGCTTCCCCTCGCTGCCAGAGCTGTGGGTGATGGAGGCTGCCCCTGGCAAAGTGGCAACAGCTACACAGAAATGTTTTCTCGGGGTTCTCTTGACCTCGCTTGAAGTCACCTGCCAGCACTGAACTCTGCACATCCCCCTGCCCTGCCAAAAATCCCGATCCTCTGAGGAACTGTGAGGCTACAGCAGAGTCTGAAACATCCCTTTGGGGGCTGAGCAAACCCCGGCTGAGCTTGCCCTGCTCTCAACCGTCTGGTTTCCCCCATTTAGTGCCACTGATTTACACCCCAAGGCTTGGGGCAGCATTTCCAGGAAGTCACATCTCTATTACAGATGCAGGGACATTACCAAAAATATGCTTTTTGCTAATGCAGCTAATCCCAGCCGACTAAACCACACTAAGCCATCTTAGCAGAAGCAAGCCAGCTTTTGCTGGAGAAAATGTGCTTTTTCTGCGTGCACACACAGACACACACCAGCCCTTGCTGGTCAAGAGTGTAACTCTCATGCCACCCTACACAAGCCACTGCCTCCTCCCCTCTCTCCCTTCTTGGTGGCCCCTCTTTAAACTGAGAAGGGAAGAGCCCGAGATCAGTTGCAGAGGAGAGGGATTAAGGTGACATGTGCATCGCCCCTGCAGCTGCTAATGGAAATGTCAGACCTGCAGAGATCCCCGACGAGCTGCGAACACTCGCGGGCCTGGCAGCTCCATCTCCAGGCTCAAAGCGACTGGCTCGGTGACAGGGGACAGCCAGTTCGCAGATGTCTCTGCGCAGCCAGTGGGAAAGGCAGAGCCGTGTTTGCTCACCTCTGCTTGTTGGGATGTCACAACACCCTCCTCAGAGCAGGGCCGTGGGGCTGGGACACAGCAGGGCGGGACTGGGGGCGTTCCAAGGAAATCCCTGCTCCTGACAGAGGAGCTGTGGCCGTGGCAGCTCCCGCTGGTGCCCCGGGCAGGAGGCTGGCACGGCAGGGAGGTGTCCTTTCCGATGTGCTCACATGTATGGATGAGGTTGGACAATTCTCCCTGGGCAAGCCGTGGCATTCCAGCAGGACAGAGCCGTGCCTCGGCTCCCCGAGTCCCTGTTCCTCGAGCACCTGTTTGGCTGAGGCTTCCAAACACACACCGCTGGGCAAAGGCACCTGAAGAGCTGGTGGCTGGCTCCCTCCCCCAGTGCCCAAGCTGTCTGACAAGGTGTTCCCTCGGCAGCAGGAGGAGAGGAGCAACATGTGCCACGAGCCCTTGAAGACACCTCAGCTCCTTGCCTGGTGGGGCAGCTGCTGCTGCTTGGCTGGGATGCACACCCAGTTATCCACGAGCTGCTGGTGGCCCTGAGGCAGGAGCCTCCCAGCACAGATGCAGATCCCCGGGCTGTATCCAGCCCTGCTGCAAACACAGCTGAAAGCCTTCCCTGCTCCCATGGAAAACAGAGCAGCAAAATGCAAGAACGACATTTCGCCTGGTTGAAAAACACCGTGGTCAATTCTAATTACCACCTGCCAACTTGTCCTTCTAGCCACCCATCCCAAAGGCTCCGAGGGTTGTAGGCACAGGGCTGTTGAGGCTGATGGCTCTGAATTAGAAGCAGGCAGATGATTTAGAGACAGGGGCTCTAACTGCCCCCTACCCATTTCACATATCTTCCTACTCATGCAGCCCCAGTGGCCCAACCTGCAGTTCCAACCACCTGACTCTGACACAAGCCCAGTGTCTGGTGTGATGCTGTGCAGGGATCCTGCCCTCAGGGCTCAGTGTTGGCTGCCCTGGTCCAGCCGAGGCAGTGCCCTGGGAAATGCTGGTGAATGAGCCTCTGTGCTGGGGGGAGCATCTGGGGAGTGCTGAATCACCTGGCAGGGAGCATCCAGCCTGCTCCAGCACCAGGAGAAGGGTCCTGCTGCTTGCACCAGGAGAAGAGCTCACATGCACAGCTCTGTCCACATGAGCAGAGCTCCTCACCCCAGCACCTACCAGGAGGAATGGGGAGGAGGAGATTCACCCTCCACAACTGCATCCAGGAAAAATGCAGTGAATGCAGAGCAAGACCCTGCTGTAACTTGCTCTTTTTCTCCTCTCACAGGATTCCTCTCCCACTCCATGCCCACCCCCAACCCCCACAGCCACTGCTCCTGCCGAAGCAGGGCTCAGGGCAGAGGCAGACTTGAGGCTCTGGGCAGAAGAGAGGCTGGGCCAGCTGTGGGGTGAACATTCCTGCTCGAGGGTATGTGAAAACACGATTTAATTGCTCCCCCTGTCATCTTGCAGCTCAGAACTCACTCCCCCCGAGATGCAGGGACGGTGGGGCACAGGAACCGGGACCACCAGGGATCCACCCCCCTCTCAGCCCCCCGATGCCCCCTGGCACCCGCAGGGATCTGCTCCCGGGAGGTTTTGTGCCAGGGCACGGCAGAGGCTGGGTCTCAGGGCAGCAGTGGGGCAGCTCTTGCTCTCCTCGACCCCGGGAATGCCGAGCCACGCAGGACCGTGGNCCAGGGATCCACCCCCCTCTCAGCCCCCCGATGCCCCCTGGCACCCGCAGGGATCTGCTCCCGGGAGGTTTTGTGCCAGGGCACGGCAGAGGCTGGGTCTCAGGGCAGCAGTGGGGCAGCTCTTGCTCTCCTCGACCCCTGGGAATGCCAAGCCACGCAGGACCGTGGCAGGGATGGACTTTGTGGCCACCGCCGGGGTCGGGAAGCATCGGCAGGACAGACCATTAGTAGCAGGATTCATGCTCCCTGTCCCTGACTGCATCTGTAATGGGATTTGATCGGCTTTAAGGCGGCTTATTCTGCCAATTAGCTTCAGCCAGTAAAATCCCTCTTTCCCCAAGCCCTGGGGGTAACAATCTGCTGACAACATGTTCTTTTCCCCATCTAGCCATTAAACTCATCAGCGGGGCTAGGAATTGTAGAAAAAAAAAAAAAAAGAAAGAAAAAGAAAAAAATAAAAAGAAACTTGAAACCCCCTTGTGCGTGGGCCCTTTCATCGCTGTTTACAGAAAAGCGCTACGAACGCTGGCCCTGGGAAAGCGCTGCCACCTGCCCGCCCCTGCCTGCGCTCGCCCAGCGCGCTGCGGGCACCGGGCGGGCATCGGGCACCCGGAGCCGCGGCCAACCTGTGGAGCGGGGCAGGAGCCCTCCCGCCGCCAGGCTGCACGACCTGCGGGGGCTTCGGGGATGGACGGCAAGGAAAGGGACGCGAGCTCCTTCCCACGCAGCCCGGCTCCACGTGGAAATGCCCCGGTGATGGATGGAGCTCCCCGGAGGCGCCGAGCTCCCTCTGCTCCTGCCCCGGGCACCCCCGGCAGGGGCTCGGCCCCGGGCAGGATTGGCCCGCGGGGCCATGGCACGGTGGAGAGCGGGATGTCCCCTCCATTCCGGCACGGTGGAGAGCGGGATGTCCCCTCCATTCCGGCAGGATGGAGAGCGGGATGTCCCCTCCATTCCGGCATGCGGAGGGGGAGCCGGGGGTGCGGAGGACATGCAGGCAGACGCTCGGTGGTGCTGCCGCGACGGGACCCGCTGGAAGGAGCAGCTGTGGGCACGGAGCTGCCCAAAAACCCCCGCTGGAACCGGCGTGGCGAGCGTGGGGACAGGCGCTGCGCCTCCCACCCCCTCCCCTCCCACTGCCCCGACGGGTAAACTGAGGCAGGGATTGGGTGGGGGGGGACACACTCACCTGGCGCGCAGGACCGGCCCGAGGGCCAGGCAGAGCAGCAGCACCGTGCCGGGCATCTCTGCGAGGCGAGCGGCGGCCCCGGGGGGCGGCGGCGGCGGCGGCCNAGCCGCTCCTACCTCCCCGCGCTGGGGCCGGCCTCCCCCGCACCCCCGGGGCTGAGCGCCGCCAGGCACCCGCGCATCTGCCGGAGCCGCGCTGCCGGAGCGAGCATCGTCAGCTGGTGCCAGCAGCGCTCGCTCCCCCTCTGCGTAACAAGGCGTTGGATTTCTCTTAATACTCGCCTTTTTTTTTTTTTTTTCCTCCTTCTCATGCAAAACAGTTGGGGTGTTTGTATAAAAAAAGAAAAAGTGGGTAATTATTGCTNAGAGTGGGTAATTATTGCTAAATTACGCGAGGCGTCAGGCCCCGCCGGGCTGAGCTGCCGGCGAGATGCGGCAGGGAGAGGGTCCCTTCTCACCTGTTGGGGCTGCTGTCCCGAAAAAACAGCCGGGAGGGTGTGCGGGGAGGGGCTGTGGGACAGCTGGGGGTCGCGGGTGGGCTGGGGGCTCCCAACCCTTTGCCTTCAGGGTTTGCCAAGATGCCCTCGGGCGTTTCGACATCCGACTGGAACAGCAGTCACAGATTCCTTCCTGGGCAGATTTGCTCAGAACAAACTTTGTCAGACCTACACGAGGTGCCAATAATTGTCCTTTATTGTTTAGTTACAGGCTGAGGTGCAGGGGATGGTGCCCGGAGAGGCCTGGCCCTGCATCTCCCGGAGGTCTGTGATTCTGAGGGCAAATCCAGCTCCTCTGGGCCATCCCTGTCACTGAGAGCTGACTCTCCTCTCACTCCTGGACCTGTCACAGCCTTCCCCACCCGAGCAGGGGCAAATCCTCTCTGCAAATCCTCCTCTGCTCTCCCTCTGCAGCGCCCTGGAGCTGCTGCCTCCTTTGTCAGGGCAGGGAATTCCCGTTCCCGGGCACACCCAGAGCCTCACAGCCAGGACAATGGGGACGACACAGGAGCACGAGCAGGCAGCAACAGCAGCACACCTGGGTGGTTTTTTGGGGCTCTCTCCCTTGCTAATGGCTGCAATGATCGCCTCAAACCCCCGAGTGTGAGATCTGAGCGTCCCCAAAGCCACAAGAGGCAGCTGCAGGCTTGAGGGCTCCGAGATGGCATTTCCCTGGAATGAAGCAGCTACGGATGATGTTGCCTTTACTTCATGCAAAGAAGCCAGCTCTGGATGGCAGAGTTTACAGGAAGCACATGTCAAGAGAGTAAATAATGAATATCAAAGCAGCAGTGAAGGTGGAAAGAGCTCTTTAAAAGCTTCAAAGCAAGCCACTGGATTGTTCCAGAAGTTCCTCAGGGATCCAGATGAAGCTGAAGTTGGGAAAGGTGCAGGAGTAGCTGCAGGGAAGATGTAGCTGTCAAGGATTCTGGTCATGAGCAGACCACAGAAATTCCAGGGGTTCATATATGTGCTTTCAGCTCCCCCTCAAGACGCAGGATGTGAAGTGGTATGTGGGGAAATTCACAGGACTGATTTCTTCTGGCTGCCCCGTTCTGCTCCGTGAAAACTGAGAGATCTGGGGAGGGCTGTGCTGGGAGCAGTGGAGATGGGCTGGGGAGTGTTAGGGAATCACAGCATCCCCTCATGATGCTGTTTTTGGGGACACCTTCCAGGCAGTTTGATGCACCAGGAGCTTCCAAGCTGTTCTTCTCTCTGGTCCTCTTCATTTCCTGGGGTTTCATTTGGTAACTGCTGCTGGGTCTTTCCCTGGAACCACAGATGAGAATGGAGCCTGTTGATGGTGTTGGAGAGCCAGGGCACTGCTTTTCAAACAAACACTTTATTTATCAGCAGCACGGGCCCAGCTGGGGACAAACCCATTTCAAATTCCCAGTGAATGGTTCTGACCGGGAAAACCACCCTCAGTCCAAATGCTGAGAAGGACAAAATGTCCTGCTCTCATGCTTTGGGAGGGAGCAAGGCCCTATTTTCCACTTTGAAGAGACATTTGTTTTGAGGTCTACTGTCAGGAGATTCGAAACTTAAACAGGAGACGCAATGTTTTATTCAAGATGTTTTTTATCCCTTCTGGTATTTCGGTTTAACTGGCAAACTAATAAAACCTATTATTTACAGAGTCCTCATGAGCCCAGAGCCTGGGGGGCCAAGCTGCCACAGCAAATGAAGGTTTGGTTGTGCAGGATTTAGCTCTGGGAGACAAGGAGACAGTTCCAGCCCTGGCCCAAGCATCCCAAACCTTGCAAGGATGGCAGTGCTCTCTCAGGGATGAGCCTGGGCACATCTGCAGCCTTTTCCAAACCCCTCTGTGCTCTCTCAGGGTCCCTTTTTGGGTATGGGCTGCCTGCTCCTGTGCTGGGGGTGTGTTTGGGGTTCAGGCTGGAGCAGCAGGGGAAGGCAGGAGGCAAATCTCTGCTGCCTTGTGCTCGTGCCAAGGGCTGGTCACTGCTTGCCTCAGGAGACTGCTCCCCTTCCAGGCTACATCACAGGGAAAACTGATGCAGGAGGAGAAAAAAATTATCCCAAGGTGTTCAGGAGCTCATTTCTGAGACAGCTCAGGCTCTTGGCATTTTCACCATCTCCCTCAGACAGGTACGTGTCTCCCAAGGGTGGAGGAGCACCTGCAGCAGGACTGGAGGAGCCCAGGCAGAGACAGACCCCACAGGGCTCTGCAGGAGCAGCTCAGGTTTGAGAGCAGTGCTGGCAGAGCTGGGCCCTCCAGGACAAGGAGCTGCCAGGGCATTGGCAGGCAGCAGTGCCAGGGCCATGCAGCAGACTGCTCTGAAGGGCTGCGGGGAGGTGAACTCGCCCTCCCCTCCTCCCTCACTCCCCACGTCATGTGGCTGAGGACAGAGCACGGTTAGAGCCGCTGTCCTTGGTGCTCTCTGTCCTCCTGGCACTGGACTGGTCCTTGGGCTGTCACCGAGCCAGAGCATCCCCTGGGAGCAGCGCAGGGTCAGGCCAAGCCCTCTCCCCATGGCCAGGGCTGTGTGCTGTGGCAGAAAGCAGGGGCTGGCCACTCTGACAGAGCTGGGTGACAGTGGGGAAGGACAGCTGAGGGGGAGCTGCTCACAGAGCCCCTCTGCAAAAAAACTGGAGGATGAAAAACCCTGTACAAAGCCCTGTTCTCTGACTTGGGGCATGTCCTGTGCAGCAGAAACATTTGTTTACTCTACCCGGGCATTTGTTCACTCTACCAGGGCATTTGTTCAACATAACCCAGGTTTTTGTCTTTTTTCAGGCTCACCAGGCACAGCAGCAGATGCTGTGTCTGGGCTCACATGACATCAATAACAGCTTCAGCTGGGCTCTGCCTCCCCACCTTTGTGGACAGCAATGATAGATGAAGCAGACAGGGCACAGTTTGGTTTTTAGGTGCTGGAGTGAACTTGCAGTGCTGACAGATTAAAAAAAATGTGTTTGGAGCCTGAACAAATGTGACGTGAATGTTTTCCAAGGAGAGTGAAGGGTGTGGGAGGACAGCCCAGGCCGTGGCAGGAGCTGGTGCAAGCTGTCCCAGGGGTGATGGGAGCGTTGATGGGAGTGAGAACTTTACCTTCATCCTCTGCTGCTGTGTCAGGCCTGGACGAGTCTCTGTTTCCTTCCATTGCAGGCAGCCCCTCTTCAAAATTCGTTTCTTAGTGGAAAGAGACCACCAAATGCCAGGTGATCTGATCCTGTGTGTCAGAAGAGCTCTTGCTGTCACCCTGGGGATGGGAAAGGTGCCATTTCCTGTGCTTTTATGGCTCTGCTTTTCTGGAACCCTCCCCTACCCAGGGCTAAACATGTTGCAGTTCTCCTAGGGACTGAAATGCGAAAGGAGAAAATGTACATGGGAAAGGTTGGGAAGAAGAAGAGAACTGGCAGCATTTGACAGCAAAAAGGGGAAAATCTCAGCAAACTGAGCACCAGGTGTTTCAATACTTTTTTAAAGTGGAATTTGCAGTGATGCCACCTGTACATCTGATGTGATACATCCAGCACAGGACCATGAGCTGGTAGTTTAGACCCCAGAATAACTCCCATCCTTCGTTTCAATACTGTGCAACTGCTGACACAAACTTTGGGGACACGCAGCTGCAGGAACAGGAACAGCTGCTTCTCTTCACTGCAGAAACGTGGCTGCTTCTGGATGGGGGTACACTGCTCCTTGTCACCCCGTGCCACAGTGCTTCAGGGATGGGAAAAAGCAGCCAGGAAGGTCGTGGATCCAACAAAAGCTGTCACTGGGATGCAAGCTGTGTTTGGCACAGAGATTCCTGCCAGGGTTGCTCAAGAGCTGGGGAAAACCTGGGGCTCTCCAGAGGACGGGCTGGGATTCAGAGCAGAGCCAACACGTGGAGAGGTGGTGCTGCCCATCAAAGCCCCGTGGTTCTGCCTGGCCCTTCTCCTGCTGCAGCCCTGAGGGCACAGCTGAGGCCAAATCAGCACCTGCTGACCCCGAAGGATTTAAGGAAAGGAGAGAGAAAGAGGCACAGCCGCCTTTTATTGTTAATACCTGTAGGCATTTCTGCCCGGGGGCGTGGGGATTTCAATGCCTTCTCTCTACACTGGCTCAGGAATGTTTATACACCAGTAAATAATGGGAACTGCTCATCTGTGTCCGAGTGTGGATGTTCAATTACAGCCCTCTCCTGCAGCTGATCCGAGCCCTGTGCTCTGCTCCCCTCTGGCCCCGGCTCTGCCTTTGCTGGCAGTTTGACATTTTGTCAGCCCACGGATAATGCAGGGCTGTTGACAAGCGGAGAAAACAGGGAAAGGAGCTTCCTTCCCTGAGCTGAGGCAGAGCACAGTCCCTCCTGCTGCAGGTGCTGCCTGATCTGGGCTGCCAGGAGCTGTTCTGTGCTGTCTGTGCTGGGACTGGGGCTCTGTGATGGGTGCCTGCAGCAAGCCCATTTTTTCACAACTCATTCCTTCTTGGGAGTCCTTAGACATTTTCCAGGCCTCTTTAATTTCCTCCTGCATGAAGCTCCAGTGTCTCCTGTACAAAAGAGAGACATGCCTTTCTCTCCCAAATGCCTGAACTCGAGGGACACGTTTTGGAGGGGCTGTTTTTTTGTTGTTTTTAAGGGAGGCAGTGCTTGGCACCGTGGCACTGTGGCCCTGAGTGCCACCCCAACAGCAAGAGCTCAGCAGGGAGGTGACCACTGAGAACAGGCTTGGCAGACCCAGGAGCACTTTGTCCATCCAGAGTGTGGCCTCCCCAGCACATCCAGCTCAGGGCAGGGGCAGTGCCTGCTCCTTCCCTGGGGCAGCTTGGCACATCCCCAGCCCCAAAGCATCGTTCATGCAGGGAGAAGGGGGCTGTGCTGCTGTTATCCACTCCCAGATGGGGGAATCCACGGGGCTGCCTCTCCTTCCATGCCCTCTTGGCCCAGGTGGGGCACAGCAGCACAGCTGAACCCCACAGCAGCACAGCTGAACCCCCACAGCAGCACAGCTGGACCCCACAGCAGCACGGCTGAGCCCCACAGCAACACGGCTGAACCCCAGAGCAGCACAGCTGAACCCCCACAGCAGCACAGCTGAGCCCCACAGCAGCACAGCTGAATCCACAGCAAGCCCTGAGAGCTCCCACTGTCCCTCTGCCACCCCGAGTGCGTGGCAGGGCAGAGCTGCTCCCCAGCCCAGGCCCCAGCAGCTGCTCCCTGCCCATCGCTGGCGCTGCCATTGGCCCCAGCTCTGCGTCCTGGTGCTCCTCAGCGCTCGGAAATGGAGAAATGCCAGCGCTGCTCTGTTCCTCAGCTCCAGGATCCCCCGTGAAACACTGACCTACATCAGCAGGGCTGTGGCAGCCGGGCAGGGCGAGCCTCACCCAGGTACCCCCGCCCCGGGATTTTCCTTTCCAACCCAAATTGTGCGACCCCATGCACCAACAATCAGCGCTGCCGTGTCCAGCACCACCTTCCCCGTCCCCTCTGGTGTCCCCCCTCCATGGCAGCCCCTCTGCCGGCAGCAATCAGCGGCAGCTGAAGCGCAGAGGAGCCGACACCGAGAGCTGCCCTGCGGCTGCTGCGCTCCCGCAGCCAGCGGAGCAGAAACGCCGGCGAGCAGAGAGAGCCTCTGCGAGAGAGGGATGCTGGCACCGGGATCTGGCAATTGCCAGCACGTCAGGGAAGGAGAGATCGCCTCCTAATACTCTCTAAGCTCCAATCTTAATCTTGTTCATTGCTGTTAAGTCTCGGAGAAATCGGGGCGATGCGTTGAAAGGAGGCAAAATAAAAAGATTCAAGAGGAGGCTGAAGTCTCTTCAGAAAACTGAAGAGAAATAATCTTCAAAGGTTCCCACGAGCCTGTGTTCCCCAGCCTGGAAAAGCAGAGCAGATAAACACTGAGCTTTGCTGGAGTTGTTTTTCAGTCTGGTATTTTCTAGGAGGAGACTGAAATGTTAAGGCTGGAATATCAGAGAGCAGTTATGGGATCTCAGCACTCAGGGTTTGATCCCTTCCCTGGGGACTCTTCTGCCTGGCAGGCTCAGGATCCCACAGCAGAGCCCGGTTCCCATTTCCCCATGGGGGTGAGGGCCAGGCAGAGCAGAAGCACAGGAGGGGCTGGATGCTCTTCCCTGGGTGCCACCCTCCAGGTGGGTCTGCACCCCCTTCCCGCTGCCCCCGCTGCCAGGGCGATCCAGCCAAGTGGGAACAGCTGCAAAGAAACATCCTGGGGGGATGGAAGGAGTGACCTCGGGCTGGTGCCTCTGCCCGGGTCCCATCATCAGGGCAAGGAGCCAGGGCAGAGCAGCTCCTCGTTCCTGCCACCCTGCCCGGGGCTGCCTCACCCCTCTGCATCCCCCCTCGCAGCATCCCTGAAGCCCAATGCCAGCACTCTCTCATCCCCAAGCGAGGGACATCCAGGGAGGGGTGTGCCCTCCCCTCATACCCTCCCCTAAGGCCTGCGAGGTCCCTACAGAGGGAGCTGCTCTCAGACTCTGCGCTTGTCCCTGCCGGCAGAGCTGCTGCTGCTGAATCCCTTCCTCCAAACTCACTCTGAGCCTCCCCGACAGCCCGAGGCAACACGTGCTACCATTTACAGAGGCCCTGCTGTGAAAGGTGCTGCCTTTTCACCTTGCAAAAATTGCTTGTGCTTGGAGGAGACCGAGGATCATCCGTGGCACGCTCCAAATGCACCCCAGTGCAGGAAACGGGGCACAGACCCCTCTGTCCCACACATACCCAGCTCCGGGGGGCTGCACTGCAGGGATGGAGCTGAGCTGAGCCAGATCCCGTCTGTGCAGGCAGGGTGAGGTCTAAAGGAGGTGCTGCAGGCTGGGGGGGACAGTCTGTCAGTCTGTCTGCAGGCTCCTGGCCAGAGCCTGTGGCAGGGAGGCAGAGTGCTGACTCCCCAGGCAGCTCTGCCAGCTCCAGCCTTTGCAGCAAATTTTGCCTTTGTCATTGCCCATGTGCTCGCTGGACAGGGGACTCCTGTCTCCCACGAGGGTGTTGGAAAATGCCTTCCAACTGCAGTAAAATTCACCCTCCTCTCTCCCCTCCCCC
>VWYE01011496.1:120270-205840 GCA_013398995.1 Alaudala cheleensis
CCCAAATTAATATTTATTTATGCTAAAATTCACTGTCCCTTTTGTTTACAGCACATTCATGCATCAGGAGGGTTGTGATTGTTCTGATTTTCCCTGACCAGCTCTAGATTTAAGGAAATAAGCTTGGGAGATTTGGAGTCGTGCCACAGGAGCAGGTTAAAGGCAGGGAGACACCTGAGAACCAGAACACATCCACCACTGGGGCTTTGATTCTCTAATCCTCCCAGTGCTCACATGCAGGGGAGAGAGGGATTGTTTAACTCTGAAACTCCAAAATGGCCTTGGTGTCCATAAAGGTTTTAGAGAGAGCTTGCAACACAGCAGGAGCCAGGGATTAAGCTCTAAATCCGTGTTTTGTCCCTGAAAAGCTGTGCTGATCGCTAATAAAGTGAACTCTGCTCTCAAGAAACGTTTATCTACATCTTTAGAGGCCCCTGCACGGGAGCTGGGCGTGATTGGCAGGCAGCAGTTGGGAGCAGGACAATGGGAGTCCTTCAGCCTGAGCTTGGGGAGCCCCAGCTGAGCAGAGCAAAGGCAAAGAGAGGGGGGAAAACCTCATCAGAGCTGTGACAGCATCAGCAGCAGCCCCAGCAGAGGGACAGCACAGGGACAGCACCCCCAGGCACTGCCACTGCCCCCACGCAGCTCTCAGCTCTTCCCAGCCACAGAAACCTCCTTCTGTCCTGTGGCAATTCCCTTCCAGCAGGCTCCTGCCCAAACCCAGCCCTGGTCTCCTGCAGCTCTCTCCAGGGGCTGAGGAAGCCCTCGAGGGCAGCAGGTCGTGACTCTTCAGCCTGGCTGAGATCTCCCCAGGGCTGGGGGGTTTGGGCTGGGGTGCCCCTCTGCAGAGCCCTGGGCTCCCCCAGGACTGAGATAATTCAGCTGGGATAACACCTGCTCTGGTGGAAGGTGTCCCTGCCCACAGGGATTGGAATTAGATGATGTTTCAGGTCCCTCCCAACCCAAACCATTCTGTGATTCTTTAAAATAATGCATCAAATCCAAATGTATTTTTATGTGAGGATGGGCAGAGACCAAAGGTTTAACTTCTCTCTGAATTAAGGCATGCAAGGAGACATCAAATGGAAGGGGAAACCAGAGCCCCCAAACCTGAATAAAGTGGGGGTTTTATACCACGATTAAAACAAGAAACTGCTTTCTGTGGTCACAGATGAGTTCAATACCAAATCATAGAACAACCCATGGAGAGTTGTTATAATCAGAGATTTTCAGTCCAAAGGGACCCACACTGACCCTTTAGTCCAACTCCATGACCACTTCAAGGCTGACCAGAAGTGAAAATGATGATTAAGGGCATTGTCCAAACAGCTCTAAAGCACTGACAGGCTTGGGGCATTCACCAGCTCTCCAGGAAGGCTGTTCTAGTGTTTGACCAACCTCTCTGGAAAGAAATGCTTCCTAATGTGCCCTCTGAACCTCCCCTGGAACAGCTTTGAACCACGGCACCACCTCCCATCTCTGGGTACCAGGGGGAAGAGCTCAGCTCCTCCCTCCTGAGGAAGCTGCAGGGAGCAGAGAGGAGCCCCCTCATCCTCCTAAAGAGAAGGGGAACACAATTGAACACAAGGATGAGGCTCCTCCGGGCCCCACAGACCACTGGGGGCTGGGAGAGTGCTCTGGTGAGGATCTGTGAGATGCAGGAGAGTGAGAGAGAGCCCAAGATCACAGGAAGCATCTGCTGCTGGAGTGCCATCAGAAATCAGGCACTCTTTCCATAAGGCTTTGGGCTCTCCCAGTTTGGTGCCTGCAGGCTGGGAGCTCAGCAAACACCTGCACTGGCACTGGGTTAGTTTTTAGGAATACCTGCCTTTTCTCCTTTGCATGGCAGGACAATTTCATTTCAGCAAATGACTTATTTCCTTTAAATAAATGCAATTTGCAGGCACCTAAAGCGGTGCAAAAATTCAGTTCAAATTCCCTGAATAGCTTCTGCCACCAAAAGAAGCAACAACTGCTCTGAAGGCTTGAGAAAAATCACATGGAGAAGGGTTGGAGCCATTCAAACCCCCTCCTTTCCCACTTTTCCCAAAACGTTTCTATTCCAGGCACTTCCTCTGCACACCAGGGACAGGATCCTCATGAGCACAGCCCCAGTTTGGGGCTCAGCCCTGGGGTTACAGCCCCCTCCTCACCACCACACTCCATCCTGCTGGGGGGACCTCTCCCCTTTGCCAGGGCTGGTGCAGTTTCCAGGAATTGCCTTGAGGTTCCATGGGGCTGGAGCAGGATCCTGAACCAGCCCAGAGCAGCTCCAGCTCTGCCCATCCCTGCACCAGCAGCAATCCTCCCCGAGCTGCCCCTCAGCTTGAGCCACCTCCTAAATATTGTCCAGCTGGAACCTCTGCTCCTGCAGCAGCTGTGGGGCTCAACAAGCTGCTCCTGGGCTGGGGATTGCTGCAGACCCACCTGGGTTTCATAAAGTCTCAGAAGCACAGACTGGTTTGGGGTGGAGGGGACCTCAGAGATTGTCCAGTTCCATCAGGAACACCTTCCACCACACCAGCTTGCTCCAAGCCCTGTCCAGACTGGCTTTGAACAAATTTCCTCTCGTTGTCTCCCTCCTTCCCTCCCTCCCCAAACCATGAGTTGTAGCTGAGCTTAAACAATTTCTTGTACTATCTGCCTTGAAGAAATGGATGTTTTCTATGCAACAGTTTAAATGCCAGGGGATTGTTTCAGCTTTGGAGGGAAGTTCCCCCAAGTGGCCTTTGCTGTTCCAAGCAAAGGAAGAGACACAGCCCTTCAGGGGAATATGTGAATAAACCCTTTATCCAGGGTTTGGATAAAGGCTCCAGCCCAGATCCTGGGAATGCACCAGGTTCTCTCTCCTTTCACACAGTGATTGGCCAAACAACTGCACTCACAGTCCCCTTGGGGAACATTTGGGGGGCCACAGAATCAAAGGCTCCCACAGCAGAGCTTGGCTGGGTGCAGATGCCAAATGCTGAGTGTTGCCTTTGGTTGGGAATTCAGCCTTTGGGTCCAGGCTGACTTTCACTTGGAAAGGAAATCAGCTCTGCACAGCTTTGCTGATTTTACACAGCCTCTCCAAACTGGGAGTCTTTCTTCAGCAGCCCAGGGCTTCCTAGCTGGAAACATCCCCCTGCAACCCCAGCTCAGACTTACTTATATCCAGAGGGGCTCATCATCCTGTTTGATTTCCAGAGAAGCCACAAGCACTCAGAATCACAGCTCCAAACAAGCATGGTGATACCCAGCTCTGAATGAATATCTCGGCTTCCAGAGTGTTTTGACTAATGTAGTACACATTGACCCAAATTTTGGGAGCAGAGAGGCTCATTGATTCAGACTAGGTAAAACACAGCACACTTGTGGGGGATGCATTTGAAACTAATTAAAAATTGCTCCCATCAGAGCTGCTCCTGTCCCTCTTCATTACCTCCCCCAGCACAAAAGTTGCTTTACTGTGAGAGCCACTGCACTTTTGTCTCCTCACAGGGAAAGGATCAATTCTCTCCAGGACTGGGTTTTGGGAGACAAAGCAGCATTAGCACATTCTGCTTGTGTTTGACTCCCATTATTTTGTAGAGCGCTTCATGAAACCTTAATTTTTTCTAAAAGTATTTTCTGCAACTGAATTCCCCTCCGTTTTCTCCAGGCAATAAATGAATTTTGTTTACAAAGTACTTCAGCAAAGGCTTGAAATTTCATTTATGGAAAATGGGCCTCAGACGTCCGAGGCATTTGAAACCATGCTGAAATATGGCAATTTCAGGCACTTACCTGTCTCCTTCCTGCCAGCCTCCAAATCAAAAGTTGCCATGACAACAAAGCCCACTCTCAGTCCAGCAGGATGAATTGGGCTTGTGTGACGTCATCATTAGCCAGGACCCGAAAAAAATTACGCAAATGAGGTCCCCAGACAGCAGGACTGCAATGAGGCCAAACGAGCAGCACAGCAATTACACTCTAAACTTAGCAAGGGAAGGGAAATGTCACCAAACACGTTGGTGTCCCCTCTGTGTCCTTGGAGCAGAGCTGCCTGGTGACAGCTGGGCTTGGTCCCCACCCTGAGCTCTCCACCAGCTGCCTGTTCATCCCAGCACTGGTGTTCCCAGTGGGATGCTGGCCCCCAGCAGGCTCCCGGGAAGTTGGTTTGCACTGCACAGAACCCAAAAGGGAGAGGAGTGGCTGCTGGGGGGGAAATGCCACTCCTGGCCACCCTGAGCTCCCCGTGGCCAGCATGAGATGTTGCCATATTTCAGCACGGTTTCAAATGCCTTGGATGTCTGAGGCTCGTTTTCCACGGTGTGTCCTGGAGCATCCTCACCCCAAACAGGGAGCTCTGCTCATCTCTGCTCCTTGCCTGGATCTGTGATGACAAACCCCCCCATCTCATGGCTTTTTCACCTATAAATCAACCTCTGCATCTCTGGGACAGGGAAAGGTGCTCAGGGATGCTTCCCTTTATATCCCTGCCATCCCTGGGAGTGTCCAAGGCCAGGCTGGATGGAGCTCTGCTCCAGTGGAAGGTGTTCCTGCCTGTGGTGGGGGTTGGAATGAGATGATCCTTAAGGTCTCTTCCAACCCAGAGAATTCTGTGTTAACCAGGGACAGGGGAACCCAAGGCTCTGCCCACAGTGAGGGTGTGAGGGAGGCTCCCCAGTCCCAGCTGACTGACTGCTCACACTTGACAAGGGCTGTGCTCTGGCAGCAGCTGCTCCCCAGAGGAAGGAGGGGGAACCACTCAGCCCTGAGTGCTCATAGATGGTTATTCAAGCAGAATAAATCCTCCTTATCAATCCTGTCTCACCACCCCTCCTGATTTATGCTGGGTGTAATAAGGCAGTAAGAAGGCAAAGGCTACTTTTACAGGCAAACTGGGGATTGCAGTCAGCCACAGATGTTGAAAAATTCACTGTAGCAAAGAGAAATCATGAGAGGAGCCTAGGCAGCTTCTTCTGGATGCTGGGAGATGGGCTGGTGAGTTATGGCCATTTCCAGCACAGGTCTGGGCTGATCTGGGATCTGACCACAGACTTATTGCTCCCAGGCTTCTTGGGCAAGTGTACAGCCTGCACATGCTGAGAAAACTGTGTGTTGGCTTCAGAGGAGTTTTCTATATTATACTGATTCCTGTATCTTTTTAAAAATCCAAATCACTGCCTGTTTTGTTGTTTTCTGGGTTTTTTTGTTTGTTTGTTTTTTAATAAGCTCAGCAATACTATTTTGTTTCCCATTCTTCACCAAATCCCAAGAAGCACTTGTCTCCTTCCAAGCAAGGTGTCACTTTGGTGGGAGCTGGAAGCCTTTGCCTTCTGATTGCCTCATGAACAGCCTCACCTCAGATCTAAGCCTGAAGTTTATAGCACCACATCCCAAGGAGAGTTTATAGACTGGAAAGCTTGGCTTCTCTTCCCAGCTGTGCTATCTGTGTAATAAACTAAATACTGCTCCTTCCTACCAGCCTGTCCTCCCTCATGTCCTTGGAGTCTCCCTGCTCCTCTCAAACCCTGCTGCCACTGCCTGCTCTGCTCTTTATGGGACATCCCAAAGTGCTTTCATAAAGTGCCAATGCTCAGCCAGCTCCTCCACCTCTTCCCCTTGGAAGAAAAGCCCTCAGGGGCTGTCTTTTGGAGAGATTTTCTCTCTGCCTGCTGGGTGAGGTGGTGCTGGGGGTGGCACAGCCCTGTTGGTTCAAGGTCCCTGCTGCTCCCAGGCTGAGTCCCCTGTGCCACCTCAGTGTCCTGGGGCTGTGTCCAACAAATCGTGTTAATTAACCACCCTCTGTGGGCCTGGGGGTGGGTATTGGGGTGTAGGAGAAGGGAATAAAGGGGATCTCACCCCTGGTAAGTAACAGCTGTGTTAATTAACCAACACAGCCTCACCCCTAATGAGTCACAGCTGTATCCAAAAAGGATGAGTGAGATAAAACAGGGGTTTTATAGAGTTTAGAGTTATACACTGAAGAATTGGAGGAGCACAAATAGATGAGAAATCTAAAAGCTAAAATCCTGAGGCATCACAAATGTGTGAGGGCTGGCTTTGGGGAGCTCACCCCACCTCACCAGGAGCTGGTTTGCAGAAGAGGATTCTGAAACAGCAATGCTTTGAAGGCAGAATAAAACCACAGTGTCTCACAGGGGATCCCTTCCTTCCTGGGGCTGTGGGGCTGATCCATCCCCACTGGCCACACCAGAACCTGGCACAGGGGAGGAATTATCCCTGAGTCCTGGTGCCTCAGGAGCCACACATCAGCAGTTCTGCCCTCCCCTCACCCCGAGCACTCCTGTGCTATGAGCACCTCATAATAAAACCCAGCTATTGCCTTCCTGAGACACCTGTCAGGCTGAGCACTAAGTGCTGGGGTAATAAATACTCCTTCAGCTCTGCCTCCTCTCTGCCAATTCTCCCGGCTCTGTCTGTTTTCATTCCTATTTCTTTTCTGTGGACACTGCAATTACATTCTGTTCCTCTTCAGGGTCCTTGTTCTAGGTTCAAATAGAGAAGTGATAATGCAAGGAAGCATTTCACATCGTTGTTTATTTTTGTCTTCTGAGTCAGGAAGATCCTTTCAGGCTGGGACCAGCCCTGCACAATCTTGATTAGGGAAGGACTCAGGCTGGGGGGGGGGGGGGGGGGGCGGGGGCTGGTGGGGAAAGGGGTGAAAACCGAGTTTTTATGGTTTCAAACAGTGGTGGGCTGCTCTTGCCGAGGCCACAAGCCCTGCTCCTTCCTCGGGAAGACATAAGTATGCAACCTGCACTGCTCAGACCCGTGATAACTCTCCATCTGCCACAGCAGCTGCGAGCCCCAGCTCTCCCGAGCCTCCTCTGTCATCCTCGGAGGAAGAGGGAGGATTCAGCTGAATGCAGCAAATTCAAATGCCGAACTTTTTTCCTTTTTTTTTTTTTTGTCCAAGGTTGCAATATGTTTGGAGATCTCGTCCCGCCAGCAGGTCCCTGGTGCAGCCTGCAGATGGTGCCCAGGGGATCCGGGGAAGGCGGGGGGGGGTTGTGTTCCGTTCCCTCTCCTGGGGTGGAAAGCCACTGATGCTGTCACTGGAGTTATTTTCTTCTCCTGCTGCTTCCCAGTGGTAGCTGGGGGGAGGGGGAAGTCCTCATTGGATTTGTTGGGTTTGGGTAAATCATCAACATTTTGACTGAAGATGCAGAGAAGAGCCCAGGGAAAGGCTGGAAGTTTCGAGCTTGGTGCAATGAGGATGAACCTCAGCATTTCTTGTGGGTGATTTGCCCTCTGCTTTTGCATTTGGAGAGATTGACTTAATTTCAGATCTTTCTACACGGGGAGAAAAATCCTTCTTTCCATTGGTTGCTAAATAGAACATCTCGTGGCTCCAAGGAGAGTGTCCAAAGGAATCCCCCACACCAGCAGAGCACACAGGGAGCAGGGCAGGCTGCCTGGGGGACAGGGCATGGCCAGCCATGTGTCAATCTGATATAAACAGGGCAGCACCAGCCAAAACTCCCTGCAGGAAAGGTGTCTGCAGCATGCTCAGTGTGGGTTGGAAGGGACCTTAAAACCCACCCAGTGCCACCCCCTGCCATGGCAGGGACACCTCCCACTGTCCCAGGGTGCTCCAAACCCCAGTGTCCAGCCTGGCCTTGGGCACTGCCAGGAATCCAGGGGCAGCCACAGCTGCTCTGTGTCTCCCAACCCTCCCAGGGAAGAATTTCTCCCCAGTATCCCATCCATCCCTGGCAGTTTATGTCCTGGCTGAGTCTCTTCTCCATGTCCCTGGAGAAGGAGGAAGTTTGATTCACGTTGCACACACAGAAATGCCCCAAAGCTCCCTGGAACAGCAGAGTCTGACCATGGGTCACCCACTGTGAGGGCAGAGCACACCTCAGACTCCTCTCCCACCCCTCACATCACCACCACCCTGTCTTTGAGCTGGTCCCCAAACTCCTCAGCCAATCTGACTGAACAAACCTTGTTCCCTCCCCTGTCACTGGAAGGGAAAGCACTTTAAATGTGACACAATAGGCACCAGAAAATATCCTCAAGCTCTTTTGCTTTCCCTCAGAATATTCTTTTTTAAAGGATGGCTTGTTTGCTTGTCAGAGGGACAAATCCCCAAATGGGCAGGTGGTCCAAAGCCCAGAGGATCTGGCTGTGAGAAAAAGTCCTGGGGAAAAAAACCCATGACAAAAAGGCAGATTTTTTTTAAAATATGAATTTTTATTTGTTTTGACTGGAGTTCGAGAGAGTGGGTAGAGTGGAAAAGCAGAGTGATTTAATTCAGTGAAGAGGTCTAGTCCCACCTTGTGTGCTACATCAGGAGGTTAGTGGGTGTCACAAGAGTCCTCCTCCTCCTCCTCCACTCAGCTTGCTGATCTTACTCATCTACTTGTTTCTGATGTTTTCTAATCTCTCCTCAGAACTTCACTGTAATTTTTGAGGCATTTTTTTCTGTTGCTTTAACTTACTGAAAAAGCTAAAAGCTGAAAAAAATGGCAGGACTAAAAATCCTGCCAATTAGAATGGGCCTTTTTTTTCTTTTTCTTTTTTCCAGCAAAGGTTGAAAAATACAATTCCAAAATACAAACAGGCATTGAACATTGCACCAAAAAGCATTTGAAACACAGAAAGAATCTCAGAAAGAAAGAGAGGAGAGAGAGAAATACAGAGAATAAAGGTCACAGTTTCCATGAGAAATCCCTTAAGAAAGTGGCTACCAGCTAGTCAATTGTGAAAATAAAGTCAACAAAAATTTTTTAAAATGCATTTTTTTTTCTCCTAGTTGTTACTTATTTACAGCTGTAATAACAGGATTGTCATGCATTAAACTGCTGCCAGCTAGATCCTTTCTCATGGTGGTGTAAAGAGTCTCACAAGATGGAAAACAAAGCTGGGGATGTGCTGGGGCACAGACAGGACCTGAGGCAGTGACAATGGCCGTGTTCTCTGGTTTGCTGGGTGTGCTCTCCTTCAGGATGGGCTGCCCTGGCACGGTGCTGGTGCCACTCTCTGTGCCCAAAGGAGCAGCTGCTGCCCTCACCTTCAGGCAGGACATTGTGCCCAGTCAGTGACAGTGACAATCCTGTCGGTGAAGGGATGCTCGAGGCCACCTGGCTGGATTGGGGGCCCTGAGAAACTCCCTGGTGCCAGCAGGGAGGAGCCCTTCCTCTCCAAATGCAGCCTGGCAAAGGCAGTGTGGCAGTGGCTCGGGTTTCCCAGCCCTGCCCCTGCTTTCTGTGGTTGTAAAAACTGAATAATTCAATGTATGAGTGCTGTTACATTCGCAGGGTGCCTTGCAGAAAGACAGGAGGCACTGACAGACTTTTCAGGGGAGACAGAGTGCAGCTCACAGTGCAGCACGAGCCAATGGTCTTATCAAGCTGACAGGGCCTTCAAGCAGCACAGAAGAGAGGAGCCAAAAGCCTTCAAAGAGTGAGGGAGCACCCTGGCTCACACAGCAAACGTGAAACCAGGCTTCCCTCTCTCGGCAGATGGGACTGGAAAAGTTTTGTGCAGGAGAGATCTGCAGTGGTGGGGAGCAGGACACTGAGGAACAGGACAGTGGGGAAACAGGAGAGTGAGGAGCAGGACAGTGGGGAGCAGGAGTGTGAGGAGCAGCACAGAATAGCTAGAACATGCTTTGTTCCAGAGCTTCATGACCCAAACCAGCATCACCCCACTCCTGGGGAAGGATGACAGGCCCAGTGCTGGGTCCAACCCAAGCCCAAGACTCTGCAAAGCACCACAGATCCCCGTGGTGGGAGGCAGGCACACAGCCAGGGCAAGAACTGGTGGCATTGTTTCGTTCTCCTGGCTGGGACACCACAAGGCCCTTGCTGCTGACTGCCACAGCCCCTGTCCAGCAGCAGGGAACTGAGGAGCTGGAGGGACAATTCCAGGTTCACTGCCTGAATGCTTCTTCCAAGCCAGGGGTGGTGCTGAGGGAGCTGATGTTGGGTGCCTCTGCCAGGGGCTGCTCNCAGAATAGCCAGAACGTGCTTTGTCTCAGCTTCATGAGCCAAACCAGCATCACCCCACTCGTGGGGAAGGATGACAGGCCCAGTACTGGGTCCAACCCAAGCCCAAGACTCTGCAAAGCAGCACAGATCCCCGTGGTGGGAGGCAGGCACACAGCCAGGGCAAGAACTGGTNCAGGAGTCCCTGCATCCCACCTGCACCAGCAGAGGCCAAGTACCAGCACTGCCCTGGGCTGGGCAGGAGAGGCCAAGGTGTTCCCTGGGGTGGATCCCACCAGGTTTTGTGCTCCCTCCCGAAGCAGAGCGAGGGTGGAGACCTCACAACGTTCCCTGGTTGTGCAGTGGGGTGAGGACCAATTGCTTGGAGCACTCAGCTGTTAGAAAGCTGTCTCAGGAACATCCCCATGCCCAGGGCAGGACAAGGGCTGTGTTGGAGCAGCTGGGACACAGCACTAAGCTTTCCTGGAAGATATTGGGCAGCACTGACCTTGCTCCACCCAACAAGCACTGAGCCCCCCGAGAGGGGAGAGGCTCTTCTCCCTTTATTCCCTCCCAAAGCCCACTGCAGAGGGTTCACCTCACTCCACAAGACTCAGCAAAGAGAATGAGAGGGAAGTGAAATAATTAAAAGTGGCCATTCTATCTTTCAAAGACAAAGAGATGTTTAGATGTAAAGAGTTTGTGGGTATAAATATACACACACAAGCATGTATATATATAAAGAGATGTAAAAACCATTGGCTGATGGAACAATAACAAGGTCAAACAGTAAATATTTATCCCTGGAAGCCATCAACCTCATCTGTGCTGTGGCCTCTTGCCAAAACCACCTTCAGAAGTAGTTTAGCTTGATAGGCAGAAGATTGGTGAGTTGCTTGGACCTTTTTGATTCCTACTTTAATATTAATAGAGTGTTTATGTTTCCATCAATGTGTCCTTTGCCCTGGCTGAGCCCACCCCAACCTCAACAGGAGTCATGGAAACGTTTCTCTGCAGTCTGCAAAATGCACCCCACAGGTGTCTGATGGGGTGGGGCTGAAGTATGGCCCCAGGGAGGGATAAAATTTGGGGAAGAGGGCCTGGAGTGGGGGCTGGCCTGACCCTGTGTGCTGGGACTGCCCCAGCATCAAGAACGTGGGAGGGGGGCACTGGCACATCCCTGACAAACCCTTGCCAAGGAAAGCCTGCTGGGAGAGCTCCCTCTGTGCTGCAGAACTCTGGATCCCCTGGGAGAGGCAGCAGCCCCAGGCTTCTGGAGGTCTCAGAGAGGTTCTCAGCAGAGGTGACCTGCAGCAGGAGAAACCCTTCCCTGGGATGTGACGGAATCCTCCCCAATGGGCGGCTGAAAGGAGTCCAAGTCATGGACAGGAGAAATCAAGGATGAGAAATGGCTGCAGCTGGTGTCCATGGGATGGGCTGGTAGGGACAGGCTGGGGACAGCCTTGTGCCTGGGGACAGCAAGCCTGGGGTCTGCTGGCACAGGGACGTCCTGCAGCAAATGATCCAGAGCCAGTGCCACTGAGCTGGCAGGGGTCAGCACAGGGGGGACTGTGCTGGCTGTGCTTAGGCTGAGCTGGGTGCACAAAGGAGAGCAGGGAAGCTCTGGCTGGAGTGCCACAGCCCTGCTGGGTGATGTTTGAGAAGCTTTCAGGACGTTCTGTGAGGGTCACTGCATCAGCCCTCAGGAGAGCAGGAGGCACTGAGGGACCCCCAGCCCTCTCCTGTCAGCCCACAGGGATGTTCTCTGTGCTGACACTCAGGTGGAGCTCTCAGTGACCCCGTGCTGCTGTCCCTGCCTGCTGAGGGACCCCACAGGGGCTGTCCCTGCCTCCCTGGTGTCCATGTGCAGTTTCAGAAGAGGGCAGGGGATGAGCTCCCAGTGCCACAATGGCATTTCCAGCAGGAATGCAGCTGGGACTGCACTGGGTGTGTCCCAGGAGGTGAGAGCTGCAAAACACGACTGCAGACCAGCAGATGATTTTGATCACCCTCAAAGACTTCCAATTCCTGCCTGATTCTCATCAAGTCAGGTAAGTTTGGACCTTGCCAGAAGAAAAAAAATGCTGGAGTCTTGAAGTTCACAGTGCCCACTCTCTGCACAGCAGTGGATTGGATTATCAGTGGTCATGTACAGATAAATTTCTATACAGATCTGCTAAAAAATGGAACCCTTCAATGCTATCACAGCGAGCCTAAAACTCCAGTAATTGGTGCTAGATTAGCTCTGGCCTGGCAAGCTCTTAGAAGAAGCCCCCATCAACAGCCTCGTGTTAACTGGGAAGGAAAAGTCCTAATTTGAGTCACTGACAGTTTTATAAAAAAAGAACATTATCTTCTCTGTGATGTCTGCTGGCAGGAGATGTTAAACCACTTATTTTTAACTATCTTCCCGAAATGCTTTCCTGCTTGGAAGCCAAGCTAGAAATCCTGTTTGGTTTGTTGTCTTTAACCAAAGGATGCTGGTATTTCTGCTTCCAGCTGGCACCCAGACTCAGAGCCCATGCCAGGCTTAGGTTGGGAATAGACTTGGCTGTCGAGGCGAGCTCACACAGGCACAGGAAGGCAGCCTTTAGCGTTTTTGGGAGAGCCAGCAGATGGGTGTCAGAGGCAAGCCAGATCCGAGGGGAGTGTCCTGGGGAGGTACAAGAGGGGAGGGACGGGCAGGAATTCTCCCTGTTCAGCGAGAGTGATCACATCCCTGCGGGAAGGGAAGGAGGGAGGAGGCTCAGGGGCTGCCCCAGTGCTGTGTCCAGCACTTCAGGGAGACCCAGCCCCTCTCCTGAGCATCACCCCACAGCACTGAGCCCACCTGGCCTGGGCAGGCAGCAGAGGCAGCCCCGGGGCTGCTGAGAAGCTGAGGGTAAGACCGGATGATTTATGGAGAGCTCTGCAAAGCAGGAACTGGCAGACTGTGGCTCCTCGGAGAAAAGGGATGTTGGGGAATTCCCAGGCTAGAAGAGGAAACCAGCAGGGCCAGCTAAGTCACTGGGTGCAGTATTTAAACTTGCTGTAATTCCATTAGTAAACACAACATACTCTTAGTGACCATTTTATTGTGTGGGTTTTGCTTGCTGGAGGGTTTCTATTCCATTCACTTAGGCCTGAGTATCGTAGTGACATGAATGTTTTATGAGACACTCTTCATCTGGCTTCTTTAAGAACGTGTTTCCAAAGCAGGCAGCTGTAGCCCTTCCCCCTGGAGAGCCCAGGGAGCAGAAGGGTGGCAGGAAGGGAACTCATAGGGGGATGAGGGGCTTGGGGACACATCGAGGCAGAGATGGGGCAGCTGGGGTGTCACACTGGGGTGGCTGCAGCAGCAGCAGGAGGCCCAGCAGGCAGGACCAAGTGCCAAAGAAGCCAGGATGCCCTCCCTGCCCAGCAGAAGGGCTGGAGATGGTGCAGCCTCCCCTCTGCTCCTCCACCCCGATGCTGCAGCAGGGCAGGAGAGCTCCTGGGTGTCCCCAGCCACCAGGGAGCCCTTGGGGGTGAAAGGCACTGTAGAAATGGCGTGGTTTGGGGTGCAGATGCTGTGAGAGAGGATGAGGACAGCTGGGCTCCTTAGCAGCAGCTTGGGAGGGGGTTCCTCCTTCCCGATGGTGCCAGCCATGTGGATGTGGATCCAACACCCTGGGACTGGGCTAAACATCTCCAAACTCCTCTCCAAAAATCTCAGCTGTGGGCAGGGGGAGTGACTGCACTGCTGCTGAGCCAGTGAGATTGGTGAGGGACAGGCAGGACATGCACCAGTGCCACCCACGCTGCAGGACAAAGTGTCCTGGGCTTCCTCCCTCCATCCTGACACCCCCATGGATATTCCAGGTGGGGCAAACCCTGTGCCTTGTGCTCAGCCCTGCTCCTGCACGGGCAGGGGGGAGCTAAGCCTGGCTCAAAGCAATGCTGAAGGCATCACCCTGAGGGTGCTGGGCTCTTGGCTTGGCTGCATGAGCCCAAAACACGCTGGGGGCAGCTCTGGGGGGCAGCCAGAGGGTCAGAGGAAGGCCTGAAAAAAAGGGGGTGCACCCCTCTGTGGCAGCAGGACTGTGCTACCCCAAGGAATCATCAGGCACAGGATGTCCCTTGCAGGAGGGCAGAGTGCCCATGGATCCAGGGATGGATGGCTTGGGTGTCACCACTCTGTGCTGCTGCTGCTGGGAAAGGAACAAACACTGCTTTGGGTCCACTGTGTGGTCAGGAAGGGAGAAGAAGCCTGTCTCCAAGGCACTGGAGGCCTTTCCTTGGAAGAGTGTGCAGTGTTAGACTGGGCCTTGCCTCAGTTGCTTTGTGGGATGGCACCTGGCTCTCATGGCTCTGTGGGACAGCAGTGTCACCCTGCTCTGCCAAAGAGCCCCTCCTGCTGTTTTCCCGTGGTGCTGAGGATGCACCAGATCACCAGGGACAGGGAGAGTCCTGGGGACACCTGTCCCCTGCCTCAGCCCTGCAGGTCCCACAGGGAACATCCTACCCTGGAGCAGGGATGGACCACGAGCTGCACTTCCCCAGGCTGTGCTCCTCCCCATCAGTGGGGCTTAGCTGAGAGGAGGGAGCTTCCCTGCCCAAATCCACGTGAGAGCACTGAGCAGGCAGAGAAGGATGAAGGGGAGGCTGGAAGAAGGGGCAGGGACAGAGAGGATGTGCTCAGAAGGGTAAGTGGATGTGGCCATAAGAGAGAGACCATCCCTGTGAACAGGAGCTCTGTGGTTTGCAGCCCTCAGGCCGAGTGTGTGCAGCCTCACAGCTGCCATCTCCTCCAAGGCTTTGCAAAGCTTCTGTCTGGAATTCCTGACTGACACTGAGAAAAATGATTTCAGGTAGGAGCCACATTTCTGCTAACGTGAACTGCCCCAAGAGTGCAGGATGCCAGCCAGACCTTCCCCACCCTTCTTGTCCAGAGAGACAAAACCAGCTGGGTTTGGTGGACAGAGAAGAAGACCTGCAATACCTACAAGATGCTGCCACCCCTGCAATGGCTCTGGGGACCACAGCAGAGGTGGGTTTGCCCCAGCAGGCCATGAGCTGGCCCATGCCAGGCTGCTCCCTTGTCCCTGCAGGTGACCAGCTCACCTGCATTCACAGCCCAGGTGCAGGACCCAGCACAAAGTGCCAGGCACTGGAGAGGAGCCTGGCTGAGGGATGGCACACCTGCAGCACAGGTGTCCAGGAGCATCTCCCGTGCCAGGACAGCCCATCACAGAGCAGCAGCCCCTGGGGACAGCATGGAATGGCAGAGGCATGAAGACCATGGGGACCACAGGAGGTGGCACAGGAGAGATGGCAGCACAGGGTGACTTGATCAGATGGGTGACAGCAGACTTAAGATGTTAGAGGCACAACTTGTTATGATCCCTTATTATTATTTTTTTTTAGCTTTCATCATCAAAGTAAAGGAAACCAAAGTATATAATATGGGATTAAATTAAAATCACAGTTCTGTTTACATTATAAAAGAGTGACATAATAATAATAATAATATCAAATGAACAATAATAATTAAACAAAAGGAGAAAAGAAGAAAAGCCCTGGAGAACTCCTGCTGGGATGAAGCTCACTGATGGGAGGTTTGTGTGACCTGTTTCATTGTTTGGGGATCATGCCCTTGATAGCTGACTCCCGGTTCACATAGGTGGCCCAGTAGACCAAGTTGAAAATGGCAAAGAGCACTGGGAAGACGATGCGGGACATCTTGTCTACCTTGCTGACGCTGTTGTAGGTCTTCTTGCTCTCGGGGAGCTTCTCCTCCAGCCGGGGCACCTTGGGGGGCACGCTGGTGGCCGTGGCAGTGACAGCAGCACTCTTGGAGATGGTGGGCAGCCCGGGCTCCTTGGCCATGTTCAGGGCGTAGGTGGTGCCCACGATGTTGTAGGTGTTGTTGGTTTTCTTCGCCAGCGCCACCGGCTCCTTCTTCTGCGGGGAGGCGGGAGGGGGGGAAAACAGAAACAAACAAAACAAACAGAGTAGAGATGAAGTGGCAGAGAAACGGCAGGGGGAAGGTTTTGTCCTCTGGGTTTACCTGCTCGTCCGGGTGAGGAGGTGGAGGAGGGTGTGAGGAGCAGGAGGAGGGAGCAGTGTACCTTGTGAGAGAAGAATGGCAAAAAGGGATGACACCCCGTGTGCTCATCCGTGGGGAAGAACTGGATTTCCTGCTTGGCTGGCTGCTTCCTGCTTCAGGTGAGAGGAGGACACAGCACACAGGATTACAGCTTGGTTTTATTCTTTTTTTTTGGTGGCAAAAAGCCATGTTAAGAATATATGGGCAACAGCATTGCAGGATTTTTGCACTGTATTTCAATGCCCTGAGTTCCTCGCAGGAACACCTTACAGTTTAACATAAAGGTGCTCAAACTGCCTCTGGAACTCTTCAGAGCACCTCACGACCCACCCAGGCAAGATACAGAACAGATGGGAGGCATTTGCACCAACCAGGATCTCTGGAATGCTCAGCACAGCACTACAGGGCAGAGGGAAGCTTTTCCTCCTCCCTTCATACCCAAGGGATGCTGGAAATCACGGGAGGTGAGGGAATCCCTCCCACAGGGCTCTGGCGGACAGCACATGAGCTGCAGTGAGGACAAAATGCAGAGGGAATGGCAAGAGAGGCCCCTGTGTGTCAGATGTGATGCACTGAAGGATGAGGGGGAATGCTGGAGACAGTTCAGGTGTTCATGAGGATGGGTGGGCAGGAAGATGCACCTGGGGGGTCATGGCTGGTGTTGCCACCACTCTGGGGATCTTTTTCCTGCCAGGGACCTGAGAGCAGCTGCACTGTGTTGGATAAAGCAACCCAAGCCTACAAGGTGAAGGCCAGTGAATGAAATCTGCACTCAGGGACCCCATGGGTGCCTCCTGCTACACCAAGAGCCAGCAGCAGGCACAGCAGTGCCTCGTGGTGGGACTCTGGCCTCTAAACTAAAACAAGGTGTGCCTTTGGATGACCTTTTTTTCTGTTCAAAAGCAACTGAAACACCAGGTGAGGCTGATCCAGGCATCTCCCAGGGCTGCTGGGCAGGGTCATGCACGTTCCTATGAGGGAAACACTTCAGGAGGAGAGAGTGCAGCCAGCAGGACCTGACCCTGTCCTCACACTGCCCTGGGAGCTGGGAGGGCCAGATCTGCCCAGCCCAGACAGTCCCAGGGCTTTGGCTTTCAGTTTCCATTTTAAATGTGCCTACAGTCACCATGGATATTCCTGGTTACCTTAGGAAATGAATTTTCCACAGTGATTTTCAGAGGGACACTAAAACCAGACTTCTGTGCAATCTTTAAACCCCTCTCCAATAACAACCACAGCCAGGCATCCTTGTAATAATGTCAGCAATTACAGAAATTAACTTGTTAGGAGGAGGTCTAGATGTCTTCAGACTCCAGACCAGACTAAACCACTGTTTGGACCATATTCCTAGTTTTTTATGGTCTTTAACAATTAACTGAGTCTGATTCTGCAGTCATTAGAGCCACGTTAACGTGTTCCCTCTGCACAGCAGATGAACTTTTCCTGCTGAAGAACTGACAAAAAGCAAGTAAAGGGCTAAAGACGTTTCACCTATTAAAACACTTAAATATGCTTAAGTATGATTGCTTATTAACACAGCTACAGGAGGCAATAAAATAATTTATAATCAGTAACGAAATGAAAAACAGATTGTTGCTCACGGAACGTAATTGGCAGTGCACTGTGATTACCTTAGCATTAATCAGCCATGTTATTCATTAGAGGAATAAGATGAACACAAGTGACATGACACCTTCAGCCTGGACAGCTTTCCTGCCCCACAGTTTGGGAAGTGGATCCACATGAAAACAGATGAAATGGAGCAAAGCCAGGTAGATGTGGGTGCTGTGGGTGGTGACAGCAGCCTGCTGCTCCCAGCTGTGTGATCCAGAGATTCCAGGCATTAATCTGGGCTTCCCTGGGCCTCAGATCAGGCTGCTCAGTTGGGAACCTTCAGCCAGGGCCTTTATCCATGGAGTCCTCAGCCTGGTCAGAGGTGGGAGGACCCAGAACACCCACCAAGGTGTGCTCTTGATGTGTTCTGCCCCTGAGATGTCAGAAGAAATGGTTCAGCCTGTTTGCTGGGATCTGCTTTATAAATGTTTCAGGCAAGATTTTTGACAACCAAGCAAAGCAAAATGTGCCTGTTGCTGTCAGCTGCAAAGTAGCCCCCAGCCCTCACCCTGCACCTTCATCTGTGAGGAATTCCACACCCTCCTGAAACAGCAGGAAAGAGTGGATAAACAGGAGGAACCCCCACATTTGCTTGGAAAACTTGTCCTATTTAAAGCATCTATTTTGCAAAGCAATTCCTGCACTTACGGCCCCGTTGAGGCACAGGGAGACTGAATTGCTGCACAGAGATGTCCCTGTGCTGCTCTCCTGAGGGAAAAGCTGTAAAATCTGGTGGAGAGATAAAACTGTTCCCTAGATAGTGCAGTCTGACAAGTTGTTCAGCAACACACACACTGCAAAATAATAGTATTTTTGCTAAATATTCTTGTCTTTGAGCCTCTCTGCTGCAGAACTAACAACTGAACATCTAAATTATGGGAACTACTGCTCCTGTCTATGATTTGTTTGAGATTTAGTTCTCTGTACCTGCTCCTTGGCAGGAGAAAATTTGGATTGGAAGCACTCTGCCTCTGACAGGCAGCTCTGAAAGCCACCAGTATCTGCAGAACTTGGGAAATCCAAGTCTTTGCCACTTGTCATTCTGGAGGAAAGTCACTTTAATGACTTTCCCAAGCAGTTCCAGTCTCTGACATCCCTGTGTCCCATAACCCAAAGCCCAGCAACTGCAGCTGCTGTTGCAGCAAAGGGATCACTCCTCCCCCACACCAAGCCAAATTCCCTCCTGTAGCATCAGACTTGATAATTCAGATCACATGGGACTGACCCCAATGATCTTGTGCTCCCTGGATCACCAGACAAAGAGGTTGGGTGGATTAAATGATCAGCCCAACACACCACAGAGTGATGAAGGAGGGTGAAATGATGCTGAACAATGATCCATGGACTGCACTGAGGGTGCTGAGCACATAAATCACTTGCAGTGTTATCACAGAATCCATCAGGCTGGAAAACACCTCTGAGATCCTCATGGAACTCATGGAGATTGCAAGTGCAAAGAACAAAGGACATGTGGGCTGCAGAGCATGGCCAGCAAGGGAAAGGCCCAGCAAAAACATATTGAGGCTGACAAAAAAGAGAAGGGTCTGAAGCATCCTGAGCCCTAAAGACTTCAGCCTGGTTGAAATGGTGGCCTGTCAAGGTTGGCTCTAGTTCCTCTGGGATTGTAACAAAGATACCACAAATGGAAGGAAACAAAGGGAAAAATGATTCCCAAAGGCAGCTGGATCAAAGGGCAAAGCTGAGAAGTGCTGAAGAGTGGGTGGCACAAAAAGCCAGGCTTTACCCAGCCAGAAGAAAAGGCACCTCATGCATGTTTTTCTTAGTAAAAAGTACATTAAAGCCCGGACCTAACCTCACCATGAAGAACTATTGTCTTACAACAAAAATAAAGATCCAGGATTACTGCTCCATCCAAAGCATGTTCTGTTTTTATGTGTCTGACTGCACATACTTGTACTGGTTTTGTTGCTTCTTGGCACCCAGAATTTCAGGGCAATGACACAGAACTAGATCAGGTTTTATTCACAGACAGGGCATTGCAGGCAGAAGTGGGTTTAAGTGTCTTCCAAGAATCCAAAGCATCTTCCATCCTGAGGAACAGACAACACTTTTTGTGGCAGACTCACAGGTAAATGTCATCCTTGCAGTTTCCCAGCAGCAAAGTCACCGTTGCTTGTTCTCTCGTTGGATCCTCGCTGTCACAGCCACTCAAGAAATGACCTTGTTGGCTCCAGAGGTGGTCATTCTTGTGGCTGGGATGGTGGATGGATCTCTCTGTCCAGACACAGCCCTTCTGTCCTGCAGTGAATCCTTTTAACAAGGTATTTTGAGGATGCTGGAGGTGGGAGCTTTGCTGGCTACTGAACCCACCCATCTTTCAATCTTTTTGGCCTCTCACTCATCTCACACCTCTCTGCCATCTCACACCTTCCTCCTGATGATGATTTATTTTTTAAAATCGCCCTTCCTTTCCTAACAAGTTTTCCTCTTTGCACCCAAATACCTCTCTCCAATCTGATCCGCACCTCTAGGCTGGTTGCAGCCACTTTACCATATGAAAACAAATCAAACTTCTACAATTAGCAATTACTGATGGCAGGCTGGAAAGGCCTGGAAAATCCTTTGGGTCCAAGAAACATTAGTCAAACCTTATCAGAGTGCAGGCTGAAGGGAGTTTTTAGTGACCTCCATGGTGGTACCTGCCTGCTTTTCACTGGAGAACTGCAGAGTAGAACCAGCTGTGGCTACAGCCAGAACATCATCATGATTTTATGATGCAGAGACCAGCAATTCACCAAGCTCAGCCCAGCATTTTAGACTCTACCTGAAAAAACCCCAGGTGTTCCCATCTGAACCAATGGTTGGGCTGAGGGGGAGAATAAAAAGCACAAACACACTGGGGGTGTCTGTCAGCAACCAGCAGCTTTTCCATGGTAGGGATTTGGTCCAAGTGGGATGGGGAGCATTGCTGCTGCCTACACTGATTGTTTTTCATGCAATCAAACCTGGAGTGAGGATCCTTGCCATCACACCAATAAAGAACATCACTTTTGGCTGGGGAGAAGGATCTCCAGAGACCAGGGCTCAGCCTGGGCTTGTCACTGGCAGTTTTACTCTCAATACAAACCCTTTAAAATGCCAATAGTTATTCTTCTGCCTCTTCTCCCTTTTGTGGTTTCAACCACCTGGCTTGTCAATTGTTTCAAGAAGAGCTAATTAAAGGCAGAAACTCAGCCAATGAGGCACCTCCATTGCGTAGCAAATTCACTGCTTGGAAATACTCATTGGAATAAAGATGAAAAGCAAACATGTTGACACATCCTATTCCTAAGCTCCCTGAAAGCCCATCACTCTTCAGGGAGCTCTCTGAGCTGCAGAGACTGGGAGTGAGTTCTCTTCTTCAGTAAAGATCAGAGATAGCTTGAAAAAGCATCAGCAAATTTGGAGCCCTTCCTGATTCTCCAATTGCAGCAAAGTCACGGAGAGCTCCCCCTCTGAAACATTCCTGGTCCTGCTTTGTTTTCTTGTTTGATTGTCATGTGCAGGAACACTCTGTGTGCTCTTACCCTATTGTTTCAGCACTGTTAGTCTTGCAGTGCTGGGTCAGTGAATAAATTCAGGAACACGCTGCTTCTAAGATAAACTGCAGCTTTTGAGCCTTTCCTGCTTTTTCCACCCAGTTCACGTAATTGCCCAAGGCTGTGTGAATCCTGACTTTGTGCTGATTTGCCCATCCCTGAAAGGGACACCACGGCTTTGAGGACCTGTCCTGACTCTTCACTCATGCCAATGACTCAGGAAAGGCTTCTCTCATCTCTAGAGGCCAGGTTAGCATCACTGCTCATGGTGGAAGGTCATCACCTGACCCCCTCTGGACGCTTTCTGCCATGAGTCTGCTGCTCAGACCACAGCTGCAAAGGCAAACAGATAGACAGAGTCCAAGAAAGACAAGAGAGAGGCATCCAACACCCAGTGATGGCTCTGTTCATCTTCTTTGACCTTCACACCAGAGAGGTGACTGGCTGCTGTCTTCCCTAAAGTTGCTGCAGTTCTGTCAGGTGTTTAACACACAGCCCCACAACAACTCCCAACAACACATTAAAATGCAAAGGAGAAAAATATAAAAGGCTCCAGAACCAAGAACAAGGACAAAGCTGATTTTCAAATTGATTCAATAAATATAAACAAGGAGCAGCATGCTACAGTAAGCGATTTCTCTGCACAGCCAAGATTAAATCAGCTCAGAGGGAGGGGGGCACGAGCAGGGGCAGCGGAGCCTGTCAGGATGGAGCTGCCAGAGAGGCTGATCCCGAGTGGGGAGGGGAAACGTGGGTGATGCCAGGCATTAATCTGCTGCCAGTTGGCGTTTGGGATTGCTGCTTCCCACCCACCCTCTGTGCCCAGGCTCACAGAGCAGCAGCTGCTGGCAGCTGTGGGCAGTGGGTGACAGAGCTGGCCAGGGGACACGGCTCAGCGCGTGTCCTGGGCCATGGCTGGGGTTTCTTGGCATGCCAGCAACAAGGAATGGGGTTGGAGGGTTGGGGTTGGGTTGGTTCATTGGTTTGGGAAGGTTGGGGTTTGGGTTGGAGAGAAAAGGAAGGAGACACGAGAGCACCAGCAGAGCAAACCCAAAGCACGGATGCGCCCACGTTCCCTCTGGCAAACAGCCCGGCAGAGGACAGAGGACAGAGGCAGCAAAGTCGCCTGGGTGATCCCCTCCAGCTAAGCACACTGCCCAGCCCCAGGCCATCCCTCCCCAGCCCTCAAGAACCGCTGCAGTCAGGAGCTGGGCCGGGAGGGCAGTGAGTAGCATCCAGCCTCCCGAGTGCTGCGGGGCTGCACGTTACCCACTGCTGCGCCGGGCACAGCTCCCTCGTGCGGCGTTTCTTGCCCACCCCCTGCCCCCCAGCCCTGGCTGACCTTCATCTCCTGGGCCTCCAGCACCTTCTTGCCATCCCAGGCCCAGCTGCGCTTGGTGAAGTAGTTGACGGTGGCGAACTCGATCAGCGCAGAAAACACAAAGGCATAACAGACGGCTATGAACCAGTCCATGGCCGTCGCGTACGCCACTTTGGGTAAGGAGTTTCTGGCGCTGATGCTTAGTGTGGTCATGGTGAGCACCGTGGTGACACCTGCGGGGGCAAAAGGGCAAAAGGGGGGATGTGAGATCCTGCACTCATTCCTGTTTATCTCAAAACAGCTGCCACTCCCTGCGTGTCAAAGTAGGAGCCACCTCCTGAGCCACATTCCTGCGTGTCCTGGGTTGCAAGGTAAGATGTGCCCAAAGTCTGTGTTCTATCACCATCTCCAGGAGCTGTTGGAACCAGGTGGGGCAGTGTTTTCTTGCCTCCTCCCTCTGGACTATCGCCTGTTAATGGGCCACCAGTGCCCTGCCCAGAGGGGCTCACAGGTGACTCCCTTATCTCTGTCCATGGCCCACCCATGCCCTGCCCATGCTCACAGGTAACTTCCTTATCTCTGTCCATGGGCAATCAAGGACCCCTGTGTGACTCATGGAATGCCATCAACCCATTGTGAGATGCTCCAGGGGGGAGGAGCCAAGCATTCCCACCTGGATATAATCTGGAGCTTGGGACAGCATAGGTCTCACTGACTGGATTTCCAGAGGACAGGAGCTACCAGACCTTTCCATGGGATCACTGCTTCAACAGGAACACTTCACCTGGACTGCTACCACCATCCTAAGGAACAGGGTTGGATTCTGACTCTGTCAAGGACCTTTTCTTTTTTTTTCTTTTTACTATTGCATTTTTTTAATTGTTTTCCTATTCATTTGTATTTCTGACTTAGAGTCTCTCACTGGTTTTGCTTTCAAACTGGTACACTGCTGTAATTGAGGGACTCTTACCCAGAGCTATTCCTCATGGAATAACAGGACAGGCCAGGCTGGCAGGAGATCAGGTTCATGGAATCATAAAATCACAGGGTGGCCTGGGCTGGAAAGGGCCTTGGAGACAATCTGGTTCCACCCCCTGCCACAAGCAGGGACACTTCTCACTGCCCCAGGTTGCTCAAAGGTCCCTCCAGCCTGGCCTTGAACACTGCCAGGGCTGGGCCAGCCACAGTTTGTCCAACCCCTGCTCAAATCAGGGCCAACTTCAGGTTGCTCAGGGAATTATTCTGGTTCAGTTTTGAGTGCAATCAATGGCCAACATCTTCATGAGATTAACCTTCCCCAAAGTCCAGTGACCAGACCTCTGCTCTCCATAGGAGTCCTAGCTCACAGGGAGGCACCTGCACTGCATTCCTCACCTGTTGGCAGGTGCATGAGGCTGCACCCAGCTCATGTGGAATATGCCATGGAGAAGCCTCTAGCTGCTTTTGCAGCAAAATAAAAATAATAAAACAGCAGTGAAAAGAACAGCTAGGTGGTGGTGAACCTTGGGGAGGATCAGAAACTGGCCTCTCATCCAACACAGGTTTTTAGAAATAGTGTCTTGTGACCTGCATGGATGGAGAGCTGGGAATCCTGTCAGCGGCCCAAGCTGCCAGAATAAATGTCACAATGATTTATCTTAAGCAAATGATCTGTTGCAAAATGTCTTTTAAAGCTTTTTTCATTAAAACAAGCAACCATTACCCATCCATTTTCCTCAATAATGTGCTTTTCAATTAAAAATGCATTAAAAACCTTATAAAAATATTGACTAATTTTCAGTTCCCTTAAGCCATACTCCTGGTAATTTAAGAGTTTCAATTCAATATTGTTGACAACGCTTTCTGAGGGGCAGGAAAAAAAAAAGGGATAAACAATTGGAGTTCTCATTATTTTCTTAATAGGAAAGCAAGGCAATTTGGGAGCAGAGACATTTATCACACAGGTAGGTTTTAATTTTTCAGTCAGCTCTTGCCTGCTCGATCTGAGCTGCTGCTGGAGGAAACTTATTTCCCTGCAATTCTCAGGATAACACAGGAGGGAATCACATGTGATACCAGATATCCCCTCTCTGCTTGGGGACTTCTGTCCAATATCCTCTCTGTTAAGTGGAATCTGCTGGGCAGTGTTACTTGCAGGATACACAATCCTGCAGCATCACACCTGCTCTGGGAGCCTGCCCTGTGCAGGCCCTGAACTAAAGGTCTTGACAGGAAAGCACAAAGCAATTCTGTTATTAAATGCTTGTAAAAGCTATTAATATATGTGCAGTGCCAGCCTGGCTCTTTGCTTGGGTGAGAGCACCTGAAAGCAGCTGAAGGGAATAATAACACTATATCCACCATGCAGTTATGCTGCCTCAGCCCAGGAACTTGTTATGTGGAGCTGTGACCAGGGGCACATTAGCAATTTCAAAGGTAAGGCTTTAAATGCCTCCCCGTGTCCCCATCCTCTGCTCAGCTCTGAAGCCAGCACAGATAAGCAGACACAGCCAAATGCATATAATTAGATGATCAATACCTTGATTACTGTTAATATTTATGGCTTGGCTTGCAGCACAGACATGGCCAGGAGTATTTTTGCAGCGATTTGGGGGGAGCAGGCTCACTGGGAAGACACTGAAAGCGATCCTGGGGAACAGCCAACAGCTTAGAAATGCTGGTTAGGTGCTGGGGAAGATGAAAATTTAACAGGAAAACCTTATAGACATGTATGTTTAGCAGAAGGCTCTTTAAATGTGGAGCCAGTAAGAAAAGAGGAGATGAAAGTAAGTTTTGATATAGAAGAATAAAAGATTTCTAAAAGTAAGGATTGCTGAACCACTTGTTATTAGTTAACTAAGGAAGGAAAGGTTGAATGAGCTGGAAAGAAGGCTTTATGACTAGATCAAAGAAAATGTTGACTGCAAACAAAAAGATGCTTTTACCAGGTAGAAGTAATTCTTAACAAAAGCACAGGTAAACAAAAATATGTTTTTACCAAGTAGAAGAATTTTCCACTGCAGGAAAACAGAAAAAGAACTTTGAGCTTGAAATGTAACATACTAACTTACGTGATTAAATAGTTATTAACAAAACATGGTAATTTTAGTAGCTTTGATAAGCTCTAGGGAAATGCAGAAGTATTGTGTGTAAGATACTGATGGGTTGTTATGTATTAAGATGCTCAGCAAAGAAAAATATCTGATGCATTGTAACAAGGACTAAAGTGGCTCCAGGTTTGCCTGTGAGCTGTGGCTGGCAGCTTTTGGGCTTGGCTCTGACCCCACTGTCACACTAATATACAAACAGACTGCAGGACACATCAGTGTTCACACACAGCAAAGAAAAAGAGACTTTTTATTTCTGACCTCAATTATTTATATACATTCTAATCACAGCCAGTGATTGGAGAATGAGGTCTCCACCTCTCCAGTCACACTGGCTAAAAAAAATGCTTGTCCAGGTTTCTCCTCCTGGCAGGAAAGAATGTAAACATTGAAAACCTGTTACACCAAACAACCCCATTGTTTATGTATAACCATGAGAACTCCACTACAAATATGAAAATTATCAGAAGGCTCAGAAATCCAGGGTGACCATCCACGATGCAATAAACAAGTATTTTTAAAGGGCTGCCCTGAAGTCCAGACATCCTTCTTGACATGTTCTCCTGCAGTCAGGGCCTGTCAAAGACCAGCTCTGAAGCTCAGGGTATTTCCCTTCTTATTTCCCTGTGTCCCCATGCTGAGAGTGCTCCCAGACTTGTCACCTTGAATTTTTAAGCCTTCTGATAAGTTGTAGTTTGGAGTCAGTTTTCCCATGGTTTTTCACGTAAATAACAGGTGTTGTTTTCTAACTAGCTTGGATGTTTACATTCTTCTTAGTGGGATGGATTTCCTTGACAAGCATGTGAATTAGCCAGTGTGTGTGCAGAGGTGGGAATTTTCTCACCCAATTAGAACTTTTTCCCTTTCCTGTATATAACAACCCTAATTTTAACAAAGATTCCTTTTCTTTTCTTTCCCCTGGTGATTGCTGTGTGGTGCCATTCTTTGGTGTAGCAGCGCCCCCAGACTCACCAAAAACCGTGCGGGCAGGGACGGACTCCCTGTTGAGCCAGAAGGACACCTGGGACAGGATGACAGTCATGATGCAGGGCAGGTAGGTCTGGATCACAAAGTACCCGATCTTCCTCTTGAGGTGGAAGTGCGTGGTCATGACGACGTATTCCCCTGCAGAGACAGCCAGGGAGGGGCTGCTGAGCCTCGGGGCTCCCCAGCCAGGGCCAGCTGGGCCACCCTGGACATCTGCCCTCAACAGACTTCCCGGTTTGCAGTGGGATTTCAGTGGGAAGGACGGGTGCCCTCACAGCTCCAGGTGTGTGCCCCAGCACAGCCCATGTGATGATTGTTTCACATCACATCTGTCCTTCCAAAACACTTCTCTGAGTGTTTGTTAATTCACTACAAAAAGGGGTGTGGGACAAAGATCGAACCAGTGTCAACAGCTGGGCAAGAAAATCTTTCAGTGTTTTGCCTGAGGCACAAAGGGTCCCTGGGGGTCTCTCCTGACCCACCCCATGCTGTGGGGAAGATCCCTTAATCCTACAGACACCCTAACAGTGCTTTAATAGGATTTCAGGACACAGGATTCTATTTTCTCTGCCAATCCTGAAAATATCCCACCTTCCCTCACTGGAACCATCCCAAAAATCAAGGCAAGTTCTGTGTTAAAGGTCTCACCTGTGAACTGAGGAGCTGTCCCTATTTCCTCTCAACATCCTATTCCTCCCCCCAAAAGCTTTGGGTGTTCTGTTGGATTGCTGTGCCTTTGTGTTGTGAGCATGGCTCTGCTAAATCATTACACACAGGAGCCTTTAGCAGCTTTCTTACCACTCCAGGTTATTCATCTGTACATTTTACTACAACTTAAGTAGAGAGATGGGCCAGATTTTATGACATTTAGTTCCCTGGGCTCCCCACGTTTCCCCAAGGGAGGTGAAATGAGTTGTTACAGACAGACACTATTAAAATCAAGTGCACCAGAGAGGAAATATCCTCAAATGAGAGAGCTACTGGTGCATACAGAGGGAAAAAATAAAAGGAAAAATAAAAGGGAGATGAGAGACACACATGAGATAACAGAAGCTATCAGTACCTGGATTCAGAGGGGAAGGGAGGAGCAGCAGATGGGAGAGAAAGATGATTAATATTGGTCATTAATCAGAGGAAACATTTGTTTGGGATAATCTTCTATTAGTTATGATAATATTTGTGCAAGCAGATGCAGTGAAAATCACACTGAACATGATGTTGCCTTCGCCTCCCCTGTCCGCAGTGCTTTCCTCAGGGCTTGGAAAGGAATCCAAGACAAATGAACCCACAGCACCACAAACCAGCTGGACAACGTGGGGTGGATTTTCCACACAGCAGATCATTTTTAGATGCCTGAGATCTGTTCTCCTCAAGACTGTGGGCTCTTTCAGTGGAAACCACTGAGACACAAACTCTGTGCTGCCTCTTGGTGACTGGGGGATGTCACCAGCTGTGTTCTCCTGGCTGTGGCAGTGCTGTGCTCCTGGGCTGCCTCTACAGTGATTCCAAATCGTGGCATTCCAAGCCCATGAGTCCATCTCATCCCAGGAGGAGCTCAGGCCCCACAAATACCTGTGCTGGATCGAACCATCTCTGTCCCCACCACGTGGCCCAGCAGGTCATACTGGTTCAGCCGAGAGCCACCCTTGGCTACTTCCACAGATTTATCCTTCCCCAGGGTCCAGGTGTAGATCACCTCTGTCTTGGTGTAGGCATCTGCAGAGGAGGGACAAGAAGGAGGTCTGTGCTTCTGCCTGACCTAAAATATACCAAAAATTAGCCCGTGGCCAAATGAATCTTTGCTGTGCATCTCTCAGAGCCACACGGCTGAGCACAGCCAAGCATGGCCAGAGACCAAGGCAGATCAACAACTGTTAAATCAAACGAGCAGGAGGGAGCTGGGCTTTTTGGGAGGGAGCTGGAGAGGGGGCAGAGCTCTGTCATTGAGAGACAGGCTGTCCCTGTGACATGCTGACTCTGCAAGGGCTGGCTCCAAGCAGGGACAGCACAGGAAGGCAGCCAGGCCAGCAGGACAGCCACAGCCCTGCCATGCCAGGGACAGGGAAACTCCTGCTGGCAGCTGAGGCTGAATGCAAATGGGGCTAAATTGTTGGTTGAAAAGTTAAAAGTCTTTACCTTCACTCAAAAGCAACCCTCTCCAAGGCTCTCAGATTTGGAGGTGGTGTCCTCTCACACCCAAATGCTCTTTCCCTGTGTCTGTGACCGAGTCCCTGCTCTGTCCCCACAGCCAGGCCCCCTCTCCAGGGTGCTCTTGGTTTTTCCAGTCCTTTGGTTATCCAAAAATTGAGTCTCTCCAGACTCTGCTAGGAGCTGTTTCTGCCCATAATGCCCAAAATTCCTGTCCATACCAACTTTGCACCAGCTTTTTAAGCAAGAACCAAGTTCCCTAAACCAAGCCTTCAGTTCATTTTTACCCACCACCTTCTCCTGGTGAAGACTTGAAGGAATTCTTTGGCTGGGGTCAGGTCAAGCAATGTGCCAGGTTCACCAGAGAAACATCTCAGCTCCTGCTTTGTGGGAGATTGTGTCCTGAGAAAACCACATTTCTGTGACCTTTCTAAAGCAGCACAGCTATCCCTGCACTGTGGGTTTTGGCAAACCTGCTGAGTGTTAAGCAGGGGCTGTGCAAAGCATTGGGAGTGGTTTTGATGATCAGCCAATGTTTCTCAGCAGGCCAGAGTGCTGCCAAAGCACTTCTGATGCAGGCTGGCACCTCTCACTCCATTCCAACCCCTCCTTCCAGCCCTCCACGTGCTCCTGGAGCCCTCCATCCTCCTTCAGAGCTCTGTACAGCTCTGCCACTGCTCTTCCACTGATGGGCAGCACCTCCTGCTCTACAGCCACAGCCACTGCCACTCTCAGCCTACGAAAGGCACTTGTCCACAGTTCCATTGCCATCATTCCTGGTAATTCAGTTGTCTGTTGGAACCCTGGATGCTGAAAATGTTGGTTTTTCTATGTTGAGAGGTGCTGACCCTCAGGCAGGCACCACATTTGATCTGAGGCCTTGGAACAGGCTTCCAACATTGAGTGAGAGCACTGAGATTGTGGGTGTGTCATCTGTATTAGTGTGTGATCTCACAGGGTGAAAAACAGAGATTTAAGATTTTAGAATATAGTAATTTGTGTGAGCCAAGATGGAGGATTTGGGGTGTTGTCTAAAGTCCTCCTTTTCACCACCTTCTTCTTGAGTTTGGGTGTTTTCCTGTAACTGGGTGAAAAAGGTCCCCATTGCAGACCTTTAGTGGTCATCACTGGGTCAGAAGCATAAATAATACAGGTGTCATCTTGTTATTGGGTAAATAGTGCTTGAAAAACCTTGGAAAAGTCAGTAGTTGGCCATTTCACCTCATTTTCCTAACTTGTTAGGCAGAGCTCATGAGAGTATGAAAATAATAAATCACCAAATCCCAACTGGAATTTATGTCCATGTGCCATCCATCCTGACCTTGGTGGGACAAGAGAAAGGAACCCACACTGTAACAGTCTGTATATCTGTCCCTTGGTGTGGGACAGAAGGGTGTCTGATGTCACACAGGCATGGCATGGGATGCTTGGAGCACGTTCAATGCCAGGCAGCTGCTTTGCTTCTGCTCAATGCCTCGTTTGCAATGCAAAATCCAATCCAAACAGGGACAGCTCGTGGGCATTTAGAGGAGCTGGTAAATCCAGCAGCATCTCCTGCTCCCCCTGTCTCAGCAAGCTGCTGTGCAAATGTCCTGTGGTGGCTTGGGAACAGCTCTCTGCAGTGCACATCCATCCTGCAGGGAGCAGGGGGACAGGCAAAGCCAGCCCTTCCCTCCTCCTGGGGATGCAGGTGGGCAGCTGAAGCTCTCTGGAAATGCCTGGTGCCCTTCATTCTGCACATTCTCTGCCTTGGAGGGCTGCTGGGGTGGCCCAGGGACAGAAGGCCACTGCTGAGCCACCTGTGGGGATCAGCTGAAAATGGTCTGTGAGGCAAACTCAGCCTCCTCTGAGCATCCTTTGAGTCTGGCACTGGCATTGTCCTTCTAATTGCAAATCTGACCCACTTTAGGCCTCTTGAAAATGAGCAGCTTCCAGCTGTTGATGGCTTTTTAGTGAAAACACTGGTTTAATCCCACTCCAACACAGGAGAGGTGAGCTCAGATGCTCTGTGGGTGCTTTAGAAAAAGTCACATTAATGTTAACCAGGGGCAGCTTTCTGAGCTCCTTGTCTCAAAACTCTCATCATTCCGAGGTCAAATCAGTGAAAAAATAACCCCAAAGGGTGTTCCAGCAGAAATACACACATTAATCTCTTTTCCTCACCAAGAAACATTATAAGCAATTAGATGTGGAGTAATCTGCCCTCCTGCCAGTCTTGTAATAATCCCAGATTTCAGGCCTGAGGTTTGAGATTTGATATCCCTGCTCACAAGGTCAATTAACATTAATAATTCATCCTTCTCTAAGGCTTGGTATTTTACTGGCCTTAGTGATGTCTTGTGGCAATGAGTTCTACATTTAATTAGGTGCTGCCTAAGAAATAGCTTTATTTTAGTATTTCTGAATAATCCACTTTCATGGGCACACTTTGTCATGAGGCAGAAGTGCAGATGCACATGATAAAGATGATTTCCTCTCCTGCCAATCAAACTTTTCAACTTTGTCCTCAGTTAGCTCCCCAATGGCTACAGGAGGGAGTGTCAGTGTGGGAAGGCTGGAGTTTCTCTGGGGGTTACTGGGCTCATTCTTTAGCTGGAGGTGGGAAACTCTCTCATCTCACACAGAATAAAAGTGGAGCTCAGTTTGCTGGACCTGGGGAAGACTCCAGGCAGAGCCAGGCTAGGATGTGTATTTTCACATCATGGTGAACCAGGGTCTCGGGGTTTGCATCCCACTCACTTTAGGGACAAAACCCAATGAAATTTAACTTGCAAATGGGAGAGATAAGGGGACTTCTATGGGGAGCCCAAGCAGCTGAGCAGCTGCAAGTCTGGGAGCAGCTTTCAACTCACCAGCAGCCTGCAAATCTTCCCTAAAGCAGGACCCTTGGCTGCTGGGACTGAGATTCCCAGAGTTCCCAAGCCTTTCACCTGAGAGCAGCCTGCCTGACAGACTGAAGAGGTGCAGGGGGTTTGTGAGCTCCATTGGAGCCAGAGGAATCAGGTATTTCAGGCTCTCCACAGACTGGCAGGATGAGCCACCAATGCTGTCCCAAATCTGTCTTCCCAGCATCCCCTTGTGATGAAGGAAAAGCACAACTCAGATTTATAATCACAGAATCATTACTGTGAGAAAAGGCCTCTAAGATTATCAAGCCCAACCATTAACCCAGCCCTGCCAAGCCCACGTCCCCAAGTGCCCAAACTACACATTTTTTTGAACACTTTGAGGGATGGTGACTCCACCACATCCCTGAGCTGCCTGTTCCAATGCTTGACCTCCCTTACAATGAAGAAGTTTTTCCTAATATCCAATCTAAACATCCCTTGGCACAACTTGAGGCCATTTTCTCTCATCCTGTCCCTTGTTACCTGGGAGGAGAGACTGATTCCCACCCACTTTCTAAATAAATTTACAGCAAAACCATGGCTGTCTAACCCATCCTGTAAGCCTGAATTGAGCACAGACTCTCTCAGTGATGGCAGGAATTGCAAGTATGAGACACCAAATAAAAATTTTGGTCTCGTTATCATTAGCAAGGATGAATTATTACCATGACTAAAACACAGGGTGACACCAGCCCCACGAAGGGCTGCCCTTCAGCTCTGCAGCACCTCCTGGCAGAGGCTGCTGGGGGTACTTACAGCTCCCAAATTTCAGGGGGCAGGCGTGCACGTCCATTGGGAAGTCCTCCAGGTGCATGGGGCACTCGGCGTGGATGGTCAGCCTGCAGGACAAAGCACAGGGGCTGCTCAGGGACAGGCCTGGCCCTGCTGCCACAGCCCCTCCATGGCCATCAGCAGTGGCAAAGGCCTGGAGGTGCTGGCAGAAGGCCCCCAGCTGTGGAGGGGACAGAAGGACACACATCTGGCAGCTTTTTCCACAGTGTAAGTGTAGCAGTGTATTTGCACAAGTTGGGTCAGTCTGTGTACCAGCCAAACTCGTTGTAATCTTATCAGAACACCTGTAGTTTTGTTATTCAAACCCTCAGGAACTCACCAAAGCCACTGAGGCAAAAGCAGGACTAAAATAAGAACGAAGAGCCTGAGAAACTGAGCGTCAACAATGCAAACCTCAGATAAAAGTGAGCTCGATGTGATGATGGACTTTGACCAATTAGGTGCCTTGAAAAGTGTGTGCCAGCCTTGAGGACAAAGCAGAGAATCCAACCAAATCATGTGTGATTGAGTGAATATGCATCCTAAAATCTCTAACTGTTGCTTGTTGTAAACAATAAAGTGGCTTTGCACAACCCCATTGGTTTGCTGTACAGAAGTCCTTTTCTCCTACATGTCAGCTCAACCCCATTGACTGAGTTCCTCATCCCACCCAGTGCAATGGGGAAAGCTGCCAGAGCCCAGGATCCTGTTTGGTTATGAGTTGTGAACAGAGCTCCTGGGGCCAGGGGACACCTCCTGGGCCATGCTGGGAAGCAGAGGGGAAGGGCTGCAGGGACTCCCGTGGTCTGGAAGGAGCTGAGGGCTGACAGGTTGTTCAAATCCCAGACCCAGGATGTCCAGACCCATGGTCTGTTCCAAGCCCAGACCAGGACACAACACCCCCTGTCCATGTGGGACACCTCATCCCACCTCTCCTGGCTCCTCCCTGGCTGGCAGCACTGCGGAGGATGCTGGAGAACATCCTGGTGGATGAAAAACCTGGAACACCCTGGGGCTGCCTGGGGGTGTGCAGGACAAGCTGTGCTTTGCAGATCCCCCAAATCCCACCAGGATCCCTTGTCAGGAAGCAGCTTTGTGAGGGAGGCAGGGCCATAAAGGCAGTGTGCTGCAGAATACGAGGCCAGGAATAAAAGGATCCATTGTAAAGGGCTCTAAAAAAGGGAGCTCGTGTTCCTTCCTGGAGCTCTGCAGAGAGGGAGAGGGAGCCAGGCAAGACAACTTCCCAGAGATGACTAAAACAATCTTCTCTGAAGGAACCATTTGTAGAAAAAAAAAATTAAAAAAAAGGACTCACATCTGATGGTTCAGCAAAGCAGCAAACAAACCATGGCAGGAGTAACATGGGGATGGCAAAGGGCAACTGCACTGACTGAAGGTGGCTTGTGCAAATCTCAGGTTGAGAAGCTTCTATTGAGATATTTTTCTTTGGCTAAAAAAAACGTTCAGCTAAGTTATTCTTCATAGAAAATATTGAGGCTTAGTCAAATGCAAAATAAGCCCTGAGAAAATAAAGGCTTTGGGCTCTGTTTGCTAAAAGCAAAGAATAGTTTTTTTTAAAAAAGGAAATAAAATAAAAATAAAGGTTATTTCTTTTAGGCAGACAAACCTTAAATGCTTCTATAAAAAAAAAAAAAGAAAAAGAAAAAGAGGACTGTTTTTTTTTAAATTTTGCATAATAAAATTTGATGGACAAAAACAAACCCTTCACAAATTGTTGTAAATACCCCTGTGGAGGAAACGAAGCAGAATGGCTGAGAGGTGGCAGGGGTGGCACAGCTGCAGTGACAGACAGTGGCTGCATGTGGCAGCTGGTGCTGTGACAGGGGACACCCACACACAGGGCTCAAGGGGTAAACCCTGCACAGCTCCTGCCCTGGAACCTCCCCATCACCTGTGAGTGCTGCTCTGCCAGGTGAGGAAAGGGATTTCAGAGCCACATCCAGCATCACCTGCAGCTCCCAGGGATTTTAGGAAAGCTGGCAACCCCACGAGAGAGAGCAGAGGAGTTAAATCAAGAAGCAGAGGAGGAGAGTTGCCATAATTTTGGTGGAGCAGAGCTGGGTGGCTCAAACTCTCTGGAGCCCCTGCAGCACCCAGAGCAGGGCATGAACCCCCAGTTCTCCCAATCCTTGGGGACATCTGGGAATTCAGTGCAGCAGAGAGCCAGGACCTGGCCTGCAGGGAGTGTGCCAGTCCTTCCTGAATCCCTGCCCATGGGAACATGTCCTGTGATAACCTGACAAAGAGGGGACAATGACTGTCCTGCTTCCTTCATGTCTGGCTCCAGACTGGCCTTCTCAGCTGAGCCAAGAACCACCTGTGTGCCCAAAGCAACTCCTTGGAGACAAATCACCCTCTCTGACTTGATGATCTCTTCTTCATCACTGCACTGAATGCACGTGTTTTACTTGAAAGAGAAGAAGACCTGACCTTTAGACTTCAGTCAAGACTCACTGAAGAGTGACAGCAATTTTGACAAGCCCACGAGCACAAGTGTTGTAATTATTTTCTCCTGGGCACTCCAAGGCCACCATGAACAAATTGCTGGTTTGCTCTGTTGTCTCTCTTTTCCAAATATGGATTTCAAGAAGGAAAGTATAAAAACCTGGCAGCTTGGTGTGGATTTGACTGCCTTGCTCTTCCTGTTCTGTTTCTTTTGTGATGTTCTCTTCAGCCAGCTCAAAATCCACCTGGGGAGCTCATGGCTGCCAATCTTGGCCCCTCTGCTTCCACAGATCTTAGTCTTTAGTTCTTTCTGTGCAATGGACTTTTTGCTTCTCATTTTGTCACTTGTGTCAGGGAAATGTTGAGGCATTTCCCGTCTCCCTCAGCAGCCCACACCAGAATTTTCCTTTTCACCTTCCTGTTTTTCCCTCTGCTTCACTCATTGCTTTGTTACTTCAAAAGGCTCTTAGCTGGGATTTCCCAAAGTTGGCTTTTCCAAAGGACCTCATCTCTGACCAGTGCTTTCCTTCTGGTGCATCCTTACCCCAAAAAACCCAGAAAAGTCTTTTCCATGTGTTGTCTGCAGGTGTTGGCTGTGATCATCAGCCTCTCTGAATGAGGCTGAATGACCCCAGGGCTGCACATTGTGGTTCTGGTGGGTTTGTGCCATTTAGAAAAGTCAGGAAGAGCCTCAGAGAGGACCAGGACAGCAGAGACTGGCCTTGGCCAAACCCTCCTGCCCTGTCCAGGCCAGGGCCAACAAGAGCAAGTGTTTTAAGGGAAGGAGACAACTTCACACGGATGCTGGTGACCCTCCCAATATTTGGGAATGCAGCAGTTGCATTTTACATCTAAAGCCTGTTTTGCTAGCTGAGCCAGCAAGCAATAAAACAATAAATCCATCAACAAACCACTGAAAAAGCAACCTAATCTGCCACTTCTCCACCTACAACTGAAGGAGTTTTCACGTCTCCTGAAATGAAATTTTAAAAAAAGGGAAAAGTCGCATCATTCCAGTGAGATGAGTCTGGTTCAGCAGCTTGAGCAGCCACAGGTCAGCAGGCTCACAGGTAACACAGCAAAATGTCAAACCACAAGGAATGTCTCTCCCTTCCCAGACAATTACCACAGCCTCTGCAGCTTTTGGATTCAAGTGCTTTTTGCAGAAATTCTCATCTCTGCCCCTCATCCTGTGCAAAGGAGCTGATGGCCAGAGAGCCACTGCATTTTGCTTCATTGCTCTGATGGGCTATTCACATCCAGGAGCTCTGAAATGTTCTTAGAAAGCCTAAAGAGCAACTAAAAAATAGCCAAGCTGCCCGAAATCACATCAGCCAGCAGCTGTAGCCTTTGGCTCATCTGTCCCAGGCACCAGCAGTAACTCATGCAGAACTGTCTTAAAGCCAAACCCCAAACTCCTCGTGTTTTCTCTTCACTTTGCTGGCACAATGGCACCGAAAGTGGAACACCCAGGACAAGAAACCGTGTTTTTTTTTCCCCCTCGCTTTTAAAGTCAGGGGAAGTGCTTTGAACTGCGCCAACACAATGGCAAGAGGCGTGAATCAGGCTCAACATTCCTGTGCCAGGGCTGCCGGGATAACAAACCTCTTCAGCGGCGTTCTCATGGTTACCAGGAGCTTAGCAAAGCCTTTGATGTGTCATTAGAGCCCCTGTCGTTACCTGCGTGCAGCTGCAGGATGAGCCGGGATCTCAGCCCAGTTTCTGGGACGCAAATGTAATAATCCCTCGGTGTGAGAGAGCTACAAAAACATGACAGCACCCTGCACGGCGGGGCCGGCTTTGTTTGTGCCAGGGATGCTGCTGGAGTTTTGTCCTGATTTCTTCTCCAGGAGGTTCATTAATAACCACAGTCAGGCCGGGCAGTGTTTACGGTTTAGGCTGTGGGAGAATCTAGGTTAGGTTTAATTGCCAGGGTTTTGAGCTTGAAAGCCAAATTGCTTCTAGGATCCTCGTGCTGGATCTGGAAGCACTGATTTCACTTTCCATCCTCCCCCAGCCCCTGGAGATTTCAGCCCATGATGGCAGAAATGCACTGAGATAAGGTGTTCTCTGAAGATTTCTCCCTCCTGGGACAGTTTCCTTTAAAAAGTCTTCCTGCAAAGAGCCAAGCCTGGAAAACAGATCATTTTTGTCTTTGGATGTGCATCAGCGGGGAAAAGTTGGAGCAAATCTCATCTTGTTGCCTGATTGTGTTTTTTATCAGCCAGCCAAGCTCTGCCTTGCTTGGATCCATCTGTGATGTTTTCTGGGAGCAGCCCTGGAGTGGGACACAGACAAGCAGCTGCCAGCCCATACAGCCCAGGAGAGCTGGGGCTGGGCTGTCCCAGCTGCTGCAGGGGCTGCACCTCCACCGTGGGGGAGGCTGCTGCAAAGCCTGGAGCCATCACAACTGTTATTGGGGCTGAAAAACCCCAGCCAGCAAAGACACCCAAAGCTTTGCTGAGGGAGAGACACTACAGAGCTCTGTGATTTCCAAAGGCAGAGTGGGAAGCCCAAAGCCCTGAGTGTGGCACATCAGGCAGAGGGACTTGTCCTGAGCTCCCACAGCCCCTGTAGGTCTGCACGTGTCCTGGGCTCAGCTTCCCCTCCTGCTCTGCCTCACCTGAGGGTTTGCAGACCCTCCTTCCATGCTGTCTCCAGCAGCACAGGCTCTTGAGGCAGTCTTAGGGCATGCAGAGAATGTGTCAGCCTGACAGGTAAAGAAAACATCCTCCAAGTGCATAAGTTGAGCACATATTGTCTGGGAACCACTCTGACAATAACCACAAAGCCTCAACACGCCATCCTGACAGGCCCTGTTAAGAGCAGAAGAGCTTTTTTAAAGCCTTGATTCACAAAGCTGAATGCCATCAGCACAGCATTAAACTTTCACTATTTTTATATGCTTCAAGGCAGGGAACAACCAGAACATTATCTGTGTGCCCCACACCATCCGAGCCAGAGAGTACATCCAGAGATGGCTGAGCTTTTGTCTCTTCCTTATGTAAATCCATGCACAATTCCCAGGTTGGTGCACTCGGGTCTGACACCAGAGTTTAGAGACCATAGCTGGGCTTTTGTGAACTGCTTGGATCGTGCAGGAGCTCCACAAAAAGAGGCTGCAGAGGCAGGGCTACACAATAAAACTGCACTCCCTGTGCCCTCAGAGGCAGAGGGATCAGTAATCAGTAAAAGGGGACAGAGAAATGCAGTGCAGTGGTCACAAAGGTTGTTCTGTGGCCCAGGTGTGCAGTCAGTGGCCAGGGGTGTGCACTGTGCCACTGCACTGATCCACCAGGAGAATGTGCTGTGACTGAAGGAAATCTCTGGATGCTGAGCTCCAGCTGCTGTGCAGCTCCTGGGAGCTCAGGTCAGTGATAAAGAGGCTCTCTCCAGGAGCTATAAATATTGTCACAAAGGTGTAATTTTGCTGGATGCATGTGTCAGGCTGGCTGTTCCACCAGAGCAAGTTCATCTATAACTGTAAGCCTTGACGAAGAGAAGTTGGCTTTGCCAGCAGGATAAATAGCAAGAGACGTGCCTCTAATTGCACATCAGCAGAGCTGATCCCTCAAGGATATTGGCTGGCACGAGGGAAAGGAGCAGGATATTCTCAGGGGTCAAACTGCATGGCCAGGCTCCAATCTGCGAGGGATCACCTGGGCAGTGCTGCCAGCCCACTGGGAATCTGGTGGGAGCCCAAACTCTCTCCCCAGTCAGCAGGGCACCCCTTTGGGATTTGCACTGTGCTGGGTGTCAGCTCTGTGAGTTTGGCTTCAAGGTCCTGCTCCTTCCTTTAGGAAGGACACACATGGACACCCCTGGGCATGGGGGAGGACAGCAAATGCATCACTTGGACAGAAAACAAGAGACTACCTCCAGCCCTTCCCTGGGAGGAGGTTTCAAAGCAGTTAACAAGGGAGGGGGATACCAGCACCATCATTTGACAGGGAAATTGAGGTGGGAGTGCCTTGGGGTGGCAGAGCCAGGCAGGATTTGGTGGCTGAGCCTGAGGCTTGGCCCTGGCCCTGCACTCTGTGCCCTTGCATCTTCCTTTCTGACACCCCACTCAAAAGAGACCCTGCTGGTCCTGAGCAGCACCAAGAGGAAGAAAGGGAATCATAGATGCTCCAGGACAGACATCCCACCCTGGATGTGTTTAACTGCAATCCCAGAGGAGTTCTGCTTTGTCCCAGCACGCTGTGGACGTCTGGTCAGCTCTAACAACATCAGCAGCTCCAGGATGTGCTGCCCAGAGCCCCACCTGGGCTTCACACACCGGGTAAAGAAAAGATCACAGAACAGGAGCTCCCGGTTCTGTGCAATTCAAAGCATGACAAAAGGTCTCCTATCCACCCTCAGCCTCTGAGTGGGCTCTTCACCTCTGACAAAGCCTTAGGGATGCATTTAAGGGGGACAGGAGCACATGTAAGAGGAGGTCCTTCATTCCCCCACTCTTCAGCAGACAGCTAAACTGAAGGATGGCTTGAGTTTATTTTTAAAAATCCCAAGACTCTCTTTTCTTCCAGAAGCTCATTCCCAAGAGTCTCATAATGCTGCTGCCATCCTGGCACCTGCCCAGCCCTGAATGGAAGAATAAATCCAATACTTTCTTAGTCACACAAAACTTGCTGAAGCTAATGGCTGTTTGCTGAATAAAGAAGTAGTGAAATGATTTAAAAGCTCTGAAATTGAGCCTTTTTTTATTTTTTTTCTGTCTTATGCCAGCAGCTCCTGTAATTCTTTACAGTCAGACAATGACACAAAGTGTGGGGAGTGTGAGTTGTCTACTTGCAGGTCACAGAGCTGGGAACAGAACAGAGCCCTTAAGTCAAGTTGGGCTTTTCCCTTCATTTACCCCATCTGCCTTAATGTGAGCTCACTGATGTGTGGAGACCTAAACCCCCAGGGCAGTGGCAGGATTAGCTCATATTTGAGAACTGCTGCACAAAAGCAAGGCATTGTTTATCAATGTAGGCTGTAAAACTTGCTGACACCATGCAGATTCACTGCCAGTTTAACTATGAAGAGATGAAATTCTGCCTGGTCCTCAAAATCAGAGGTGAAAGTGCAGCATCTCAGCACACAGAATCCACAATGAGGCCTGTTATTAGTGAGGATTGCCCTGGAGATGGAGACAGAGAAAATAATTTCCTAAAACAAAGATTTATACCTTGCCAAAGCCAACTCAATACCTTTCTTGTGCATTTATCAGCAGCTTGTAGTTTCATTTGCAACCTATGGCTCCTGCAACCCTGGCTTCTCCAAATCACAGTTTTTAATTAGCTGTTTGTTGGGGTTTTTTTTCCCTGATGATGTGCATCGATCACATAGATTTGGATTTTTTTTTAATTTCACAAAGTGGGAAAAAACAACCCCATTGTTGTCACAAGCAAGCTTGGTCTCATTAGGTGCGTGAAATGGTTCTGCTCTAACATGCTGAACAAATTTAGATCTGTTCTCAAGCTGCTGGAGAATAACAAATCCCCCCAGCCTAATGCTCCCATACCAACATTGCATACCTGATTCATATCCCATCACAGGTCAGGAAGAAAATTAAGCCACGTGGCACAAACTATAGATCCCAATACTTCCACCTCAGCACATAAAAGCAAAAAAAAACCCCAATCTGAATGATGAGGGAAAATCTACCTGTAAAAATGTGCCAAGCTGAGGATCAGTGATGCTCCATAGGTAGGAAACAGGGAGAGCATGGAAAGCAGCAGGGCAGGACTCAACTCTACCAACAAGAGTTAGTGGAAGCCTGCTGTGATGCACCCTGAGGTCTGTGGCAGACCAGAGTATCTCTCTGGTTCTCCTGATGGGCAGGAGCCTGGACAGGGGGTGAATCCTCCCTGGCCTGTGTCACAAACAGTGGTGACTTTTGGTCTCAGCCCATGGAAAAAGCACTGCCAGGCTTGTCTGAGGATTTGGAGGTCACAAGGGTTTGATTTGTGTGATTTTTGTTATNTCCTGTGTGTGCAGAGGGACCTGGGATTTTGTGGAAGGAGCCCCAGCCTCACCTCATGGTGTACAGGAGGGTGCCATTGTCCACCAGGCGCAGCAGCTTGTTGGGGGTGGTCATGTTGTGGGCAACAGACTTCTTCCCGTTGTGGAAGAAAGTGTCAGGAGTCCAGATCTTACTGGCCAGCAGGTTGTTGAGGGGAAGGATTTTCATGGGGCCATCAAACTTCAGCCTTTCATCTCTCCAGGACTGCCGGAAGAACACGTCAATGGTGTATTCCTTTGGGGAGACAGGAGAGAGCAGTAAGTTGTGTTTTACTCAGCTCAAGAGGGGGTGTCTTCAGTTGTAAAACAAACTGGGTTTTGGCACACTGTGGGCCTGGTATTTCTGGGTCTGAGAGATTTTACCCTGCTGGCAGCTGCTAAGTTGTTCCCAAGGGAAAATTTCTCAAGAAAGCTTCTTCTCAAAGCAATCTTGGCAAAAAAACTCTCCTTTCTCAAAGCATTCTCCAGGTGGTGTTTTGCTGTTTCTCTGGTTTAACCAATGGGATTAGAGAGGTGTCATTCCTATTCACCAAGCAGGTTAAGTCTGTATCAGAACACCTCATAAAAGGTAGTAAAGCTTAGACAATAAAGCTTTTTTATGTTTTTGCCTTCTGAAATATTGGAGTCTTCTCTTTCTTTTGTGTCCTACAACGACAGCACACCTTGGGTGACACAGAGTGTGGTGCAACAAGAAGCAGGGACTAAGAGCAGTGCAGGATAGGTGGGGTTCAGCACATTTTGGACAATGACTTACCTGTGGTGTCAGAATGTGCGTGTCAGTGTTCCTGAGCACTGCAGGGAAGCTGCAGCACAGCCTGCAGTGGCCAGGGCTGGGGTGGCCCTGCTGCACCACCACCCCTGTCCAGGTGTTTCAGGGGAGGAAGGCCATTATGTGCAACTACACAGGTATTTTAGAAGGCAAAAATAAAGATCCTGGAGATGGAATCTGGCCAGGATGCTGGTAATTATATCCCTGCTCATAAAAATAAAAAAAAAAAAAACCAAAATAAACTTGCATGACATTGTGTTAATGTTATTCTGTTCCCCAGGCCACCTTTAGAAAATCACTGAATCGAAGATTTCACAGGCTTGCATTACAAGATCCTGTGACTTTATTTTGTCTTCTTTTTCTTGTTTTATTTCCCTTTTCTTCTTTCTGCCAGTGTAGAGACCCATTTCCCAGGCCAAGTTCCAGCTGGGGCAGTTAGAAGTCACCTCTTTGAAACCCTGCAGCCAAGGCCAGCTCCTCACTCAGCGAATGCAGATTCAGAAACCACTTTTAGGGACAGAGGGGTCTTTGGAACACCTGCCTGTCCCAACTATTCTGCCTTCCCCCTGCTGCTGCAGACTCGTAGTCTGTATTTATGCTTTCCTGGAGACTGCAGGACCAACTAAACTTATCACTGTGAGTGATTTATTTCCTGCAGCACTTCTCAGCAGCTCTTAAAAACTGCTGTGCATCAGTTTCCTATAGGACAGAGAGATTCCTACAGGTTTTGCAGCAGATGGCAGCTGAATGGAGGCATCTCAGTGAATAAATCCATCCCTGCTCCCTGGCCATGGGGACACCCCTGCTCAAAACATGAACCTTCTGGCTGGGGAAGGAAAGAGAAACTCTACATTCTCATGGGCTCTGCCCTGTACAAGGTATTTTGCCCCTTCATGGAAGTGATCTCTAATTTGTTATTTCTTGGGATGAACCCAAAGAAATGAGCCTGTGTGCATCCCAGGAGGTTTGGGAAAAGTCCTTACCAGGAGAAGAGCTCTCTCATTGCCTGTTCCCATTTCTAAAGTGCCAGACAATGAAGCAAAACAATTTCAATGACCTCCAAGGCCCTGCTTATCTACTTTAATGCTTAGGAATCGTTCCTGAAGAAAAGAGAAATCATGTTCAGAATCTTCCCCTCTTTTCTATCCTTCTTTCCATAAATGCATTATTCCCAACCCACCCCTTCCAAGGAGCTCACTTAGCTCTGTGCTATGCTCTCCTACGCCTACAGAAGTGACTGAAAACATCAAGACTGACTCTGTCCTCAGAGTCCATCCACAAAACAATAAAACCCCCTTTAATTTTTGTTTTCCTCTGTATAATTTCCCTGGGACTGAGGCGAGATTGCAAGAGCTCAGTCCCAAAGACTGGGGCGTGCGTCAGTTCCGATCAGGCTCTGCCCTCCAAACCAAAACACAGATGAGGAGTCCCTTGGAGCACCTCGGTGAAAAGGTCTCCACATCCTCCTCCTCACTTCGTGAGCAGCTGCTCTCCCCAGTTCCCCAGGGCAGCTTCACCTGCCTCTCCTCCAGCAGCACAATTCCAGGCTCTGCCAGGATCAGGCACTGAGGGATGGCTGTGGGAGGGGAGGGAGAGCAGCACCAGGCAGATGCCAGCAGGGAAAGGAGGGATTTCCCTGCTCCTCAGATGAAAGGAAGCCCCAGAGCAGGCTCTCCCAAGGAGATGGGGTTTCTCTCCCTTCCTTCCAGCAGCAGAGCTAAAACACATTCGCCATGCATCTGTAAAATACACGGAACGAAAGCACGCGGAGGGGAAATAATTTATTATTCCTTAACTGTCTTCCTAATTTTAAATTCATTTTGTCAAATCACATTGCAGAGAATACCTTCCTCTTTTCAATACCTCATATTTTTTTTCTTCACAGTTCATTATACGCACTCCCTTAATCAAATATGCTCCACCTTGGAAGTAATTATCAGATACTCCCCAAGGGCTACGATTGCTGAATATATTATGGGTCTGTGCTGTGGTAGGAAAGCAGGAGAGAGAGGGAGAACTCAGATGAGGTTCATAACCTTGATTACACTGACATCAACTTCACTTCTTACCCTGGAGGGAGTGGTCTTCCCAAAGCAACATGGGTTTGAGTGATGGAGTGAGCAACTCCATGAAACAGAGATTTTATTCTCCCTCAGATCCTCTGCTTGCCAATATGGAAATACTATGGGACAGCTGAAGAGATGTTCAGGCCATGCCAGCCCAGAAAATTCAACCCTTGCAGCTCTGCAGGGGCTGTGAGAGGCACAGGACACTGCTCCAGCCTGGCCTGGCCAGTGACAACCTGCTCCCTCCCCAGAACTCCCTCCATGGCATGGGCTGCCCACCCCTGGCCTGGGGCTGGACATGCAGGAGGGGCTCGGTGCTGAATGCACACCTGTCCTCAGGTGGCACCCTGGAACTCCTGAGCAGCCACCCACAGCCAGCCCTGCTCTGGGGGTGTGTGGGATACAGGCTGCAAGAAGGGCTGTTGAGAAACCTCACTATTAATTATGCTCCACAGTCCTGTTTTAATTAGAAGACAAACTGTTGTGGGAATACAAGCCTAAATTCAGACCTCAGGCCTTTTCATTAATAATTTTCCCTGAACATGTCAAAATAGCACAATCAGTCCATGCTTTTTTCTGTTTGCTCTTTTGCCTCCCTTCTGGGTTCAGGCAGAAGGGTGGTTTGATGGTGAATCATTCTCTCTGGCACTGCCACCAAACCAGACCAGATTGTGGAATCCTCCCTTCTTCCTAAGGAGCACCTTCATTCCTCCAGTCATCACTGGTTTCCAAAAACCTGAGCACACCTGGGAAACAACTCCCGTCTACCCCTGGAACTGAGATACCACCAGCCCTTGTGCTTAGGACAATCCCACTTTTGCCCATAGTGTGCTGGGGTGAGGGTGGGACACACCCAGAGCAGCTGAGGAGAAGCCACCCCTCGCTGGGAGATGACCTACCATGTCTGTGTCCGAGACAGGGCCGAAACTCGTCACGTAAATGTCTGTCTTGACTTCAGTTACACTGTCTGGGACAAAAAAGAGAAAAAAAAAAAGGGTGAAAAAAAAGCAATTAGAGAGCTGAATTTCCTTGTGCAGGCAAGGGTTTGAGGTTTGTTATATGGTGTTTATTCCTGCTCTGCTGAACCCTCAGCACCGTGCTCTGTGCCCCAAACAACGGGTGATTTTATCACTCGTAATTGGGCACATTCATCTCCAGTGCAGCCCTGCTGCTTCCCACGCTTCCACTGAGGACAAATCTGTCCCACACGGCCAGACAATGCATATTTACAGAATCTGTGTGGCTGCATGATCCACACCCTGCCACAGATCCACATTTTCAATACCGAGGTAAGCCCCGATGCTTTGAAACTCCTTTTTAATCTGAAATCCCTTTGTGTCTCCCAGCCAGATAAACAGCCTAGCAATGTTCCAGCGGTTTTAGGGAACCCTGGGTTTGTTACAGCCCCAGGCTTATCTGTATGTAAAAAGAATCAATATTCTGATTGCCTTTTACTGCCATCGTGCTTGCTGCTCCCCAAAGTGCCTGGCTCTTACAGAGCTGCTGCTCGTTCACATCACGTGCTGCCAGGCTGAGATTCCCTCACTGAGCAGCAGCTCCACTGCCCCTGCAGAGCCACAGAACCTGCCCAAGGTGCCAAAAACCAGGGGCAATTTTAACCACGTGCCTTCAGGTGAGCTGGAGTGCTGAACACAGCACGTGCACACAGAGCCCTCCTTCCCGACTTCCCTGGATTTTGGCCTGTTTCCTAATTGACACCTCTGCTGCCACCCCACTTTGCAGGGAAATCAGGGCACAGTGATTTCCCAGATTTACACTCCTGTGCTCTGCCCACTGGGCTGTGCTCAGAACGTGATGGATGAGCTGCCTTGAGTTCAGCACTCAGTTCCCATAAATCCTCCCCACTTTAGGGATAGATCACGCTGTTGTGTGGCATTAGCTGGCTCAGAGCTGCTCTCCTAATGAAAGAACCAATTTAAAGCTGCAAAGCAGAGTTCATGTTTTATGCACAGTACCCAATTTTGGCCATTGCAGCAGCCTTGCAAGTAGCCTGGATGGCCCATTGTTTAATTTAGTTCTGTCCCCTGAGAGTTATTTTGCAGTACTATGAAGCTGAGGTTTGTGCTTCAAAGTTTCACATCCCAAAATAAGATAATGCGTTCTGGCAGGGTTTTCTCCTTAATGGCTAAAATATACGTATACATGTCTTTAGTTATTATGGCTGAGAAGCTTTTGATGCAGCCCATGGCTGATATTATTGTGCTATATAAGTAACCCTTGATCTCGTCTTGGTGCGATAAAAAGAAGGTTAAAGAGGAAAAATGTGTGCGCTACACTCTGTGAAACACCCAGAAGTCTAAACAAAACGAGCCCCTCCTGTAAGGCTGAGACACTCAGGATATTCTCAGTCTCCCTGCAGACAAGTCCCCAGATGAGGCACACAGCAGAGAACATTTAGTGATGCGAGGCTCTTCCCGCTGCCCCATGCGGCGAGAGAAAGCTCATTGTGTCTCGCAGAGAACACAGAACTCTCCCTCCCCTCCCCTCTGCTCCCCTCCCTGGCGTTCACTCTGCAGCCACGGGCAGAGATCAGGAGCTGTGGCCACCCACGGCCAGGGAAGGCAGTCCCTGGGAGGTGCAGGATGAGCTGTCCCTGCACCAGAGGGACAGGGGGTCACAGAAGGGTCTCTGCTGGGGCCAAGCACAGGGGAAGGGGTTCAGGAAGTCAGGAGGAGACAAGAAGGCAGAATTCGCTTTGGACACCTTTTGATATGATCCTGCAATCCTTAAATGAGCCTTTATGTCCTCATCATGCTGTAACCTGGCTGTCACAGAGCTCCAGAGACCCCTTCCTGATCCTTCAATCTACTGGTAAATCCAATCAAAGATAATGGCATTAGGAAACTTCCATAATCTATTAATATCTTATTAATATTAATAACTAATTACAAACCGTGTCTGAAGAGAATCCCCCATTTCCAAACTGCAGATTTACCCCCTGGCAAGGCCATGCAGCACCCAGTGAAGGGACAAGGTGGGGCTTCACTGCTGGCTCAGAGATGTCCCTCAGCACTGAGAAAAATGAGCTTCTGCACCTCTCATGGCAAAAGGCAGCCTGAACCCTCCCTGTTAATGTGTGCTCCTGAGGGCAGGATTTGGCTGGGATCCGGAGGGATTTCTGAAATTAAATCATTGCTACGCAGGCAGGGATTTCAGCAGAGCTGGGAAATCCAGAGATAAGTGAAACACCAGCAGAACAGAGCAAGCTCCAGCCTCAGAGATTCGCTTCCTTTGTGATCCCACAGCCCAAGAGCACCTGCACTGCTCCCAGCTCTGTGGCTGTGAGACCTCCACCTGCAGGGAAATCAGGAGCTGCCCCGGCAGCCTGCCCTCTCCTTACCCTCACACTGATCCACCCAGAGCCTGAAGGAGATGAAACTGCATCTGCTTTTTCAGCAAGAGAAAGCTGAGAGAAAAGCATCTCCAGCCTCTGCTTAGAGACATGGCAGGGAAATTCCTTTTTTCTGCTCAAGCCATAGATGTGCTCACACTGCAGCTCGGCTGTCTTGCCCAGCTCTTCCCGAAGATTTAACAATTAAGGACTTTATAGGGGGGTAGGCACTTTCCCTAGAACTGCTGCAGAACACAAAATGACATTTTCCATTTCCTAGCAGCATCCTTCCCTGTAATTCAATTTTTTTTTACAGGCACGAGTTTCGCTCTCAAGGCCGCTGGGGTGGCAGGTGGATACTGCCAGTCCTGTTTATAACCAGGGAAATGAAAATGCAAGGGCTGGGTTCGGGTAGGGAGCTGGAGCAGAGCAAGAACCAGAACCCAGGTCTGGCTGCCCTAAGGACTGGCACAACACTGCCCAACAGAGCCTGTGGTGGCTGCCCAAGCCCTTCCAGCCACCCTGCCGAGCTGCTGCACCAGGAAAGCAAAAAAAGACTCCAGAGCCTGGAAACTGGAAGAGCCAGAGATTCTCAGGTTCAGCATTTGAACTGAATGTAGAGATCCAAGTCATTTATTAAAGGATGATTCCCTTATCTGGGGGCTTTGCCCATTTATAAGCTCATCTTATTCCCAAGCTGCAGCACAGCCACGTTCCCAGGAGCAGTGTGGAGCAGTTTGGAGCAGGTGTGAGAGCAGAACAAGGTGCTGCAGGTCAGCCAGGGCTGTCCCTTCCCCCTGGGGTACAGAACCCCCTCTCCGCCTGCCAGGCCTTGCTCCCACCTGTAGAAATCCCCCACAGCTGGGCAGATCTGCAATGCAAACGGCAAACGCACCAGCCCTGCCCACAGTGTTACCATGGCACTTCCTACANTCTCAGGTTCAGCATTTGAACTGAATGTAGAGATCCAAGTCATTTATTAAAGGATGATTCCCTTATCTGGGGGCTTTGCCCATTTATAAGCTCATCTTATTCCCAAGCTGCAGCACAGCCACGTTCCCAGGAGCAGTTTGGAGCAGTTTGGAGCAGGTGTGAGAGCAGAACAAGGTGCTGCAGGTCAGCCAGGGCTGTCCCTTCCCCCTGGGGTACAGAACCCCCTCTCCGCCTGCCAGGCCTTGCTCCCACCTGTAGAAATCCCCCACAGCTGGGCAGATCTGCAATGCAAACGGCAAACGCACCAGCCCTGCCCACAGTGTTACCATGGCACTTCCTACACCTGCCTGCTTTTCCAGAGCTACCCTTCTCCTCCAGGAATGTGCTCTCCCAGATCTGCCTGTGCACACCGCAATTCCCCTTCCCAGCCCTGAGGGGAGGGACAGGGACAGCTCCAGCCCCCGCAGCTCCGCACCAGCAGGGTCTGTCACTTCCCTGGGTGTGCACAAGGTGTAAACTCAGCTGGCACTGAAATGCTCCGGGTTTTCCATTTCCCCTGTGTCCCCATCCCAGCCCTCCCCATCTTCCCGGCGCTTCCCCCCCTTTCTCCTGCAATCCCCCCTTTAAGTGCTCGTGACTCCCCGGGCCCGGGAGGAGACAGCTATTATTTACAAAATGACGGAGTGCTATTTTTACTTGCTTCTTGGAAGCTCCGGGAGCAGCGGCAGAGCTGGAGCACAAATTACAGCGCCTGGCTGCCTCTCCCCTCGCCGGCTGCGGGGCTGCGAGTGATCCCGGGAGGGGGCACAGGGGGCTGAGCAGGCTCGTGTTGAACCTTCCCCCTGCACCCATCGAGGGCTGTTCAGTCAGGAATCACGCCGTGATCACGGCTCTGTGTCAGCTGAGGGGGTTTGGGGTTGCCCTGGGCGTGGTGAGGCAGGCGGGGGTCCCGGAGGCTGTGCCTGCAGCCAGCGGGGATGGTGTGCCTGAAACTGGGATGGTGCGCCTGTAACCGGGATGGTGTGCCTGTAAACGGGATGGTGTGTCTGTAACTGGGATGGTGTGCCTGTTACTGGGGTGGTGTGCCTGTAACCGGGATGTGTCTGTAACCGGGATGTTGTGCCTGTAACCGGAGTGGTGTGCCTGTAACCGGGGTGGTGTGCCTGTAACCGGGGTGTGCCTGTAACCGGGATGGTGTGCCTGTAACCGGGATGTGTCTGTAACCGGGATGTTGTGCCTGTAACCGGAGTGGTGTGCCTGTAACCGGGGTGGTGTGCCTGTAACCGGGCTGGTGTGTCTGTAACCGGGGTGTGCCTGTAACCGGGCTGGTGTGCTTGTAACCGGGATGTGTCTGTATCCGGGATGGTGTGTTTGTAACCGGGGTGTGCCTGTAACTGGGATGGTGTGTGTGTAAGCCAGGCTGGTGTGCCTGCAGCCTGTAAATCAGGCTGATGTGCCTGCAGCCGGGCTGATGTGCCCGCAGCCGGGTGATGTGCCTGTAAACCGGGCTGATGTGCCTGTAAACCGGGCTGATGTGCCCGCAGCCGGGCTGATGTGCCTGTAAACCGGGCTGATGTGCCTGCAGCCGGGCTGATGTGCCTGCAGCGGGCGCTGGGGGCTCCCGAGCCATACGTGCTGTGAGCAGCAGGGGCGAAGCCGCTGCGGCTCCGTGCAGGGGATTCCTGGATGCTGCGCTGACGTCAGGGAGGCGGCACAGCCGCGGAGGAGCGGGATGAGCCGGGGGATGGGGAGCTCCTCCAGGCAGCTCCGGGGCTGTGCGGGGACCTGAGGGAGCTCGGAGGTGGCAAACCCGTCTGTGCTGGTGTTTCTGTGCGGGCTGGTGTGGCTGACAATAGAAGGGTTCAGGATTTTCTGCACCCACGGGTACAAACCCTCAATCCGCTCCAAGTCAGCTCCTGGAGGGAGGTGTTTCTGCTCTGGGCTCCCATACCCCGTCTCCAGCTGGGGTCATAACCTAAGAATGGCAGTAGCAAGCTGAGAGTGCCCCTTAACTCCCTCCTAGACAACCCCATTTATCCTCAGCTCAAGAATTTCTGAGGTGCCCTTACTCAGTGTCCCCTCAAACACACAAAACCCTTCGGGAAGGAGATTCCCCCCAGCCTGTGCTGAAGAGAGGGGATGCAGCACTGCTCTCTTCCACATCACACAGCCCAAAGTGACACCAGGGTCACACCCAAAACCACCAGGATGGTGTTTTCCAGCTCACTCAGCATCTCTGGGAAGGGAAACACAACAAGTCAGCTGGTACTACCGACTTCCACCTCATACTTTCCCCCAGCTCCTTGCCATAGTAATTAATAAGCAGCAGAAGGTAATTTTTTTGCAGCTGCACACAGAACCTCTTTGTGTGTTTCATTCTTTGCCTTCTCAGCCTCCCACTGGGGGGGGCGGGATTTAATTTTCCTTCCACTTTCAGCCTCTGGAACAGAAGAGGTTTCCATGACCTTTGCTCCAAGCTCCACGAGCCCACTGGAGCTGAGCTGAACCACAGCCCTGGGCAGCCCTTACCTGCAGAGGTGTCACTCTACAGCCCCAGCCAGAAACTCCCCCCTCGGGCCCCTCCTGTCCCTCTGACAACTTCAGCCCCATCACACCAGGGCTGCCTTTCCCAGGCCCTACCTGTGGGTTTTCAGGTGGCCTTTTAACCTGTGGTGCTGCCTTGTTTTGGGGAGTGGGAGCTGGATGGTGTCTCCCTGCAGGATGAGAGGCACTGAGGGAGGGAGGGACATCTCTGGGTGGTGTGGCACGTGGCACCTTCCCTGTGACCTTGGGAATGCCAGCCCAATGCTGGGAGAGGCCAGGGAGGCACCAGCAGAGGGGTAGGTGCCCAAGAGGAGAGGGTGACCTCTGTGCACAGCCTAAAGCTGCAGAAATGGAGACATCTACATCACCAAGCACACACCAGAAAGCCCTGATGTGGCCTTCACTGCTGCTCTCCTGCTGTGGGGGCAGTGAGACTCCCCCACAGGCATCAGAGTTGCTTTTCTTGCAATTTTATTTTTTTTTTTTTTNAACCGGGCTGATGTGCCTGCAGCCGGGCTGATGTGCCTGCAGCGGGCGCTGGGGGCTCCCGAGCCATACGTGCTGTGAGCAGCAGGGGCGAAGCCGCTGCGGCTCCGTGCAGGGGATTCCTGGATGCTGCGCTGACGTCAGGGAGGCGGCACAGCCGCGGAGGAGCGGGATGAGCCGGGGGATGGGGAGCTCCTCCAGGCAGCTCCGGGGCTGTGCGGGGACCTGAGGGAGCTCGGAGGTGGCAAACCCGTCTGTGCTGGTGTTTCTGTGCGGGCTGGTGTGGCTGACAATAGAAGGGTTCAGGATTTTCTGCACCCACGGGTACAAACCCTCAATCCGCTCCAAGTCAGCTCCTGGAGGGAGGTGTTTCTGCTCTGGGCTCCCATACCCCGTCTCCAGCTGGGGTCACAACCTAAGAATGGCAGTAACAAGCTGAGAGTGCCCCTTAACTCCCTCCTAGACAACCCCATTTATCCTCAGCTCAAGAATTTCTGAGGTGCCCTTACTCAGTGTCCCCTCAAACACACAAAACCCTTCAGGAAGGAGATTCCCCCCAGCCTGTGCTGAAGAGAGGGGATGCAGCACTGCTCTCTTCCACATCACACAGCCCAAAGTGACACCAGGGTCACACCCAAAACCACCAGGGTGGTGTTTTCCAGCTCACTCAGCATCTCTGGGAAGGGAAACACAACAAGTCAGCTGGTACTACCGACTTCCACCTCATACTTTCCCCCAGCTCCTTGCCATAGTAATTAATAAGCAGCAGAAGGTAATTTTTTTGCAGCTGCACACAGAACCTCTTTGTGTGTTTCATTCTTTGCCTTCTCAGCCTCCCACTGGGGGGGGGTGGGATTTAATTTTCCTTCCACTTTCAGCCTCTGGAACAGAAGAGGTTTCCATGACCTTTGCTCCAAGCTCCACGAGCCCACTGGAGCTGAGCTGAACCACAGCCCTGGGCAGCCCTTACCTGCAGAGGTGTCATTCTACAGCCCCAGCCAGGAACTCCCCCCTCAGGCCCCTCCTCTGACAGCTTCAGCCCCATCACACCAGGGCTGCCCTTCCCAGGCCCTACCTGTGGGTTTTCAGGTGGCCTTTTAACCTATGGTGCTGCCTTGTTTGGGGAGTGGGACCTGGATGGTGTCTCCCTGCAGGATGAGAGGCACTGAGGGAGGGAGGGACATCTCTGGGTGGTGTGGCACGTGGCACCTTCCCTGTGACCTTGGGAATGCCAGCCCAATGCTGGGAGAGGCCAGGGAGGCACCAGCAGAGGGGTAGGTGCCCAAGAGGAGAGGGTGACCTCTGTGCACAGCCTAAAGCTGCAGAAATGGAGACATCTACATCACCAAGCACACACCAGAAAGCCCTGATGTGGCCTTCACTGCTGCTCTCCTGCTGTGGGGGCAGTAAGACTCCCCCACAGGCATCAGAGTTGCTTTTCTTGCAATTTTCTTTTTTTTTTTTTTCTGAGGGAGCTCAGAAATAGCAGCAGAGAATGAAACATTTCAGTGAACATCACTGCAGTGCTGTTGATGCCTCCTGGGCTCGTCCAGCCCAGCCAGGGGATAAAGCTGACTCCAAGGACATTGACAGAGCTCCTGCCACACAAAAGGCCACAAAGCAGGGAGAGCTATTGTTGATGTCAGGACCATAAACATCCCTACTGCACCTGGAGTGCTTCCACACTAGGTATCCTGGGAGCTGGGGCTCTGCTGGGGTCAGGAGGGAAAGGTTGGGGAACAGAGGTGGCAAAAAGCCACGAGAATCTCCTGGCATTCCCTCCAGCCTCTGGGAAAGGGAGAGCAGAGCTGGAGAGCAGAGCTGGAGAGCAGAGATGCAGGCAGGTCTCAGCACAAGCCCTTCTCTCTCCTCAGATGGGGAGACTTGGGGATCTCAGACAACACAAAGGTCATGAGCAACCTCTTCAAACTCCCAGTCCCAAAGTAAAAATACCTCTTTTCAGACATTGCTTGGCTGTTGCAGCACCCCAGCAACCTTGAATATAAAATTACTTGCTCAGAAGCCAAAGCCAGGTCTCCTATCACAGACATTCACCCCTGTCTGGCAGCTCAGCCTGGGCACCTTTCCCAAAAGTGGACAGCAGTGTGTACATGTTCTTCTCCTGAGAAGAAGCAGCAAGAACATGCACAGGATGTCTTGGTCCTGTCAGTGCCAAGTGGCAGCCAGCAGGGCCAGGAGGGTCACCAGGGGGCTGGCAGGTGGCCCAGCCCTTCAGAGGCCAGACAGAGCTAACAGCAACGTCAGCTCTAAGTCCCTGAACTGCCTGAAACACCCACACATCTCCAGGAAAACACACTTGGGCAGAAACACCATGACACAGCCGGGACCCTGCTGGCCCCACAGGGAATCCCACAGGTAATCCCACAGGTAATCCCACAGGCAGTTCTGCTCACCCAGACCTCACCACCCCTGATGGCACCTGCCTCTCTCTAAAGAGCACAGGAGAGGATGAGCAGGGTGTGTGGATGAAGGCTGGTGACCTGGGACAGTGTGGTTAAAGATGACAGGATGCTCATCTACTGCAAAGTGGGGTCAGCCTAGGACAGAGCACTGGGAAATCTGTACTCTGCAGAATAAACCACACAGTAAGGGAAGAAACAATATAAATGTCTGAAACAAATGTCTTATCTCAGCAAAAGCAGGGGTGAGTAAGAGCCTGCAGGGGATTGCCAACAAGACCTTTGGGTTGGATCCTTATCTAGCTCTGCCATGTCACCAACGATTTGTCTCACGCAGTTTTGCCCAGCTATTTGCTTGATTCCAGAGTAACTGGGTCTGTGTAACAGCTCTGACACCCTCAGTTATGCTTCCAGTGACTTCTGCAGGGTTATGATCAGGAGGACATCCCATTTAGATGGGGAACAAGGCTATCTGCTGCTCGCCAGGGAAGCATCAAGCCAGCTTCCCCAATCCTGGGGTGCCCAGGCTTTTTTCCACCCACTGCTGCTGCTCCAATCCCCTGGCACTGCCAGCATTTGCTGTACAGCCAGTTCCCAAGTTGCTGCTCTGTGAGCCATGGTGATTAATTACTACCTTCTCTCTGGTGTGATGGCACATCAGTGTCTACAATTGCGTGTCCTCCAGCCAGACTAGAGAGAAATCATCCAATCTGTAAACACAGCTACGCGTGTGGTGTGACTTCCAGCTGTGCTTCTTTCCTCTCTCCCCTCAACCTGGATATTTCAGGGAGAATGAGGAGTTCAAAAGAATTCCAGGGGCTGTCTCAAGAGACAGCCAACAACGGAGCTGCTCGCACGTGATGCGAGAGATCAGCGTGGTCTGCAATTACATGTGCTCAGTTCTTCAGCACAGATGAAGTGAGATGATGCCTGTCAGAGCCTCAGAAAGGCAGCCTGCCCTGGCTCCCTTCCTTAGCAGGGCCACGGAGAGCTGAGGCAGGGAATAGATTTATTCCCTGTCTCACACCACATGCTGCAGATGCAGAGTTCTCACATGGCTGCAGCCAATGTCCTCTGCAGGAAGGAGCTGCAGGACCATGAAGTGACCCAGTTACCACTTGAGGATGGCTTGTCTGGGATTTATGGCACACTCTCAGGTATAGATGGATGTCTGATTCCTGGGCACAAACTCCTTGGGTGGCACAGGGAAGACAGCTCGGTTTTTGGAAGAGAAATCCCTCAGGAGCCTGCAAATGTGCTGTACATGTGCTCGTGGCTCTGACCCAGGTGTGAGCTCTCTCTGCACCTACACAACTCCATAACCCACAGAGCTGGGATCAGGACACACCTATTGCTTCAAGCAGAGCACTCAGACACACTTTGCTCCTCAGCACAGTGCTGAGAGGCACAGGGGACATCTGCTGGTCCCTTTTGGGTGGGTAACTGCCCTCCCTCCCCAGCCCTTCTGTGGGGTAACAGCACAGGGAACCCAGTGTTCTGGTCTGACCTGGCTGCGCTGCCCCTTTGTCCCAACACATACGTGGAAAGGGGACTCCAGGCACACCTGGCACGCTGGGTAAGCCCAGGTGTTGCTGTAAGAAGGTGCCACAGGGATTTCACACCCTCCCAGGCTGGTGAAAGGCATTTTCTCACATTAGTCAAGTGTATGAAGTGCAGGTCACAGCTCCATCCAGCAGAGCAGCCTGGGGGACATGCTGCTTTACCAGCAGAGGAGCCAACAAACCCTGCTTCCCACAGACCAGCTTTTCCTCCCTGCCTTTCTGGTATCTAACACCAGTTGATCCCACCTAGTTACCTCTCTTGGCTTTGGGTCTTTTTCCACTCAGCTTCATAATTCCACAAATCTTGGAGGGACTCCAAATCCCAGAGTTATCCACCTTTTCTGTCAGGCTTTGCTCAGATCAGCCAGCAGGCTCTGAAGCTTATGGAAGACAAAAAGGCAGCAAGATGGGTGTGATAAGCCTTACCCCATCAGAAGCCCTGGCTAAAAACCTACCCCAGGGCTCCACAGAATGTGATTTAATTTATTTTGCCCCCCCATTTACCAACGTGCATGTATTCTTATCACCACAAGAAAATACACATGTAGGGGTTAGACTCAGGGTGTGGTGCAGATTATTGATAAACATCCAGTGCAGCAGGGACAGAAGAAAAGAGTCAGAAGCAGCCACTGCTGGAGGGAGTGCAGCCATGGAGGCTTTATACACACCCCTCATTCTCACACATACAGACTACAAACAGAGCCTACAAATGAGCTGTGCTATTTTTTGCCACAGACAGAACTAAGACAGAATGAACAAAGCTACTGTCGTTGCTATTTTAGGGACTCAGGACACCCTCAGATGCCAGGAAGACAGAGGAGGAATGTGTATGTATGAGCATGCTTTTAGAGGTTCTGCAGTGCTCGGAGACCCTGTGGTAATGGAAGGGAGATGCTACACAAACATGTTTGTTATATATTATAAATACAACGGGAAAATGTGAGAATATAAATTAGCATGCATAATTGAACACGCTCGGTATTAAAGCCTGGCCTTGATGGCTGAGCCAGAGGAGCTTGGGAAAGGGAATCCCTGCTGGTCCCTGTGGACAGGGGCAGAGCAGTTCAGGCAATGCTGTGGTGCCAGCTGGAACATCCAGCTGTGCCCTAAGGACACCAAAGCCAGGAGAATTCTGCTGCAGGAGCAGTAATGAGGGCAAAAATGCCAGTCTGCTCCCTCAGCACTGGGCAAAGCCACTCCATGTTACCTGCAAACCACCTGAGTTCTGGTTTGGGCCTGCCTTGACGAGTTTGTTCAGTTAATTCTCCCCTTCAGGGAGCAGTGACTGTGTTCTTGCTGACCATGTCTTGGTGAACAGAACCCTCAGGGAATGATTGCAGAGGGTTCAGAGCCTCAGTGCTGTGGCTGAGGCTGCAAACACAGGAGAGGTGAGGCACCAGAACAGAGCATTGCTGTATCCCTCCACACATGAACAACCCAGCTGGGAAAAACACTTATTAGACCAGCCTTATCCATAACCTACATGAACTCTGTGTGCCTCTGAAGCTTCTTCCATGGGCAGACTGGCCCTGGCAGGTTTTTTGTTTACTCCATTTCCTAAAAACACTGAGCCTTTTATTAACTCATTCTCAGCAAGTCTTTCTGTAACAGAAATCACCACTTCCCAACAGGCCACAGTTGCTTTGAGAGGAGTTGCAAAATCTTCAGATCAGTGCCAGTAACATCCTTGGCGTTGGATTCCTGAGCTCTGCAATTCATCAGGCAGATCCCCAGGAAAAAGATAAGCACGAAGGTGCAATACAGAACTGCTGCTGCCAACCTGATAACCACTGATAGACAACAGAGGAAACAGCTGTGAAGACTGGAAAGCCAGGAAGCAAACAGGGGAATGAATGTAAGAAAAATCAGAGGATCTTTTGGAAGAGATCTCTAAGATCAAGTCCAACCATCAACCCAGCACCACAACCATGTCCAGCACTAAGCCATGTCCTCAAGTGCCACATCCACGTGTTTTTTGAACACTTCCAGGAAGGGTGATTCCACCACTGCACTGGGCAGCCTATTCCAGGATTTGACAACCCTTTAGGTAAAGAACTTTTCCCTAATATCCAACCTGAACCTCCCCTAACTCAACGTGAGGCTATTCCCTCTTATCCTGTCTGGGGGAAGAGACCCATCCCTACCTGGCTGTCCCCTCCTGTCAGGGAGTTGGTGACAGCAACAAGGTCTCCCCTGGGTCTCCTTTTGCCCAGGCTGAGCCCCCTCAGCCACTCCTGGTGCTCCAAACCCTTGCCCAGCTCCATCCCCTTCCCTGGACATGCTCCAGCCCCTCAATGTCCCTCTCATCATGAGGAGCCCCAAACCAAAGAGTCTCACTTGAACCAGATGAGGCACAATCTGCATTAAATTCATGCCATTGCAGAGGGAGAAGGAAAAAAGGAGATGTCTCAGTCAAGTGCATGAGGTTTGCAGGTTTGCTGAGCTCTGAGCTCCAGCCCCAGCAGTGCTGCTCTGCCCCACGGCTCTGAGCATGCACTGGAGGCAGCTGTGCTGTACCTCCCCATCTGCCTCCCAGCCCAGCACTGCCTGCCTCTGGCTGGATCTCATTGCAGGCTGCTCTGCAGGCTGAGCACTGCCAGCACACGTGATGGGCTGTAATGGGCAAAAAAAAAAATGGGAATAAAAAAATAGAAGAAGAAAGTGACTCCTGGGGGTTGCTGTACAGCTCAGGGGAAGGGCCCGTTTAATTTTCAAGCCTGTCCCCTGAGGCCAGCGCCAGGTACTGAGACAAGATACAAGAGCACCATAACAGGGAGCAAAGCTGTAATTTGCACTCTGGCTCCCTTATCCATCAGCTCCTGGCTGGCACTTCCTTCAGCAGAGAACTCAATCAGCTCCTCACACAGTGTGCCTCTGGTGATGCTGCTGGCATCCTTCACCTCCACTCCCAGGGCACTGCAGACAAACGTTTTCCTTTCTTTATGCCCCCCAACGTGGTCCCTGTGGCAGAGCCCAGCTCTGCACTGAGCTGTCTGTCCCCTGTCACACACGGGTCACTGGGCTGCATGGCCAGTGCTTATTTATTTCAGCAATGCCAATAGGATGTGCAAATAAACTGATTAAATTCACACTGCCCTGCACTGGTCAATTTAGCATTTCCCCTGGGCTCACCCCGTGCCACCTCTGCCACACACTGAGAAAGGCACTGGGGAAGAAAGAAAATGGAAATGCACTGAAAACAAAGGAAAGAAACAATTACACTGACTGCCAGGTGCAAAGAACTCCTCCTGGCTTTGCTGCCCCCGACTTGCATGGAAAAACAGAGTCTCCAAAGCACAAGATAAACCCCCAAACACCCACTGTGTTCCTCCAGGACATCCCCTCTCACCTGCCTTCCCCTGCTTCCCAGGGAAAGTCCCTGGCAGCCAAATGGGGCCAGCAAACTCTGGCAGCAGTGGATTCATGCTCACGTAGCAAGACGGGCTTACTTGTGCATTCAGGCTGTTGTTTTATCCCCAGGTGAGCAAAACAATTTCAGAGGAAATTCCATCTTGGCTCTAAATCTCCCCCTCCCCAGCACTGTTCAGACAGAGCTGCCTGTCCCAAGGACAGGGAGGGGTTTTTTTTATCACAGTTACTCACAAAAATTCAGCAACTGATATGGAATTGTCAGTCCTGCCCACTACATGAATTATGATGTGCTGCATGGTACTCTGATACTCCCATCAGAGACAGGCAGAGGGCAGATGCCTCCAGATGTATGTAATTTTTAATTTCCTTTGCTGGGAAAATGTTTTTCTTGTTTTAGTGATGTATGTTCAAAGCGTTCCAGTTCCCATGGCAACTCCCTGCTTCCACTGGAGATGTCATTTTTCATGCCATCCCTTCAGAATTCGACATCTCCTCGCAGAAGTTTTGAAGAAATGTCTCTCTTAAATATATATTTATTAGAGACAGTGCCCGAGAGTGTGTTTTATTGACACGTTTCTTAGGTGACTCAGCCTACAGAGAAGAAAGCTGTCTCCAGAAATATGCTGCCTGCCAATCTGCCTTTCCTCAGCTTCTGTTTTCAACCACAACTCTCCCTCTCTTTTTCTGCCACGCAGTTATTTGCCAGCACCTGCTCCCTTTTATTTTATTTTTTTTTAATTCCTTTCTGTTCCCATCACTCTTGTCCATGCCCAGCATCTGCTGCCCCCTGCCCCCCTTCTGTTTTTCTTTAATTCCTTTCTGTTCCCATCACTCTTGTGCATGCCCAGCTCCCCAGCACAGCAAAGCACAGCAGGGGAGTGCCCAACTGTGCCAGGAGTCTCTGTGCCCATTCCCTGCTGCCACATTTGCACGTAGAGAAAACCCCAAAGTCCTGCAAAAACAGAGGCTGCACGAGCCTCTCCATGCTGGAGGTGCAGCAGCAGGAGCACCTGCAGCTCCCTGCCCCTCTGCCTGGAGCTCTTGGGGTGCCCCTTGGGAAGGGCTGAGGGCATCGAGGTGCCCATCCTGCTCCCCAGTGCAGGACCCTGGGCATGGGGCTGCCCTCCTGCCTGGGGGAAGGATTTGTGCCCCAGATGATGTTCATCTGGTGCCCCTTGGGCAGCAGTTTCAGTGGCTCACGGTGTTGTGGTGCCCCTCTGTGCCCCACAGGCGTGGGGCTGAGTGATGCTGAGATGGAGACACCTCCCTGCCTTCCCTGCCCCACCAAGGCACGCTGCCTGCCCCTAACCATCACCCCCCAAAACCCTGCACCCCTGGCTCTGCAAATCCCTGCAGAGAACGGGAGATGGAACATCCCTGCCACAGCAGCTTCCAGAGATTTGTCCCAAAATCCCAGCAGAGAGTTTCTATTCCAGGCTGCAAGGAGCCCCCAGCTCTGCTGCCCTCCGGGACAGGGGAGCCCCCAGGCCCGGCAGGGCTGCTCAGATCCCCCTTCTGAGCAGGATCCCATCCTGGGAACCCTCACTTGTCCAAAGACCAGCATCTCCTGGCAGCTCCTCGGAAAGAGGCGGCAGCAGCGCCGCGAGGATCCCGGCGGGAAAACCGCGCTGGAGATCCTTAATAGAGCTGTAACATTACAGCTCCAAATTGCCTTCCTCCAGGAGACAAATCCGAGCGAGGAAATTGGTAGGAGCCGAGCAGATCTGGAGGCTGATGGAGCTAATCCCAGGCATGTTTAAATGCAAAGGCCCAGGGAGCCTCGCTCCGAGCCGAGGCGAGAGCCGGAGCTCGCTGCTGGCTGCAATTCTCAGGTGCAGCCGGGTCCGACAATGGGAGGAGCAGGGAAAATCACAACAAACTGGGAGCAAACATCACAGCCCAGCTTCGAGGTCAGGACCTCAGCAAAACCACACACCAGCCAAAGAGCAGCTCCCGCTCACCCCATTTTAGAAACCACACGGATAAACTGTGCTGTGGTCCCTTGGAGGAGTTTAGAAACATTTTCTTAGCCCAGCCTCGAGCAGGGACACACAGGCTCAGGGGACACTTCTTGCTGACTCCAGACTTCACATTAATTGTCCCGTCCCACCAGCCATTAATCAAATGTCTTCCACTTGCATTTTTATTGAAAATCAATTTAATAAAGTAGGTGGGAGTCCACACGCTTCCATAACATCAGATAAATATTCATGGGCGCTTACACTGCTTTAGCTAAATGAGTTTTTTAAATTTAACCGGTGCAATTTCCTTGTTCCTTAATATATGTCTTGGCTTGCCCTTGTTCAGGAACAGAGATGAGGTGGGACTGGCTCACTCACAGGCATACCAAGGAAAACTCCTCAGCTCTGGAGCCAGCACCTTTGGGCAAGGATTATGTCATCAGTAATTGGAAATACCAGTGCTGGGGTCAGCGTCACCCAGAGCAAACCCCCAGAGCTGAGGTGGAATTCCAAAGGGCCACTTGGAGTCCAAAACTCATTTTCCACCACTGAGAGCATGGCCCCCATTTTTACCTCAGCAGGTGTGCCCTCTGATTTCCACTTTTCCCTCCCTGTTTAAGCAGCCATTGTGCTCCAGCAGCCCAAAGCTAATGAAAATCCTTGGAAAATGCACCCCCCTGATGGTTAGTGAAGGAGGTTAAAAGGCTTCCAGCTACCAAAACACACCACGCACCAGGGAAAGAACAGAAACACACCCACTCAGGACTGGAGAGTCCTTGGAGAAGGGATGAGCACCACGATCAGCATCACTGAGACCATCTCCACCTGCAGCCCTGGGGAGGGCAGCTTAACCCCAAGCAAGGCTCCCTGCTGCAGCCCTCCTCCCCAAAGGCAGTTGTCAGAGGCAGATGGAAGAAAGGAAAGGCCTGACACACTGATCAAATTTTGGAGACAGGCAGGACTCAGACAGACCCTATCAGGGAGAGATTTTTACAGCATCCAACAGCTCTTTGTTAACTGGAGCAGTGGGGAGCTGCAGCTCCCAAAAACAACAGCAATGCAGGGCAATCCAGCCACTGCCAGGATTCTTGTCATGTTATCCCAGTGATCCCCTTCTCTTGAAAGGCTTTAGAAATCCAGCACACCATCACTTTGCCTTTGTTATTAACGCAAACTGACTTGTTTTCATCGTTACAGCCCCGACCTAATTCCCCGTGCACACGCTCCCGACAGCAGCCCAGAGCCCCGGCCAGGATTTGCTGTCTCTGTGCTTTGGTGACATGAAGGTTGTGACTGGCCCTGCAGAGAGCCTGAGCCCAGGGACAGGCCGTGGGGAGCCCTCCCTGCCCCGTGCACTTCCACCCCCAGGAGTCACATTGCTCCAGCTCCAGCTCCAGGGTGTGGGTGGTGTGAGACAAACAGGACCCATGAAGCGCCACCATCACCGTTTTCCCTCCATCCCCAGCAGCTACAGACGCAGCAGAGGTGGGCAATCCTCACTTTGTGATGTCACCAGAGTCCCCTTGCTCAGTTCCTCCCCGAGCACAGCAGGGCCAGGTCTCCTGCAAGCCTCCCAGAGCACTGATTTCCCTGATTTCCCTGCTATTAAGGGAGAGATCAGCCTCGCTGGAGACAAAGTGCCTGTCAGCAAACAGCACTAAATACAGGGTATCATACTCCACAGATGGTGGCATGCTTTTAGTGTTTTCTCTCTTGGATGCAGGTCACACCACTAATGTCATCTCCAAACACCGAAATCCTACATGTGAAAAGGTAAAGCTTAATTGCCTTGAACAGCAACTCTTGTATTGACTCCAACATAAGGCCCATAAATATTAATACAGCTATATTTAGCCCGTTTCAATTATACATACCAAATTGAACATCTTTCTGAGAACAAATCAGTCCGGATAGGGCTTGGATTTCTTTCCTTTTCCCTTTTTAATGCGTTCTGCATCAAAATAATAATAATTCCAATAGAGCCAAGGCTTTAAAAAAAACCAAAAACAACAAAACCAGGGGATGGAGGCAAAGTCTTAAAGATGTTTTTCTGGCTCACCCAGGTGTTCAGAGGTCCTTGCACACTCCTAACCCCAGCCCTGCCCCAGCTGGTTTCTATTTATTAGTTGATTCAGTCCCTTTGCTGGGAACAGAGGGGAACTGCTGGGACAGAGATGCTCCAGGGAGGTCCCATCCAAGCATGGCCGTGCCCACACAGAGCCTTCTGCAGTCAAAGACTTCTCCTTTGTATAAAAATCACATCCACTTTACTGATTTGCAAATTAATTACACATCGCTTCCCTTGCCAAAGTGGACTTAATGGTATTGACATTACATGACAAAGAGGAGCTATCAGAAAGCTCCTCTCATAATGCTGGCTAGATTGATCAGGGGAGAAGAAAGGAGATTTCATGCTTTTGTTCTTTAACCCTTCCTCATGAAAGCAGACAAGGCCCTTCTCTAGGAAAAGGTGTTTTCAAATTCTCAGGCAGACCAGGTGCATCTCTCCAAAGGGAAGAGCTCTCATCTTTCATGCACAAAGGCCTGGAGTTCAGTTCCCACATGTGCACAGACCCTTCACAGAAAACACAGCTTGGGAGGGGGAAAAAAACCCAACAGAGTTTGCACCTTCATTTTTTTTCAGGACAGTGGCCACAGCTGGCTAAGTGACATCCCCATGATGACATAAGAACTCAGATGAGTAAGTACGAATGTGGGACAGCAAAAAAAACCTGTATGGGCACAAGGCTTCCCCAAAAAGAGCTCCAATGATGCAGCAAACCTTGTGCAAAGCCTCTGGCACTGTACACAACCAATGGCTGTGGTCTGGGGGGGTTGTTATGGTCCTCACACCCCTTCCTCAGCAAAGTTCCTGCTATCACAACTGATCCTCCCAAACCAGAGCTGTCTGAAATGGCGTTTGTGATGTCAGAATGGGATCTTGGCTTTTCAGACACAATTTATTTCGCTCCAGTCGTGAGTCGTTCCATCCCCTGACTCAGCCTGAACTTTGTCATCAATAGGATTTTCCAGCAGGTTGGGAGAGGGGGTGGGGGGAAAGAATTCATCTCCTTCCTCCATGCCTGTTGTTCTCAACACTCTGGTTTGAATTATATCCTTCCAGAAGGTAAAGAGAACGGGGTGTCCTTTCCTCACAATGCAAATTGCAGATTAAAATCCCTCTCTAGGCTATACTCTGTGCTATAATTGTCAGTACTCCACAAGCACTTGTTTTTTTTTTCTAATCAACAGTAGCTGCACATCCTTCTAAAGGCACATTTTTTAAGTTAAGTTACAAGTTAGTAGACAAAGAAATATTACAGGAAATTCCTGCACCACCAGGTGAGAGTTTTGCCACTTACTGCAACAGGGTATTTCCCTCTGACTTTTAATAGTCTTTGCTTAAGGGACCCTGCAGAGTTCAGCCTCACAGTCTTGCAGCACTCCCCAAAGCATCTTCCACTGTCACAAACACTCCAGTGTTTTTATTTAATCAAACAATAACCTTTAAATAAATGGAATGGCGTGAAGCAGCTAACAGGTCTGAACCAGCAGCACTAATCCCCCCTCCACAGGGGGCTCAGATAGATGATTTGATTGCTTCTTCCAGATGGATCAGGGCTGAAATTCACCACCAACACCATCAATGACTTTGCCTCATCAGACATAAACAATACCTCTCTATTACTACATGAACTGCTGCAAACATTTTATCCTCTAGCTCAACAAATTAAATAGCTGCTGTTTCCTCAGTATTTGACCAGTTGTTCCACCACCAGCTTCCCAGAACAAACCAATTAAAGTTGTTTTTAAACTCTGCAGCATCCAATAAAAAAAAAAAATCTTATTTCTCAATCCATATCAAAGCCACATTATAAATCCTTTACGTGGGACTGAGCGAATGGGAATTCTAATAAAGGAGAAGCTGCCACAGTCCAACAGATCAATAAAGACATCCTCACCAGCAGTTTATAGCCATCTTTAACATCATCTACTAATGTTCTTAAGCCCATCTAACACATGTTCAACATGCTGAAACATCAGCTATCGCCTTCCAGAGTCATTACAAACAAACACCATCATCCCGTCCCTGACACATGCACAGCTCCCCCTCGGGCAGGGATCAGCTGCCCAGCCTTCACACTGCTCCACTGCAGGTGTCTGAGCCAGCACTGCAGCTCGGAGATGTTACTCCAGTGCATGTTTCTGGGGCAAAAATCCCCTCCAAGTGGCTTCCCTTTGCTAGGAAAATTTCTTTCCCTCTGGGGAGAATCTTCTTGCCTACACACGTGGGTGCACAGCAGGGTCAGCAGCTCCTCGCTGGAAACACACAGCCAGGGAGGGCACCAGCTGAAAAAAGGCATCCAGAGGAGCAGGAGGAACACCTTCCCCTCCTCACAAATCACCCCCAGCCCGGGGGCATGGCTGGGCTGCTCTGGAGATCCCTGATCCAGAGGAGCAGGAGGAATACCCTCCCCTCCTCACAAATCACCCCCAGCCCGGGGGCTTGGCTGGGCTGCTCTGGAGAGCACAGAAGCGTGCAGAGCCAGGACAGCTGGTGATGGACTTTGGCCACATGACTGCCCTTTCAGAGGGTGGCTGGGCATGGCCCTGGCCTGGTGACCCCCTCACAGCTCTGCAGTGGCACTGGCAGCTGCCAGACACCCCCAAAGCACCAGTGCTGACCCAAAGCCAGGTGTTGCACACCAAAAACAATCCATCTCCTTTCACAAGGGGTCCCCCACCCCTCCCGAGCGCCTGTGACATCCCTGAAGCTTTGATCCAGGCTTGTTGCCCTCAGCACATTCATGACTTATTTAAGAGAAGACTTCCACCCTTAGGCACAGCTGTCAGGGCCGTGTTCCCTGCCTGCCTTCTGATGTGTGCAAGGCTCTTCACGCAGAGCTGTGCTCCAGGGGTTTAAACAGCAGCACCAGTGGGAATTCTGTGCCAGAGAGGAGAGCACCAGGGCTCTGCAAAGCCACAGCACAGCTGCCTTTGGAGAGCTGCCCCCGATGGGAACACAACCTTTCTTTAATTTGCTCACAGATCTTCACTTCAGAAGTTTGACAGAGACAGAGCAGGGTCCCCGTTGCCCAGGAAGGTAAACAGAAGGAAATGTTGCTCAGGCAATGCCTCAGCTTCAGATTAAAACTCATCAAGGAAGCTGAGACAAAGACAAAAATCTGAGATAAGACATGGGTTTTATCTTTTTTTTTTTCCCCCTATGAAAGGATCAAATTCCTCCCTGGTGTAATCAATACAAAGCATGAAGTCAGATCAGAGAGAAGAGATGAGAAGTTGGGAGAAGTGGAACATTAAGACAGAAAAACAGATTAAACACAGACCTGAAACCCCAGAAAATGTAATAAATCACGGACAACTCTGTTTGTCATCTCATGTTTCTGTCACACAAACAGTAGGTCTAGATGATGTTTATGAGGCAGCTTCATCCCACACAGGTGAAAAACTTATCCACAATGAAAAGGACAATTTCAACATTTCATCCAGATCTTAGCAAATAAAAGTTCTGTAAACTTCAATCTGGGCAATTTAACAATTTTTACCACTGTTCTAGATTAGTTTCACTGCAAACAGATTTCTTCTTGGATCCTGCCAGGCAGATAAGGCCTTGCTGTTTCATTCTGGAGAGCACAGTACTTTCAGGAGAAGGCACTTCTGTAATTTAGTTATTCTGGCTATTTCAGCCCCTCTGCCTCAATGCTCCCACAGTAAGAGACAAGCCCTTACCTGCAGGAGGTCAGGCCAAAATGACAGATGCACTGAGGTGCAGCACACCAAGCATCTCCTGGGAATGTCTCAGCCTAAAGGGAGCTGCTCTGAACTCAAACCCCAAAACCTCTTGGCCATCAGCACCTGAGTTAGTGTAGTAGTTTCACTAATTTAGTTTTTTTTTAATTTAGTGTAGTAGCTTGAGCATCTACTATAATTATTTATTTTTTCCTTGCTCTGAGATAAGGTTAGGAGAAAAGTAAAGCAGGTTTAAACTTAAAAGGTATAAAGACAGGTTTATTAACAGGTACTAAAAGAGAAAATGAGAATCAAAATGGGACTTTCAGAACACTCCTCTTCCCCCCACAACTATTTACTTTCCCACTAGCAACATCAAGAGACAAAACTTGGGACTCTTGGCCAGGCAGGGACACAGATGCTCCTCAGCAGCCACCCTGCCAATCTACACTATCATTAAAAGGGCAGGAAGAGGAAACAAGAGAAACTCCAACTGAGGTGCCCTTTGCTGACAAAATAATCATGGAAATACAGCAGCAGGATAAATGGAACAGGTGGCTATAGGTCAAAACCACTGGCAAGGCAGGGCTGACACAGTAAGGACAGAAACAAGGCCCCACAGACCCAGGTGGGCACCCTGATGTGAGTCCTGCTGTGAGCAGCAGGTCCTGACTGCACCGAGTCCTGCTGGAGCCCAGCACGGGCTGGGAGGTGCTGACACCAAACAACAACAGAGGAAGAGGAGCCTGGGTTGCTTTCACCCTCTGGATACACCCAGTTGGGAGAGTAAAAACTGGGCCCCTCTTTCCCTGGATGGGACCACCCCAGGGACAAGGAATGGGTGTCTTTCCCTGTCCCCAAGCCACTCCCTGTCCCCAAGGAACCCTTGCTCTGCCTGGGGGACTGTGCTGCTCTAATCCAGATGCCTGTGTTTGCTGCTCCTGCTGAACCCCATGGACACTTCAGGGGGCTCCCAAAGCCCCTGGTGCAGAGCTGGCCTGGCAGGATGCTCAGCAGCCACCACCCCCTCAGCAGGGCTGAGCTGTCCAGGGATTCAGGAGGTGCTGTAGGAAATGCCAGGAGTTTCCTTGCCAGCCATGCTGCATCCAGGAGGGATAACATTGATCGATCCTGGCCTGGCTGCTTAACACGGTACAAATTGCTTTTTAATTGCAATTGGAGAAACTGGCTTATCTGGGGTGTTTACAATTCACCTTTTAGAAAACTGAGCAGCCTACTCTTTTCTACTCTTCCTTGGGTCAAAATCATTCCCTCCTGGCATGGCCTGGAAAAGCCCAGCGGTTTTCTGGAATGCTTCCCAACCACTCAATAGAGAGATTTTGTCCAGCACTGCTCCAGGTTCCTCACCCTTACCCCAAAGGTACCTCGGGCACACCCCTGGCCCTGTGGAACAGCCAGTCTCTGGATGAGCTGGAAGAAACCCCTGCCTTGCTTTGCAAACAGCTGTGGAAAGGTCCCACATGCCTCCTCCTCAAGCAGCAAGCTGCTCCCTGACAGCTCTACATTGCCAAAGCACATTTAAAGTGGAGGCTGTAAGGAAGGAAAAGGCTGGAAATGTCCCCTCCTGTCCCTTCCCAGGCATCCCCAGGATGGCTCTGGTTCAGCTGCAGCACAGTGGGCCCAAATGTCACCAGTTAGGAAATAGGGTAGAGGAGGCACAGCTGTCCAGGGAGCTCCACTGACCCTCACACCCCCAACCACTGCATTCTCCCTGATGGTCACTGTACTGGATATCACACTGGCCCTGCAAGGACTGCAAGGACACACAGGGTACTTTTGTACATCTGTCATTCACAAAGAATCACTCGTAGTCCCTTCATGCGCATCCCACTCCTTGAGCATCTCTTCTTTTTGGGCACAGGACCTCTCTACCCTTGATCAGTCAGTTCCACCTCCTTCTCCAGGTCACATCTCCTCTCTCCTGCTCCTGTGAGCTCCAGGTAAGCTCCAGGTGCATAAATGAGGCTGTGCAGGGAGCCCCAGCCAGGAAAACCTGAGACCTACACACAGACACTTTGCACTGCAGCCCCTCCAGGCTGGGCAGAGGATCTGTGTGACTTCACAGCTCCAGAGCAGGAGCACAGGCCTGTGCTGTCCACAGATGCTCTCTTGGGACATTTTCTGATCCTACAAGCTTGCCCATGACAGCAGATGTCTCCATTCCCTCGGGGTCTATCGCTGTTCCTCTTCTGACTTAATAACCAATCTGCCCCGTGCTCTCCCAGGGGAAACACAGGTTTTCTGCTGACAGCTCCTTCCTCTCCTCCCCCATTCTGAGTCCTAGAAGATGTTCTGTTTATGCAGCTACCCCTTCTCCAAGCCCAGATTATCTTTCAGTGGTCATGAGGCCAAAGAAAAGACTCAGCTCTGTTCCTAAGAGGAATCCAGCCTTGGCTCAGCTGGCAGAGACAGGGAGAAGCCTCCTGCCAAGCAGTGTGGCACAAACAGCCGTGTCCCCAGTGCTACAGGGTGTTCCTGCAGAGGAAGGGGTCTGGCAGCCACCTTCCCCTGCCTTTCTTCTTCCCAGTCAGCCTGGACTGAGCTCCCAAATCTCCCCCTTGGCTCAGCACAGCACAGACTCCTGGCTGGACTGCATGTCTGCTGTTTGGGGCAGGAGCAGCAGCCAGGCCCTCACCTGGAGCTCTGCAGCACCAGGCACTCCTGAGCAGCCTCAGCACGGGCTCGCTTCAGCTCCTGCCTGCAGCATCCTGGTAGGAAGAGCAGCTCTGGCATGGCAGCTATTAGAGTGGGTGGCAGCAGATGGTGAAAGCAGAGGGGATAAGAAAATAAATACAAAGAGGCTATCTTGAGGGGAGAAGTCACCACATTAACACTCTGTTGCTTACACAGTGTCTTCTCCCCAAGTCTAAACAAACACTGCTCGGTTCTTGGCGCTCAGGAAGCTGAAGGAGGGGACAGGGCTGAGCACACACAGCACTGCAGAGCCCTGAGAGGTGCTGCAGCCCCAGACCCTGCTCAGCCCTCCCTGTCCCAAATGTCTGCAGGGACACCTCAGCCAGAACAGGAAAACCAGCCAGGCAAAGGGCCTGCACGTCCTGCTTCACCCAGCTCACACACAGTTCAGGGAACTCCATCCTTCCACCAGCCTGGGTGTGGGCACAAGATCAGCACATCTGCCCTTGCCATGGGCTGCAGGGTGTGGATGCTCTGGCCTGACATCTTCAGAAAGGCAATGCAAGACATTCCCAAGGGAAATGGGGAGATTACAGGCACTGCCCAGTGCTGTCTCACAGGAAAACCAAAGTTCCTTGTCCATTGCCCAGTCCCACAGCTGCTCCTCTGGAGCAAGGCAATCACTTTCCCAGCCCTCTCACAGCCTTGGGCAGCAGGAGCCCATCTCTGACTGCCACCCCAGGTCCTCCATTAGCCCCAATCTCTACAGTCTGCAGCAGGACCATTTCTGCTTCTCTGGCCACCAGCAGCACTGGGAGAGGTCTTTCCCTCTAATTCTCCACCTGAGAGACCTCCACGGCCTCAGCCTTGAGAAATACAACTAAAAGTGGGGAGGGCCTGGCTCACCAGGCTGCTCCATACACAGAGGGGCATTCACTGCCAGTCAAGAGCCCCCAAAACCCGCAGCCCTCACCAACACCTCCCCTCTGGGTCTGCCAGAGCGCCTCAGCATGGAAACACAGAGGTGAAAGCAGTCTTTAAACACGCAAGGGCTCCTCAGGCAAAGGCAATTTATTATGTTAAACACGTTATTAAAGGATCTGAAGCGACAGAGCAAAGATGTTCCAAGAAAGGTTTGAACTTCCCCAGCAAGGGGCTCCTGGGACTCCTCTTGTTAATACTTAGCACGGGCTTGTCTGCAGCTGAGCCTACAGTGAGCATAAATGCCCCCTCAGTCCCCGTGCAGAACTTGTTCCAGTTAAATCAATACAGCCAACGGGGAGACTTGAGGAAGCAAAGCTATTAGTGGGACCACAGTTAATTCTGGGGGAAAGAAACAAGCAACAAAAGCAATAAAACTGACTGATTGCTTATGCAGACAGTGTAACCCTTTCCTGCCTGGCTCCTGCAGCACAGCAGAGGTGAGGATGCTCACTGGAAAAGCCCTTCCAGGTTTGGGGTGGTCTCAAAGTGCAGCTGCAGGGCAAGGGGCTGTGGCACAGGGGTGGACAAGGCTGCTCTGGGGAAGGAAAGGGCCATTCCAGGAGATGCCAGCAGCATGCAAGAGCTCAGGAAAGCAGCTCTGGGCAGCAGGACCTTCAGAAAATGGGACAGCAGGTGGTGACTCCAGCTCTGGGTGGAAATCATGGTCCAGCAGCACACCTTTGCTGAGGAGGAGAGCTCAGAGCAGTGCAGGGACACCCCCTCGGCTGCCCCAGGGACACACAGCTGCCAGCACCTGAGGGGAGCCACCTCTCACACCAGGAAACCACCCAGGCCCACATCTCCCTCATCTCACATCTGTCTTCCCCACGCATCTCCCCGTTGCTTCTGCCCCCTTAGATCAAGCTGGCATTAGGTGGGAAGGTGACTGCCACGGTTTTTCTTTCTGCAGCACCTCAGACAAGTGCAGGAGCTTGCAGAGAAGCTCTGCAGCAGCAGCAGTGGTGGCAGCAGTGTGGAATGCAGCTCAGGAGGCAGCAGGGCCTGGGTGAGTGCCCGGTGCCCAGAGCAGCACGGGGGGAGAGCTTGCCAGGTGACAGCTGCATAGGAAATAACTGAGAAGATGTGGAGATGGAGGCTCTGTAGCAAAGCAGGCTGGCTAAAAAGCAACACAAACACGAGCTGAAGGTTCTGCAAACTGGTGATACAGAGCCAACAGAATTGTTCAGGTTGGAGAAGGCCATCAAGTCCAGCTGTGCACTCAGCACCAGCCCCATGTCCAGCACTAACCCATGTCCTCAAGTGCCACACCAACCCTTTCAGGGATGGCTCAACCATTTCCCAGAGAGCCTCTTCCAGTGCTTGACAACCCTTTCTGTGAGAAGTTTTCCCTTACATCTAATCTAAACCTCCCCTGGGGCAACTTGAGGTCATTTCCTCTTGTCCTGTCATTTGCTACCTTGCAGAACAGACTGACCCACCCCTGGCTACAACCTTCTTTCAGGGAGCTGTAGAAAGTGAGAATGTCCCCCCTTTTCTCCAGGTTGAGCTTCCCCAGCTGCTCCTCATCNCCACCAACACGAGCTGAAGGTTCTGGTGGTACAGAGCCAACAGAGTTGTTCAGGTTGGAGAAGGCCATCAAGTCCAGCTGTGCACTCAGCACCAGCCCCATGTCCAGCACTGACCCATGTCCTCAAGTGCCACACCAACACCTCCAGGGATGGCTCAACCATTTCCCAGAGAGCCTCTTCCTGTGCTTGACAACCCTTTCTGTGAGAAGTTTTCCCTTACATCTAATCTAAACCTCCCCTGGGGCAACTTGAGGTCATTTCCTCTTGTCCTGTCATTTGCTACCTTGCAGAACAGACTGACCCACACCTGCCTACAACCTTCTTTCAGGGAGCTGTAGAAAGTGAGAATGTCCTCCCTTTTTTCCAGGCTGAGCTTCCCCAGCTGCTCCTCATAAGATTTTTTCCAGACTTTTTCTCTAGACACTCTCCAGCCCCTCAGTATCTTCCTTTCTGAATGTATCAGCATTTCTGAAAGGGTGGTGCCTCTAAAATGGCAGGAATAGGTTCATCCACAGCTGCTCTACCTACAGGCCTGTCCTTGCAGTGTCACAGCCCACCACAGCAGCCCAGGACTTGCACCTCTCAGCACACCAGATATCAACAGTAAAACAGACTCAAAACAGGGAAACAGTCACCAACTGAGCCTGGCACTGAGCAGCCTCCCCTCCTGACAGCACCAGAGTTATTAACANTAAAGTTCTGTATTGGCAGGAATCAACACAGGGCATTTCTGATCAGCTCCCCTCTGTCCACACAGACCTCCCCACTGTCCCCTCCCCACCTTTCCCTGCTCAGAGCCAGCAGCACCAAGGGGGGCAGTTTAGGAGCCCTGTTTTAACAGGGAGCTGCCCCAGCCTCCCTTGCCTGCCCCTAAAAAGGGGCATTTTCTGAGCAGAGGCTGTGGGAAGCTCAGTTATTCAAGTGCCACCATCTCCTTACAGGGAGCTGCCCCAGCCTCCCTTTCCTCCCCCTAAAAAGGGGCATTTTCTGAGCAGAGGCTGTGGGAAGCTCAGTTATTCAAGCACCACTATCTCCTTACAGGCAGCACGGTAGAAATGACACCAGTTATTTGCCAGATTGAGCCATTTCAAAGATCTCTGCCCCAGGGAAGAGGGGAGACAGAAAAGTAGAATTCAGTAAACAGGCCTAAAGCCTCATCATTAAAACACTTAGTGAACCANTGGCATGGGGAGAAGGGGGGAAAAGCCAGGAGAAGGCGTTAGAAGGGAAATCTGGCCTGTGTGTGCTCTGAGCAGTCCCAGGGAGGGAAGGGAGCTTGGTTCGTGCTCCAGCCTGGAGTGCAGGATGGGACTCAGCTTTTGGTAAAGTTCTGTATTGGCAGGAATCAACACAGGGCATTTCTGATCAGCTCCCCTCTGTCCACACAGACCTCCCCACTGTCCCCTCCCCACCTTTCCCTGCTCAGAGCCAGCAGCACCAAGGGGGGCAGTTTAGGAGCCCTGTTTTAACAGGGAGCTGCCCCAGCCTCCCTTGCCTGCCCCTAAAAAGGGGCATTTTCTGAGCAGAGGCTGTGGGAAGCTCAGTTATTCAAGTGCCACCATCTCCTTACAGGGAGCTGCCCCAGCCTCCCTTGCCTGCCCCTAAAAAGGGGCATTTTCTGAGCAGAGGCTGTGGGAAGCTCAGTTATTCAAGCACCACTATCTCCTTACAGGCAGCATGGAAGAAATGACACCAGTTATTTGCCAGATTGAGCCATTTCAAAGATCTCTGCCCCAGGGAAGAGGGGAGACAGAAAAGTAGAATTCAGTAAACAGGCCTAAAGCCTCATCATTAAAACACTTAGTGAACCATCTCTGCAGTTTGCTGAACTTCCCCTGTTTATAAAAACAAATGAGTCTCCACATTCCCATCTCTGCTCGACACAAGAAGCCCCCAAACAAGATGATTTCCTCAGAACACATTCTGCCCCAGGTGGAATAAAACAAGGAGTAAATTCCTCTCAAAAAGCACATCTTGCTGAACAAAATCTTCAATGCAGTTTCGCAAACACAAGGGGCTCAAGCAATACATTTGCATTTTGTGTCTCCCTTTCAATCAACAGAAAAGGAGATTGCGAGTCCTTCTGGAACCACCTGCCTCTAAAAGAGATTTCAGATGACACAGAGCAGCAGTGCTGGGGTTTCAAGCACAGCTTTCCCCCAGCAGAAATGGCTGTTAGGACCAAAACAAATGGAAAGGCAGAAGATTAAGTAACAGAAAGCAAAAAGAAAAATCTATAGAGATAAAGAGTTTTCAAGGAAGATGGAAGAGGAAATATGAGAGAGACAAATGAGGCAAAAAAAAAAAAAAAGAAAGAAAAAGAAAAATGAAGAGGCAGAAACAGGCAGTGAGATGGCTGAGGAAGCCCAGCCAGGCAGGGGAATAAAGGCTGCTGAAGCAGAGGGACACTCAGCAGCAGCTACAGGAGCCCCTCAGGAGCAGGGCAGCCCTGACTGGCAAACTGGCATTAATGCAGAGGTGAATAATTGGGGAGCCCTGGCCAGGGGAAGACCACAAATTCCACAAACCAGAGGTGGAGGACATGCAGTTCATGGTTGCAGTTACCAAGGACAGCATCTATGACCATCAGAGGTGTTGTCCTGGGGGAAGAGAAGCCCCTAAATTGTCACTTTCTAACACTTCAGCCCCTTTCCTTCCCACCCCAGCCTAATGTCCTTTGATGTGGGGCAGCCACTGGTTTCAGTGTGCATCATCAAGTAACTGGGGGGAGAAAAACCAACAAAAACTACAGAAAAAGGAATATTATTTATGGAGTTCAAAGCTTAATCCTGGTGCATCCCATCTAGTCAGACTGGTTACCCCTGACAGTGCTGGTGCCCCTGTTAGATGCATTCTGAAGGATCAGTAAGGTGCCAAATATCACAACTGGCTTACAGTTCTCTACCAAAGTGTTCACCCAACAGAAAATCCAGTATCTGTATGATAAAAGAAGAGCAAGGAGTATTTCCTAGCAAAAGAAGAAAAATGGAGGGCAGGGTATGGGTACTTTTAGAGTCAGGCTGAATCAATACTATTTAGAATGCTGCAGTTAATAGAAATATTCCATTTTGGGCAATTCTGACATTAATTTTCATTGCTTTCATTGACCAAACACTCTGGGAAATTGCACTGCAAGTGCCTGAGGCCCATTTCTCCAGGGGCACATCCCACCTCCTCACTGGCCTGTCTTTTAGCAAAGAAACATCTGGAAGAGTGGTCAAGTCAGGAAGTGGAGCCTCCAGGAAGACAAGGAGGGTAACACGGTGCTGAAATTCCAGTTTCCATAGGGTGAGGAATGGTTGGGGTAACACCTGACCCAGCCCTAATGCAACCTGCCAGATCCAAACACCAAAACACCCCTGGCATTACAAATTGCATCAAGATTTCCAGCTGAATCCAAGAGCTGGTTTTGGGATTTTCATCTGGATTTGAACTCCCTGCAGGTAAGAAGAGTTTGGAGAAGTTTAACGAATGCCTGCAGTAATTAGTGGGGTTTCAATTGTACAAGCTTTCAATAGATGTCATGGTTAAAAGCAATCTGTCCCAGTGCCTGCTGACGAGTATATAACCATCTATAACTTATGAATAGCTGGCATGCTCATGAAAAGCTCATTCATTAATGTTTTATAAGCTATCTTTAAAAATTACCCATCATATCAAGAGCGAGAGGAGGGATTTTTGTGAAGGAACTCCTGGCGGAGGCTCAGCGGTGATGGGAAAAACGAGTTTACAAATTTCAAAGCTGTTTTACTTAGCCTGACATTGGAGGGGTTTGACTTCAATGTGAGCAGTGTGGGATTCACTCGGGAGGTGCTGGGGGAAGAGCAGGGTGGGCAGGACCAGGGAAGGGGCAGGCAGGGGAGGAGGCAGCAGCACCTCTGCCTGGCACCTGATTTGGGCTATTAATTCCTTTCCCTGGAGAGCTCTGGGCTGCCTCACCTCAACCTTAACACAGAGCTAAAGCTGCCCTTTAGCAAGGCATAAAGGAACTGCAAAGAGATGTGTGGGATCAAGGATTTAAAATAATTAAAATCCTTTAGGCAGGAAGGACGGAGGTTTGCAGCAAATTTAATTAGGGTAGGCTTGAGGAAAAGTCATTACCTTGCCACCTGTGCACAGGCTCTCTGGGGAGCTGTGCCACATCAGCACAGGGGTCCCCTCACACACAATTTAGGAAGCAAATCCTCCTGGGAACCAATACTCTGAGCAATCCCTGCGTGGCAGGAGGCGAGGGAGCAGCAGCTGTGGTGAGGATGGGGAGGGAAAGGCAGCAGTGAGGAGGGCAGAGAGGCAGGGGACAACCCCACAGCCACTGTGGGGAGGGGTGAGAGGCCAGTGCCCAGGGCTGAGTGTGCCTGTGCAGGAGGGCAGGGGCAGGGCAAGCTGCAAAGTCAAACCCAAGCACACAGAGCAGAACAGGGCAGGAGGGGCAGCACTGGCAGCTTCTCATGCAGGAAGATCCTCGATCCCTTCTGGACTTCCAACAGGCAGCATTTCAGTGTCCATACCTGGCACTCTAAAGGCTTTTCTGAATGTTTTATAGAAGTCATGTATTATTTGCAGGTCTCTCCCTGTGTGCAGAGCTCCTCCCTCCCCACAGCTGGCAGCATCTCCCTCTTCCTTCCTCGAAGGGCTCCCTGAGCTCACCCAGCACAGGCTCTGGCAGGATGCACGGGCTGACAGCCTTTCATCTCCTCCAGACAGCTTCCAGAGGCTGGGAAGGTGAGGCTGGCAGCAGCACTCTCCTTGCCAGGCCAGCCAGAGCCTGCACAGCCAGGCACAGGAGAGCAGCAAGGCCAGCCAGGGCTGGCAGAGAACCCTGGTGCTGCAGCAGCTCAGGTGTGCTGTCCCTGGGTCATTACACCATCAACAGCCAAACAGATGAAGCAGATTGATTTTCTGTTCTTTAAAACAGTATTAAAACATCAAATGGGGTGGGGGGAATCTCTCTTCCAGGTTAAAACCCAGGCAGACAGAGTCCTTGCCCAGAATGAATTGTGCAGAGGCCAAATCTGAAAATAGGTTTTGTTGCAGAAATCGCTGACAACTGATCTCAGTGAGAGCACCTCAGATAATGCCAGAGGCAGCCACGTTAGGGACTGAACAGTCCCTGGGTGAAAGGCACAGGGTGGGGACAAGGGGAGGGTCAGACACAGCAGAGACACTTCAGTGCTTTGCCCTGGACTGCTTCATACATGTACTGAGCCCAGGATATTTGAGTTCTGTAAGAGGATGCAGCCTTGGCCAACAGCTCAGCACTCACCACCTTACCCAGCATCAGCAGGGAGAGCCAGAACCAGGAGCAGGACTCCAAGGCAGAGGAGGGAGAAGGGCCCCATTCCCGGGAGCCTCGGTGCCATGGTGTCAGCGTGCAGCCACTGCAAAACCAGCCTCCAAAACCTGCCAGGGAGGGACAGAGGGGAATGGGGGGAGAGAAAACTGATTTTAGTTACTAGGGAAAAGCAAACAGTTCCATCTTTCATGCTGGGCAACAGTCAGTATGTCTGGGGTGCTGTATTTGATGTCTCAGGAAAGCCTCAGGAGCCAAAGGCAGCACCGTGCCCTGGAGCACTGCTGGCACTGAGGAAGCTGCATCACAGGTCAGAGCCAAGCAGGTCCACACATCAAAACCCTCACCCCACCCTCACAGCAGATCCTGCAGCTCCCCAGGAGCTGCAGCAGCAAGTGCAAAGCTCACTTTGCAAAGTAACCACCCTGCATCTTCTTCCTCCCATCCCTTGCTCCACCTCATCCTGCAGCCACAACCTGCCCCCAGCTCACCTCTGCTACCTCAGTGACATCCACACAGCAGAACCACTTGGGAAGCCTCAAGACCTGTTTTTTTTTTCCCCAACCTCTTTTTCTAGACAGTTAAACCCTCATTTAATTCCTGTAATGACACTGCCAGAAATGATTATTAAGTTTGACCACCGAGGCCCAAGGTGTTGGGAGCACTCAACAACACCACACTTAGTGTGCTCAGAGTTTTCATTAATGCTCAGTTTTACTTTTATTGTGATGTTATTGCACATTTAACTGCCTTCTCCTTTTATGGATCTCATTATGTTGATGCACCTTGGAGCAGCAGTGCCAAGCAACAGCCTGGATAAACACAGCTCGTCGTGACATCCCCCCTCACATCACTGCCTGTCCCCACACAGGGGACTCAGCCAGGCACAGCCAGCCCCACTCTGAGCCCCCAGAGCCAGCAGTGAAGGCTCCAGTCAATCACAGCAGGCAGAAACCAGGGCAAGATGCTGGTGGCAGCCAAACGTGACCTCTGAAGGCTGCAGAGCCTCACACAGCTCCCTCCAGCACGGAAGGAGGTGCTGGCTGCAAAGACAAACCACAGCACCTGGATGGCAATTCTCAGCCAGGTGGGGCTGCCCCAGGATGAAGGGGGCAGGGGAACTCTCTGAGTGCAGGAGTTTCTGCACAGGGAGAGGGAATTCCCAGCAGAAATCCCATGGACAGGGCTCAGCCCAGCTGGATGGAAACACCTGGAGATCACAGTGTGTACCTGGCCACCCCTGGCCCTGCAGGAGAACAGGCACCAGGCCAGGCTGTGTGTGTTTGATCACATTTCTGCATTCTCCCCACAGCAGGGTGGCCCCAGAGCCTCCCTGGAGGCTGTGCCTGATCCTTGTTTTTCAGCTCCAGGAGCACACGAGCTGCCAGGCAGGCAGAAGGTAAGAGCCAGACACCACCAGTCCTTGCCACCCACCTCAGCTTTTGTTCTGGCAAGACACTCACTAACAGCAGGCACAGGGGGAGAAAAAAAACCCCAAAAAACAACCCAGCATTTGGCCCTGGTTACCTTTACCTTCCTCCCCATCAGTCACTTAAAATCCTTGCAGAAATTGATGCAGGGATTAATTCAGGCACAGTGTGCTCAGGCTTTATTAATCAGGATTCTGCCTGAATGCCCCCCTAGGGAAGCTCATCCTCCCACCAGAGGAGGGGCAGGAGCCTCTGGCATGGACACAGCCACAGCCCTGGTGACAAAAGCTCTGATTTGGGGTGGCTCCTCTGGCTCCCACCACCTTCCAGCTGAGGAGGGACACACAGTCTTGGAAATTCAAGTATTTGCTGATGAAGCACACATTAACTGGCAGAACATCTGTTCTGTGGGAAATTCCAACATTTTGGGGAGACTCGTTCCAAATCATGACAAGGACAGGTAAAATGTTGATTTTTCTTACAAAGAAAATTCAGAATTTCTTCAAGAAGCAGCTTCTCAACAGATTTCCTTTCAACTTTTCCCTTTCATTTCAAATTGCATATTTTACAATAGTATTTAACTGATTTTTTTTTATCCTGAGGCAATTTCAAATACTAGCCAAAAGAAAAAAAAAATATTAAAAAATGAAAAGAACCCCTGCTGTCTATCCTCTCCCCTCCCCAAAACACCACTGAAAATTTTCACTGAAATCAACATTTTCCCGTTCAACTGCTGATGTCATAAAATGCTTTGTTTGGGCAGAATTTGCACAGCCAGCAGACTTTGACCAGGGATCCCCACACAAATGAGGACACTTTGGGTTTGCAGCAGGTGCTCCTGGCTCTGCAGGAACTCTTGTGGCTGCTGTGGAACCTTTGGCACCATCTTTGTCAGATTTGGTGATTCCGTGGGTGGGGCAGATTATGCACCAACAGTGGAAAAGTAGAAAAAAAACCAAGAGTACCAGAAAATGGAGAAACAAGGTAAGGAATAGTGACAAAATCCAGAACACCTTCCATGTGGGTGTGTCCTGTCTGTGCCAAGAAGCTCTTAAACTGCATTTTCACCAAACCTTGTTCATTGAGTTCTCCTTCAATATTATACAGAGATGAAGGGAAATTTTCTACTTTGGATAGTTCTGATGAGGAAGATGCCAGCCAAGGACAACAGGGGTGCTTGAATTAAGTCAAATTTGTGCTTAAGTCTCATTTTAAACATCAGAACCAGCTCTACATACCTGTACTGGGAGCAAAATCTGGTTCTACTACTTGCAAAACCAGACATTTTACCAGTCACATCTCAGTTTGTTCATACTGAGAATGTCCCCAAAATGGGGCTTTGCTATGGCTGCACTTACAGACTCAGGAAGGACAGCACAGCACAGAAAAAGCTTGGCACTGCTTCCTCCCACTTTCCTTTGGTTCATGCATTGTATTTTTTTGGGAAGCTGGGTAGAAGAGGCTGCAAGCCCTTTTCCTTTGGCTACTTCACACTTGGAGATGCCTTGAGAAGCAGAGCCAGTCCTGCTCACCACCCTGCTGCCAAGCAGGAAACGTGCTGGGAAACACCAGGAGGCTTTTGCAGAGGAGGAGATTTCACCACTCAGAGTTCAGGGGATCACCCAAAGCTCCCACAGCCGGATCCTGGTGTGGTCCCCGTGGCACAGCAGCTCTCAGCACCACCTCCCCCCTTTCCTGGGGCTCCTGCAAGCCCAGCCACGGGCACACACAAGAACCCAACTGGTGCAAGTGCTTTAGAAAGCCCAACAGCTCCTGGCCAGACTAATAAAATCAGTTTGTGAAATAACTCTCGAGGTTTGAACAGCCCAGTCACTGAGCTCCTCAGATTTCAGCACACAGGAGCAGCTCTTGGGGAGGACGCTGATGGCAGAGCAAAGGGGTCCCTCGGTGCCCAGGGAAGGGATGGGAACACCCACGAGAAAGCTTCGGGAAAAGCAGCACTGGAGCTCCTCCAGCCCATGCTGGGGCTGTCCCCGTGCGAGGCTATTCAGCTGTCACTTCCCACTCGGGAAAGCTCTGAATCAGCCAACGCCTTGATCTGAATACCTGCGGGGATCCCTCATCCTCAGAAAGGGGAAGGAGGATGCAGGCAACGTGCGTTTAACTGCATGTAACCAAGCGAGGGTTTAGGAATGTTAATTGGCTGTTAACAGCCTCAAAGAAGAAAAAAAAACCACGAAAATCTCTTACTAGGACTTGCTGAAGGGAAAACTGCGCAGTGTCCATGAAGAAAAAAGTGCAGAATGCCAAAATTTCCAAGCTCAGAAAGGAGTGGTACAACTCTTTAGACCGACCCCCTCTTCCATGTAAGTTAAAGAACATCTCCCCAGAGCTCCTGGTTCTCCTCTGTGTCTGTGCAAGATGGAGTCTGGAGGGAGGGTGTGTGTGCAGAGCAGCCCTGCACTTCTTCCTGCCTCCATCTGTCCATTGCTCACTCCTTAATGGCACAGTTAGCAAATGCACTCAGCACTAATTGTGCAGTTGCTGGTAACCTCCACAGCTGAATCCAATGCAGATTTTCTAAGGAGCCCTGCTGACACTCTGCAGCTGGAATCCGGCGATACTTGAAGTTCACAGCACATGGAATTTGGCAGGTGTGTTTATAACCACACACCTTAAGGGCTTCACAAACATCCCCACTCCTCTCCAAGACAATCTGTCCAATCTCCAGGGCACCACGGCACCAGGACACTCCAGGGAAATGCAGGATTCCTGTTGGATGTGCTGTGAACAAGGAATTGGAAAAGCTTCCTTCTTTCCTTCCTTCCCCTCATGATTGCAACGTGCTCCAGCCCCTGCTCCCACTGAGGTGCGTTTGGGAACCAAAAAAAGTAGTGCTGGAAACTTCCAAATCAGCAAGGTACCCTCGTAACTATGCCAACATTGGGTGTCTCTTGACTTGGCACACCGAGCCTGATCTTCCCAGAAATCCTTATTCTAGAAACCATTAACTGTTCTGAAGTGCCTTCCTAGGGAAGAGTGATTAGCACAGGCTTACTGCTGACAGGGGAGAGGCACAGAACTCTGGAGGTGGAGGCTGAAAGGTAAAGGCAAAGAAACCTGAGAGAACGGCCAGAGAGGGGGATATTGCAAGCACCAGAAAAGAAATGAAGGCAGAAGAGGCCCATAAACCCACCTGGGCACATTTGTGAGAGTCACATGAGTATTTCATCCAAATTATTGCCTCCTGGCAAGATGCACAGCCAGGGGAACCATCTGATTCACTCAGCAACAGCCTCAACATGCAGACAGCACTCAGAAACCAGCCCAAAGACAAATTTGCCCCAGTGGTGCACCCAGAGCTGCTGTCCACCTGTGGTGTGATTGGGTCAGCATCCCCTCGTGCTGGTCATGGACTCCAGGGGCATCTGGAGAGGTGCAGAGCACTGACAGCTCCCACTCAGCCCCCAGGACCTGCAGCAAGTCAGGTATCTCAGGGAGGGCTGTGCAGTGAGGAGCTGATGCTGGGAGCCAGCTGGAAATCAGACTGGGAAGAAGAGGCAGCCTCAGCCCAAAAGCCCAGATCAAAGCACTTCTGTGCAGGAAGAAGAGGGTGATGCAGACCCTGGTGGTGCCAAGCACCATCTGCCCACCTGCACAGCTCTATAGGTGACCTCACAACACCTGCATTTTTACCCCCAAATTCAGGAGCACTTGCACAGCACAAGAAGCTCATTAAAGCCCTTCCTCCTTGCACTGGAGCCTCTCCAAAACAGTCCCAGGCAGCAGGAGAGGTCCTTCAACACCCCTCAAGGATTGCAGAATCATCCAGCCTGCACGGGCTGGGCTCTGTCCAGCTGCCCCTGACCCTCTGTGAGCTCACCAAGCTTCTGGTGACCACTGCTGTGCCTGCTGCTTTGAGCAGAGCTCCAGGCTCTGTCCGCAGAGACAGCAGGCAGCGAGTGCTCAGTGCAGCAGCAATAAACACAGGCGAGGCACACGCTGCCCTGTGTCCCCGCCGGGGAGGCTTTTCTTCAGTTCTCAATCACTCCAGCTAAAAAGGAGGGTCCCTCAGAACAAAAACACCTTTTCATTTGAGGCCAGGGGCAGCAACGAGCAGCCACAGTTCATCTGGAAGCCCGGAAACGGCTGAGTGAGACGCTGTGGTGTTTCACAAGACCCCTGTCTCGCATCCCTTCGCTTCCCGGGTTGTTTGCATCCCTTTGTTCTGAAACGAGCTCGCCGGGACGCCCGTGTGCGCTGCACAGACACCCAGCTCGGCAGCACAGCCCTGCCAGCCCTGAGCTCTACCTGCTCCAACCAGCACAGGTCTGGCTTTGGGAGCCCGGCTCCGGCTCTGCTTCCATCACCTGAGGTCGCCCGGATCCCTCCAGCTCGCCTCTGGCTGAGCGCTGCCTGGTGCTGCACAGATGCTGCTCAAGGCCAGGAGCTGCTACAGCGTTTTAGAGAAATCACAGACCAAGGAACAGGCAGCAGCAGCACCTCCATCCAGCTGGATCCAACTTGCTGCTTGCCACCTACTTGGAGAAACAGCCCTGGCTTGCAGCAAGGAACCACGCAGGGCTCGACTCCTGAGCATGGAAATGTTTGTGCTCACCTGCCCAAGAGGCACACACAGGCACTGAACAAGCCATAAACAACCTTCCCGTGAATGTGCCACACACAGAAGGGACGAGGCACATGTGATGGTTATCAAATGTGTTGTCTGCAGCTCTGCAAGGGACGCCAGCAGAAGAAGACACTCGGAAGCAGAGGCACCAGGCAAAGAAATTACAGGTTTAGATCAACATGTAAATCTTGGGAGCAAGTCTTAAAGTGGGCTTCTTCTGTAAGTTGTTCTGCTGGTAACGAAGAAATAAGGTCTGTGCCCAACTCCCAACCCAGCTTCATTTTCCAAAATGAGAAGCCGCTTGACAGTTTTTCCTCATCAAAACAAAATTAATCCAAGTATTGCATCTCTCCACTCAAAAAACACATCCAGAGGGACTGTAGAGTGATTCACACCCACAACTGCTATGGGAAACCGTTTGCACTCATAGTGTAACAAGCCAACACTGATTCACCCACATAATTACAGGCAGACACTGATTCACAGCTACTGCAACTGCAGACAGACTGACTCACAACCAAAGCAACTGCAGACAGACTCAGGCTCACAATCACAACTGGAAATACAACCATGCTGACAATATCCCCAGTCCTGTGTGCATGCAATTCCACGTCCACACCAACCTCTGGAAACCTGGCCAGCAGTGCAAACCCTGCGCACCAAAACCCGCAGGTTTTCCCTGCTGGCGCTTTTGACCTTCACCCCCAGAGCCCTCTTTTCCCTGGCTGATGGAACAATCCCCACACCTCAGCAGCCGTGCAGCCCCTGCAGGAGCCCAGCACCGCTGCCAGAGCCTGGCCCCAGGAGCAGATTGAGACACAAGGATGCACAGAGGCACGGTGCAAGGCATCCCTGCACATCCACTCTGATGCCACACACGGCTGCGCTGACTCCGTGCTTCCAGAGCACGAGTAAATGAGCAAGCCAAGGATAATACATTTAGCCCATGGGCAGAGGAGATGGCAAAAGACTCACCACTGGGCAAAAGCCTGAAAAGCTGGATTATTTACTACACTCTCTGGCTGGGTGTGTAATTATGTCAGTGTTCAGCCTGGGTATTGTGCTACTTTTTGTAAACAGTTGGCAGGAATACTCTGACTGAGATGAGGGGCTGGGCTCTGTCTCCAGCGCTGAGAGAAGCAGGCTGAGGAGGACATGGTCTACTTAGACAAAAAGAAACTGAGGTGAAAGAGCACATTAAGCAGAAAAAGGCAAAGGAGAAGCTGAGAGTGAAGTGGGACAGGTGGCAGCCTGCAGACAAAGGGAGAGGAAAGGAGAAAGAACAGAAGGAGAAAAGCTCCATGATGCAGACTTGTGATGAGAAGCTCCAAAGCAAGGAAAAGCAGCAGCCCCCCAGTGCCGAGGGTGTCTCTCAGCAGTGCAGACAATGCATCTGTGCCTCCCCAGGCGCCGGGCTCGGCTGCACGCTGAGAGCCAGCCGGAATTCCAGGGGAAAGGACACAGCAGCCTCCAGGCGAGGAGTGCCCGGGGCCCAGGTGCAGCCGCAGTCCCTCCAGCTGCTCCGAGCTCTCTCAGAAAGGAGCAGCAGGCTCAGGCTCCGGCGCTCCTGCCTCTGTGCACTGCGGGGCACGGGCTGAAGGGCAGGCTGGCCAAACTCCACCGAAACTGCATCCCCTCAACCCCCCTCAAAATCCCGCATCCTCCAGGGCGAGGAAAAAGTTAAGAGACAGGCTACAGAAAGGAGAAGACTTGCCTGAACCACAAGTAGCATCTCCTCGTTGTGGGCTGCTCCTGCCTCAGCACCTGTTTTTCTTTGCGCTCCCAGAAGGGCACTAAGGGGATGGAGAGGTGAGGGAGCAAACCTGCTCTGCTGTTGCCATCAGAACAAGTCGGGTGAGCGGCCACTGGGAGCTGCTCTCGCCAGCCCTCGGCAGCGGGAATCTCACCAGAGGGTCCTGGTTCTCTGTTTCTGTCTGGGGACGCTGCTGCATTTGCAGCCAGTCAGCAGCAGATTCGAGGGAGACACTACAGATGCAATTGGCCAGGGAAATGAACTATTTGTTCAATTGTACTTCTCTTGTCCAGGCGAGAACCATTCTGGCAGAAGGCAGAGCGAGGAACAATGGCTAAGTGTTGCAGTGGGGACTGTCTGCCACTTAATTGCATTAGGCTATTCCTATTTAATGATCCATATCTCAGCCTGGTAACTCTAGGAGAAGGAGAAAAGACCGAGAACTCTTTTCCCCCCTCCCCTCATACCAACCTCAGAAACTGCAGCCCCCAAAACTCCTTCCCCTCCCCAGCCCAACACACCATCTGTGCCCCTTAGGCCTGGCCGCAGGATTCAGGGGGAAATTTGACTTTGCTTTACTACACCCTCCTCCCCGCTCAGCCCTTCCCCTGCATTCCCCGTCCAGCTCCAGCCAGGGGTGCTCAGGATTGTCCTCCTCCAGGCATTTCTCCCCGTTCTGCAGCCGGCAGTGCCGGCGGGGAGCGCCGGGGCTCGGCTCCGCTCCGGACCGACACACGCGGGAGTTGCCGCGGGAGCGGGGATGCTCCGACCCCCGCGGCCGCCCGGCCGAGCCCCCCCTTCCCTCGCCGCTCCGCTTATTGCCCGCCGACCCCCAGACAACACCCGTGCAGCCCCCGGCAGCCCCATCCCGTCCCCGGCCCGGTTCCGCGCTGCCCTCCGGGAACGCGCGGGAGCCCCGGGGGAGCGGGGACGCGCCCGCCGCCCCCCCGCCCGCACTCACCGGCGCTCCGGCTGCCCCGNGCTCCTGGAGGCGCTGGTGCTCCTGCCGGAGGTGGGCAGCACCCCGGGCTGCCTCCGCTGCCAGGCCTGGCCGAGCCCCGGGGCAGGGAAGTTTGGCCCCCAACTTGGGATTGCCGAGGTTTCTATCGCAGTAAAGCGATGGGCAGAGGGGAACAAACGCGGGGAAGGGGAGAGGGGGAAGAGAGGTTAAAATGCAGCGAGGAGCAGGCAGCGAAGGGCAGAAGCGCTGTGGAAACGCAGAGATCCCAGAGAAGGGCTGGCCAGAGCTGGCTGGGCTCGGGGAGGTTTTGCAGAGCCACACGGCAGCGAAGCTGTGACAGTAAGG
>VWYE01011500.1:0-45956 GCA_013398995.1 Alaudala cheleensis
CAGTTGTTTGTGAAGATTAATGTGCTGTGATTGATGCTACATTATTTGTTTTTTCCTAATTCTAGAACTGGCCCTTTGAACTTTTGTAAATCCTCCTCGGTAGTAAAGCAGCAAATACTAAGTCATATGATAAATCTGTTTATTTCTTCCCAAATGAGAGATAATTGCTGATAACATCCCCTTGGCTTGGCTTGTGTACAGGAGATTTGAGTCCTGTCTGTTGGCAGCTGTTCAAAAGAATTGTCAGATTTTAATATCCTTTTGCCTTGGTGTTTTGCCTGTGTTTGGAGCCTCAGTGGAGGATGAGAGATCCCCACACAGATTTACTGTGAAGGACTCTGGGATGATAGAGACAATGCTGAGGGCAATCTTGCCCCCAATACATTGCAGCTGTGTTAATTACCAAAGAGTGGGAACAGCCTTGCCCTCACAGCTGGGTGTGATAAAAGAGTGAGTTAGGTGGTAAAGAAGGCATTTGGAGTCTGCTGGTGGTGCTGAGAGGAGCAGGGGACAGCAGGTTGTGCCAGGGACAGGCAGGGTGAGGTGGCCATGCCAGGGACAGGAAGGAGCCAGTTGGAACTGCAGAAGGAAGAGAGAAGAAGGAGAGAAAGAGCCAGAGCTGTGTGGAGCTGCCCATGGGAGGCTGCACAGAAAAGGTATGAGAGACCTCTAGATAACAAGGTGCTGATGCTTGAAGCCACCTTTGGTGTCAGTTGTACCTCCTCTGTCAGAGCTGCCTCTGATTTGAGATATTAATAGCCCTTCTGACTAATCAAGAGCTACTGACTCTCAAAGGGTGAGACTTGGAGAAAATGTAAACTCTAAGACATTGTAAAATGATAAAATAATACCTCTTAGGGCAGTTGGCTCAGCTGCCCTGGTTCTGTTGTGGGCACCCCCAGCTGCTCCCTGGCAGCATTACAAGTCCTTGACTAGAAGCTCTGCTCAGCAAAAGGTGTAAGTGTGATACCAGCACATTTGTCATCCTAAATCCAAAAGCACTGTACCAGCTACTGGGAAGAAAATGAGCTCCATCCCAGCAGAAGCTAGGACATAGTACTAAAAATTAAATGCCTCATCCAGACTCTGAGATCTTTTTCTCAATGTCATTGCTCAGTTGTGTTTTTTGGTTTGGTCCATCCATGAAATGTATCTAAGCTCAGTGGGATTTGCACAGACATAGGGAGTCTGACCAATGCCTCGTTGACTTTAGGAGGACATCATTGTGGATATTTGACTTGTCTCTGTTCAAATCTGTTGTCTGAAACCCAGATTGTGAAATGAGGGGGAATGGAACATGATGTTACTCAGGATTCACTTAAGCCAAAATGCTCAACATGAGCCACTTAAGCGTGTCTAGGCACTGAAATATATTCAGGTTTACATCCTTTCAAGGCCAAAAAATTAGTAAATGTATTGTTTTGGGAGCAAATCCTTGGAATGTGAGATTCAAGGCTGCCCCTAAGCAATAAAAGCATTTTAAACAGTTCTAATTTTAAACACTTTGCAGCTTTTACTTTCTAGTGAATTTGAGGCAGGGGCTTGGACCCTGCTTGCTTTTTTTTTTTCCTCCATGTCATAAATATTCTCTCCTAGAGCATGGAAAATAAGTCACTTTCACTTAAAACTGTTTATGGCAGAGCAGATGTGTGCCTACAGTAACTGTAGCTGAAAGCCCAAGTACTTAATTAGCAGTTGCCTGTAGCTGAATTCTTTCTTTTTAAGCAGTTGAGGAGGTAGGAAAGCAGAAAAGGATGTCAGGAGGCATTCTGCTAACAGTGAGCAAGTTCATGTGTAATTGTTAAAAATTTCCTTCTTGTCCATCCTTGGGGCCATCCTGCCTTTTGCTGCCTTTTCCTTGTGCTGTGCAGTCACCCATGAATTCCATGTCCTGCCTGCCCACACACCTGTGCTCCCTCAGCCAGGTAACACTTGATGGGGTTGTATGGCCTTAAGAAAGGAGCATCATAGATCTGAAGGGTTTTTTTTTAATAATCCTGTGCTCATTTGTTAGTTTTGTTGTAGCTGTTCCCTCTGCAGTTGTTGAGAGTTGGAGACTGAAGATTTATGTTACAGACTGAGCTCAGAGTGTGGAAAAACTTCCCTCATGGGCAGAGCTGTATGGATCTGCTGCTGGAGGTGTAAAATAGGCTCTAGAGGTCAGATCCATGGTGCTGGTAGTTCTTTGTGTGTTTTACACATTGACTGGTTACAAAGAGTTTTTTTTAAAAGGGCAGATGCAGATAAATGTTGCATGTAAAAATTTCAGAGAGCTGGTTTGTGGATAAAAGGTGGCCTCTGTCTTAAACTAAACTGCATTTCTTGTTTAGAAGTGAATTGGTGTGGAGGAAAGGTGCAAACAAAAGCTTACCTTGGCTGATGCCTCATCTAGGTAATTACTACAAGCTGTACAAACTGCTCCTAGTGGTTACTGATGTATTTATCTCCTTGGACCCCTTCTTTTTTTCTTCTTGGCTAAAATATTGGTTAATTTTAATCTTACAAGGTATTCCATCCTTGAGTAACTATTGCATTCCAGTGGGAGCTGATTTCAGCAGTAGAGGATTCAAAGGTATTTTTAAGTTAGTAGACAGTAAATAAATACCAAGTCAATACCAGGACATGCAGCCACACACTGAGCAGTTTACAGAAGGTACAAATGCTGTTCCTGTCCCACCCCACTGTTCCCCAGGTACTCAGATCCCACTGTGCATTTCCACTGTGCCTGTGCTTTAGGATCCAATCTGATCTCACAACAGTCTGTAACCAAAAGGTGGCAGCAGCCTCCCACATGAAACTGTGCAGAAATTAATGTGTCACTTGGTGCTGAGACTAAAGCAGCCTCCTTGTGTGCAGTTTGGTTTGTTGGTACAGGATGTGTTTTAATTTACTACGGCTCTCCTCAGTGCTTTTCTGGCTGGTCTGTGTCTCTCAGATGTTGCAGATAAGAGAAACTGCTTTATCTTTTCATAAAACTTACTTCTAAGTCTGAAAATTCTTGAAAGAAATTATGATATTACCCCCATACTGAAAAGATTGAATATTATCACATTTTGTAAAATGTGCCTGGGTAATTGTGGTGTTTGGGCACTTTCTTCTCTGATTACCTTTTCTTTGCCAGTGATGCCGAGGATTGCACATTTGAGTGCCTGATGATTTTCCTAAAGGGGCATGGCAGGAATTCTGTATTTTTTTGTTTAAGTAGGTTGCATATCAAATATAATTGTTAAGTAATCAGATTATTGGTGTTTGGGCTTTTTTCCCTCCCAGAATGAAAAATTGGGCAATTTCAGCATGAGCTAAAAACAAACAGGCCCAAACCAAACAACTTTTACGTTCCTGTAAATTGCAAAGCTTTCAGATTACTTCACAAAAAATGCTGCTGGAATCAGAACCGTGGTTTCTTCTGTATCTGGGTAACCCTTTCACAGGAAGATTAATTTTTTGTCTGTAAGACAGGTAACCATGTCCAAGTCAGGATTAAAGCAAACTTCCAAAACTCACAGCTGTAGCTGCCCTTGGAATTGTCTTGTAGTATTTGTAGAACTCTGAAAAACCCCCCTATTTCCAAAAAGTGGTGTTACTTGGTTTGCTTCCTGCTGTATTTCTTGATTGGTCTGAGGTCTCTAATGGCTTTTGCTGCCCCAACACTTTGCTGTGCATCTGCTGTTTTGTGGCAATGACCTACAGAACCTTTATCCCTCAGTCAGTGAGAGATGGTGGGGTGTGCTTGTGTTCCCAGTAAGGAAGGGGGTTGGTTTACATTGCTGCGTGAGTGGTGCAGGATGATGCAGTGAGCAGGGAGCTGTGACATTCCCAGGCAAGTGGGTGAGTCACCATCCCTGGAAATGATCCAAAATCGTGGGGACACAGTTGAGTGATGAACAAGGCATCGCTGGGTTAACACTGGGATCTTGGAGATCTTTTCCAACCCTAACTCTTCTGTGATTCTGTGATGTGCAGTGTCTCCCTTGCCTATGCTTCAAGCCTGAAATTCAAGCTGACACCTCAAAAACAGAAGGACACAGCAGTGGATAAGCTGTGCCCCACACCTCACCCAGGAATTTTAGAAATTTTAGACCCTGAGCCTTCTCTCATCCCAAACCCTTTGTTTGCTGCTCTCATTCTGTCATTCAGCAGTTGCCTGGAAAGTGGCCAGTTTCTCACCACCCTCTGTGGCTTTCTAGGGATTCCAGTCACATCATTGCCAAGTTTCTGGTGCACTCGTGGTTTAGTCTTGGGCTCTTTGCACTTCCAGGTAGAGCTCAGTACACTCTGTGTGCAGGGGGGTCACACTTTCCAATGAAGGCTAAAAATACATGAAATTAATGGCAGATAAATGTGATACAAAGGCAACCCCTCAATCCAGACTTAAGTCTTATCATTGCTGTGCCAAGGGGAAGGTGCTGTGTGTTTTTCACACAGCCTGTTTTCTCTGCCTGCAGGTCCAGTTTTGATTTGATGGGGAATGAACATGTTTGTTGGAGGGGTGAGGGGGAGGGTTGGCAAACATCTCAGCTATGTAAGAATTTGTTGGGCCAAATTCAGTGTTGTTGTTCAACTCAGTAGTCATCCAAAACGGGTGGAAAACACTGCCAGAGCAGAAGTGTAGAATTTATTTACTTGTTCTGCCATCATGTGAAAGGCAAGGGATGATTATGAATCTAGAAATAATGGGATGGGGTAAATGAGTCACAGTTGAAAACTGGACTGAGATGTTCCGGGGGAGTTTTTGCAGTGATATAATTTTTTTCCCCACATTTGTGCAAAATAAGTTGTTTTTAAATGATCCTTGTGGTTTTGAGGGTTTTTTGATATTGGCAAGGTGCTCATCAGAAGTTGCAGAAGAAATCAGATTGTCTTGTTTGTACTCTACAGTGGAGGTTGTTTTTTCTCTATTGACAAACTGTAATCAGCATCTTTGTCTGAGTGGAAGGTGCATTTACTCCCCATGTGGATTTCCTCCCTGCCCCCAACAGCAGTGGCATCACCTAATAACCTTTAGGTTCTGATTTCTGTAACTTGGGTAACTATTCCAGGTTCATCCCTGTGAAATACCTCCTGAATGTGAGTACACACATGCTGAGTACCAAAGTCACAGATTGCCTGTGTACCACAAAGGTCAGCTCATGCAAGGGGTCATTTGAGTCACAATAATGTGGATTGCACGGTCCTTTGTGTGTTTTGTAGGCTGTGCTGTCAACTTTACAGTGAGATCTGTTGTTTTGTGGTTTGCACAGCCAAAGGGAGCGTGTTTTTCCTATCACTTTTTTTCTTTTAACAAACAAATCCAGTGGTTGATATGTGCTGTACACATGACAGTAATCTGGCAGGTGGTGGAGAGTATCTCACTGGATTCTGGCTGCATACTTAGGAAAGGTTCAGGCTTTCATGGAGCTTAGGAAACTCTTGAAATTACAAATCAGTTATTGGTGTATCTTTTTTGTGCATGGTCACCATTTGTTTTCAATTATGGATAACTTTTTCCAAAGCTGATTTCATTCCAAGCAGTGCCTAAGCATGAGGTCAGTGAGGAGAAATGATTTCTTGGGTAGGTTTTATCTTCCCAGTGGTTAATTTATCACTTCTGTAAATAAAAGATAATCTGAACTCTGCATTCTTTTATACTTCATTGTTAAACTCGAGCCATGCCAAAGAGTAGCGACAGGCAAGACATTTTGCAGTCCTATAAAGAAAAAAAATTGCCAAGTGATAATCCCATTTTTTATTCCAGATGGATGAGGTGATCCATTTCATATCCACCATAATTACAGTTGATGAAGCAGCCAGCTCAATACACAAGCTGCCATCTGCACTTCATCAGTTTATTTCCTAACGAGGGACAAAGTTTTAGTTGTCGGTGGGACAGATGATGTGTGTCTTGAGTGATTGTGTATTTTAAGAGTATAAATCCAAAAGTCAACATATCCTTCTGTTCTTGTGTGCACTTTCTTCCTCTTTCCTCCTTTGAAGATCAGTTGGCTTCAGATTGGGGGCTTTTTTGTGGTCACAGAAGAAGCTGTGCTGATTTGGTTTTGGTTTAGGGCTTTTTTGCTGGTTTGTTTGGGGTTTTTTTTTAACAGAACAGGGGGAAGGAAAGGAACAAACAAGGGAAAAAAGCATGAAAGGTGCTCTGATGTTGCCACTTTGCTTCTATTCTGACCTTTGTTAGATTTCCAGTACTTAAAAATCATCCCTATCTGGAGGCTTTTCAGGACAACTCTGGGCTGGTGGTAGAACAGACAAATCATTTCACATGCACCCTCTTTTGGTGTCCAGCAGTTTCTTCTTCCTGGATTGTCATGATTCAATATCTACTCCAAATTTTTCCATTTTTGCCCTGCAGCTGCAGTCCTCCAAGTTTCCTCCAGCTCCCTTTCTCTGAGCCCAACTGTGCTGTAACTTCCCCACCAGTGAGCACAGGGGTTTGGAGGCAGAAGATCTGTTACTGCATGGTTTAATAATTAAATTTATTGGCAGTGTGTTTTTACCTTTTCCTGGTGCCAGCAGTCACAGGGACACCTCACCTAAGGCACCACGTTTGCCAAAGTTGATGCAATTTGATCCCTGAGATCAGCATCACCAAGTAGGAATGAGGAGAGGGGAGGAGTGAAGGAATGTGCTTCTCACAACCTTCAAACCCATAACTGCTTGAAACTTTAATTCTGCTGGTTACCACTGAGTATAAAAATGTGTTTGCAAGCTGCCCTTCCATTCCAGCACAAGTGTTACAACGATCAGAAAGGGTTCCTGCTTAAAAATTATTTTAAAAAACATAGCCACGCACATTTAACAGGTGCTAAAATGCCACAGAGGTGTGATGTGGGGATTTGTGAGACTTGATGCATAATTTACTTCAAAAATCCATATAAAAATAGAGACCAAATACTTAGATATTGTTCTGATGGTCTACATCTGGTAACTTTTATTCCTATTGATCAGCATACACTGCTTTTTTCCCCCCTCTACTTTTTAAAAAATGTTTTGAGCAAAGAAAATCCATTTTTTCTTAAGCCTTCCACAAAGGAAAGGGTACTTTTTGTTTACTGTTCAAACAACTTTTATCAAGAAATGACTAGAGAAACTTAGGTCTTTTTTCCAAGACAGAGGTGGAAAGTGTATCTGCTGTGTACATGAGACCAACTGTCTTAAATATTCAGGTTAACCTAATCCTACCTGAGAGAATTAATATGTAATCATTAATCATCTGAGTGCTCTGTGGAGAATTTGTTGGAAAGGAGTCTCTGAAGGTGAACCTCTTTTGTCAGTGAATTTTCCTAAGGTCCTTCACTAATGCAAGATGTGAATTCCTCGTAGCTGATTTTCTCCTGTGGCACCAGGGCTTTCCTTCAGCCAGGTGTATCTGAGAAAGGACATGATACCACACTGGAAAGTGGCTGGGATAAGGATAAAGACCCCTTTGTGCTTGTTAAGCAGACAGGCTCTGTTTTTCCCAGTGTAAAGTCAGCTTGTAGTTCTAATGTATTACCCCCATACCATATTGGATGTCTCGTTTGGATTCTTTTAAAAAGAAAGAACACTTTTAGAGTTGAAGGAGGAAACAGTGAAGGTCTACACCCTTTCATGCACTCTGATTTCTTCAGCACTGGAGAAATTCCCCCTCCCCATCACTAAGGGAACCACTTGAAAAAGGCAACTTGTCCTGCTGTTAATGCCTCGTTCTGCCTCTTGTTTGCCCTATAGTCAGGGGACTCTTATTTACCTCTGCATGAACCTCTGGGTTCTGGCCTGATCTCTGCTTTTGCTGCATTCCTGCTCTGTTTAATACTGTGAGATAAACGACCCCAAATGACTCCAGCCTTCTGGACCTGTTCACTATTATTAGCAGGGTTCCATGAGAAATCCAGGGGCTGATGCATTAAGCAAGTCCTTCAGTAAACACAAGTTATCGGGAAGTCCTGTTTTAGCAGCAGAGGGTACAGCATGTCTAGGGCTGATGCTTGAGTGAGCTGCACTAGTATTTCTAAATTAACAAAGCATTCACTGTCCTAAGCCTGCTTTATCAGGCAGCTGCCTTTGAGATGATTACGTGAAAGGAAAAATTTTGTAAGATTTTTTTTTGGTTTTTTTTTCAGCTCAGGCTTTGTTTTCCAGCCCTGAGATAGTGATAGATTAACTAGGCTTAGCCTGGAGTGTGTGTGTGTAAATGGGAGACAGCAGGCTCTCATGCATGAGTAAGAGTACATGTAGTAATGACCAGCAGGCTGCTCCTGGTTGTAACACAGCAGTGAAATATGAGGCACTGGAAATTGCCTGTAGTGTAACAGCAAACCACAAGGTCAAATAAGGTTTGAGACCGGGCTGCAAAAGGGAAGCTACACTTGAGCACGCAGCTCTGTGGGGAATGTCTGTCCCTCCCTCCCTCCGAGTGATACTTGCCTTATTGATTGCTCTGAAAGCACAACACACAGAGCTTTTGTGTGCGGGTTCTTTAGAAGGAGGCACAGGGTGAGTGTGTTTGGAACATGCAGAGTTCATGCATCCAGCTCGAGTTTTGTGCACCTCACCTTATGGCAGGCACCAAGCTCTCACTGCTCCTTTTACTGTAGACAAAATATGAGAATAGAACAGTACCTGGAGAGGACACAGTGTGAGACTGGTGTCACATCAATGTCTTTGAAGTCAAGAGCTGAACTGAGGAGGGTGTTTTCAGGTCGGTGGGTTTCATCATCCCCCCACTGAAGTGACATTATGTGTTACTTAATTGAATATCACATGTGCTGTATGCTATACTGGGATTTCCAAACCAGCCCTAAATCCTTAAAACTGCTCAAAAATTGAAAGTATGGGTCTCTTTAGCTTCACTGTGTAGTAGAATATGGTTGATAGAATAAAGAACAGTATATTCGGTATTTATTTACATATATCCATTATCTATACAGAACTCATGCTGTGCTCATCAGTGCCTTTTCAGCACATTGATAGCAGCATCCCATGTATGTCATAATATGGAGAAGTTCAGAAAATGAGAAATTAAAAAGAAATAATGTTTAAAGCTTTACACCACAGGAGAGTCAGCTGTGCTACAAAGGAAACCCAAGTTTTGTACGTCTGACTTTTCATAATTCTTATTTATTAGGGACTGTGGGTTTGTTTGGGTTTGTTTGGGGGTTTTTTGGGGTTTGTTTTTTTGTTTGTTTGTTTTACGAGGGATGGTTTTGGTTTGGGTGTTTTTTTAAGACTGTAGTTTAGTGTAGACCTCTTACCTACTACTGGCTGCTGTTGGAACAGGTCTGTTCCTAATTATGATCAACTTTAAGGTAACAGTGTAACAGAGCTTTTTCAGGATTGGTCCACAGCTGCTAATTTGTTGTGAAGCCTCTTGCAGTGAAAACCTCCTTTACTGGAGTTTTTCCTTTCTCCATCTGTCTGCTGAGCTGCTTTCAGAGAGCCACAAGCAGTTGTCTGTCTGCTTAACCCCAACTTGGTGTAATCCCTACTGGTTAGAGTCCATGATTTCCCCAATTTCTCTATTTTCCAAAGTGTAAAGCCATTGTTCTGTAAAAAGGAGCAAGATTATGCTTTTAGGTTAAGGAGATGGCATGATGAGATGTCTTGGGTAGAAAGTACTTTTTTTCCTGGTGGATTACCAGAAATTTGATTTTCATTATTTTTTTTTTCTGTGCAGCTTATTAGTGATATTTTATGTAAGCTTTTGAATGATGTAATTTTATTAATTGCAGCTGATGTGATTGTAACCAGGTGGGTTTTTTTTTGGGAATTTGTGTGGAGGAGAGGCTTTTTTCACAGGCACCTGAGACCTAATGTGAAATGAAACCTTTGGATAGGCCAGCACCTATCCTGGAACAGCAGGATCTTCTGTGGGGGTGTGGAAATCAGGGAAGTGCCCCTGTGGAAGGGGAGATGGAAGTGAGATCCACCAGAACTCTCTCTTTGATAGAGGATAAGTTGAAGCAGCTGAAAGCAATTGCAATGAGAAGTAGGCAAGGTTTATTCCAGACCAGGGATGCAGCAGAAAAGGTCTAATTTGTCAGGCTCATGGCATTTAGTCTCACCTGAGCTGATGTGAGAGATAAGCTCTATGTAACCCCAAGGGCTGCTCTTATAAATCCAGCTTCATTTGCAAGTCAAAGTCTGAACATTAAATCTGTTCCTGTTTTATCTGAGTGACTTAATCCATTTTCTGCAGTGCTCTGGGATTAGGTTTTGTTCTGGGATGTTGCAGTTTTGAGCTGTGCAGTGGGAGGTGAGCCTCTAGCCCTGCAGTGATAAATGTGTCTGTAAGAAGGCTTAAAAGAAGGATGTTACCAATTTTGATCCTAAAGCAGTGTATGATTTATTAATTCTCACCAGTTGTATGTGAGATACCAGCAGAGAACTGAGTGTTCAGGACCTGCCTGTGTTCTAGGCTTTGCCAAGAGTGTGGTAGAGATTCCACAAAGAATTGCACAGGCAAAGTCCTCTAGGTGTGAATGTTTGTTCTTGGGGATGCTCTGATTTTGGGCTGTCCTGTTGCAGGTGTGGTTTATTCCAGGAAGAACTACAAGCCCTTGTTGAAACAATGGGGATAATGAAATGTAGGAGCCCTGCCTGCAGCCTGAGCACGAGGATGAGCCTGAGGAGAATGTAAATGGCAGCCTTTGGCATCCCCCCTCACCAACAGCCATTTTTGTGGAACTTGTGTCAGCAGGAAATGTCTTTCTTTTCCAGAGTATGCCAGGTGTTTGACACTTGCAAATCTAGAGTAACTGAGATTCTTTAATGGGGAGCAGGAGAATTCCTGGCCAATATTACTATAGGCTTGGATGCTCCAAAAAATAAAAGGGGAAAGTACCAAAAAGAATCTAAATGCGGTGGGGTATCCCCCTTTGCCCAAAGCAAATTTAAATGTAAATGTCTTCTTTCATTCAGCTCCTTCCCCTTGGAGTCCTGCACTTGCTTTCCCTCTTGCTCATGTTCTGTTTCTTTTTTCCCTGTCTTTTTGGGAGCTAAATCCAGTTTTCACGAGCATGATTTAGTGTTTTCTGCTGTCATAAAAATCAGGCTGGCTTACAAATGTGGGCCACCCAAGTGTGGACTGTTCTGTCAAACAAGATGGTGCGGGAGGTCTGGGCTTGCTGCTTTTATTTATTTATTTACAGCTTTGGAGGTGAGGAGAGTTCCCAGGAGATGGCCAGAGCTCTGTGGAATGGGAAGTTTATTTCAATTTACCTCCAGCTAGAGTGGAGGCAAGCCCAAGAGCTCTGCTTGCTCGTGATCCAACTGTGACTCCAGTTGTTTTTCTTTCAGTCTAGGAATTATTTTTTTTTAAAGCAGGTCCATGACAATGATGCCTCTGTTTCACTCTAACAGGACGTGCCAATAATTCCAATCTTCAGATGCACAAAAGGGGCTTTTCAAGAAAAGCAGATATTCAAGTAGAAATTGGTGTAGGTGTGCAGAAGCCCCAGCTGCAGCAGTGTTGTATTGTGGTCTTCTGAATATTGACCTCCTTTGGAGTACATTTGTCTCCCTGTGCTTCTGTTCAAGATTTGTGACCTTTAATTTTGACCCCAGCACTCCTGACAACAAGCTGGAGAGTCTCTCCTCTGCTGCTTTTTGTTTCTTCCTCAAACTTTTTTTCTTTAAATTCCACGTACTCCAGAGAAACAGGGGTACAGAGGGTGAGATACCAAACAAACATTCATCATGCAGCACCTCCCAGGGTAGCAAGAAGTTTGTACATTCATTCCCTTCTCCAAGAACAGGGTCACGTGTTCCTGTTTGTGCTGCTGGAGTGTCTAGAGAAAAGGTAAATATTTGTCAAAAAGCTAAAATGAATAGTGACTCCAAGTCACTGTAGGTCCTGTAGGAGACTTTGCTCCTTCTGTGACATTGGCTGAAACCCGTGTGGGTCATGCTGTGATGGCTAGATGGTGAGATTTGTCACCAAAATCAGTCCCCTGATAACATCTAGAGTTATAGGGGAAGGGTTGTAAAGGAAGAATAACAGTTGAGGATGGAGGAAAACTCTTCTAGGAACAGAAGAAACTTGCTTCTAGGAACCTTGCTGGTGTGAGGGATGAGATGCTTCCCTTGTTGAATAACTTGAGGGCAGTGCTCACAGTGTTGCCTCTGTGCTGCCAGGTGTTGGCCCCCAGGAGGATATGCCATAAAGTATTTTACCTCTCATTTCCCAATGGAGGAATGGCTGCTCATCTTTTCTTCCTCTTCTCCCTGCTCCCAGTGTGCTGCCCCTTTCCAAAGGCAGTGTGTTCAGTGTGGGGGGTATGAGAAGCCCATGCTATTCCAAATTCCATGATTTGGAAATGTGACCTGTTCTCCTTCACATGGGAAGAAGGCGTAATATTTGTACCTGACTACTCTGTTTTTCATGCTCTGGAGGAGTCTGGTTCCTTTCTCTGCTTTTTAACATTGTTTTCCTGTAAACTGCTTGTTTTGCTTCATTTCAGAGGGAGATTCTGCAGGAGAACGTTATATACATACATGGATATATATTTAAATTTATACATGTGTTTATCTGACTGAAGACACAAGTACAGGGATGATTTCATGTCACAGATCCTCAGGAATGTTTTTTAACTCCGAGCTTCCAGGAAATGCATCTATTTTACAATGACACAGCTAAGACTTACCAGAGAGCAAAATTATTATCACCAAGTGTCTGTTTGCAGCTCCAGGAGCAGGTGATTGGCAGCATATTGCAATGTGAAACTAAATGAGATGAATTTGTGTTCTCCCCTGCTTGTGTCTCAGGTGCTGCATAAGTTGAGAAGGCAATTCTCTCACCTGTTCCAGTTCCTTCTCTGTTCATTCATCTTACTGAAATAAAACCAGTGTGTGGGGAGGAAATAATGCACACTCAGACCTTGACTCTGCAGGAGTCAGTAGGGATTTGTCCAGACCTGAGCAAAAGGAACCACCCTGCTTAGTCCAAGGTTTAGAAGTGTCCTCAGGAATCTGCAAGAAGCTGATGTTTGTTGTGTGGTGTGAGGGAATTGCACAATGGGAACCAGAAGAAAATCAGCCATCAATGGTTTATTCCCATTACAAGTGTTATCTAAAGTAGTCCTATCAGCTGTGGTCTTTTCTTACTAATCCATCTGCTTTCCAGACTTCAGGATCTGTAAATAGTGGTAGACCTTGGACTTAGTCTGGTTATTCTCTTGCAAACAGTCTCATTAATACAATGGTATAAGCACAACCTGTGGCACTATAAATCATGTCACTGAATGTGACACCTCAGTGCTGCTGATGTCCAAAATAGAGCTGGCTTTTGGGACCATAGTGTGTTCCAAAACAGAAAGCCTGTGCACTGTTGAAGCTCTCCAGCACTTTTGTGGTCTTTTGTGCAACACAGCTGAAGAACAGGTCCTCAGCCAGTTTGGGAATGCTGGCTCTGCAACCATGGACACTGTCCAAATATTTTGGGAACTTGGTGTTCTTGGTGGTTTGTGCAACTTTCTCCATCAGGCTTGGGTGCTGTTGTTGGTGTACTTCTGTGAAGGGCTGCTATCAGAGGTGTAGAATGATGTGTTGAGCATCTCAGTGGGGTTAAGCAATCTGTGCTGCTGGGTCAGAGAATCCGTCCACATTATTGCATCTTCCATCTGCATTTAACTGTGCGAGGTTCCCCTGACCCTGAGGGGCCTCTGGGGTCTGGCTGAAGGAGGAACAGGTCCCCTTGCAGTAAGTGGTGGTGGTTTGAGAAGTTTCTGCCAAAACCCAGAACCTGCCTCTGCTCTGGCACTTCCAAGCACAGTGAAGTTGAATAAAAGGAGAGTCAGGCTGCACCCTCTTTTATGGGAGGAGGAGACCGAGCAGGACATGTGTTTGCCACATGATGGACCAGAGCTTTCCACAGATTCTGGGCTTCCCCTGTGTGAGGGACAGACACTGGGGGTCAGATCTCTGCTGGCTGGTCCCTCAGTGTTAAAGAAAGTGACCTTTCTTTACTCTGCAAACACTTGGGGCATCGTGGGTTTTGATTTCAGACTACTGGAGTTCAGAGACAATAGTATCTTTTATGGGGTCCACAGGATTTACTTACATTGTTGCAACTGGCCTGCAAAGCTGCTGTTATCCCATTTCTCGGATATTTCTGGGATCACTGTCTTAGCTTTAAGCACAGTCACCAGCTGAGTTAGAAATTGGGAGCACCTGAGTACACAGAAGGCAGGGAAATGCTGAAGTGCAAGAAAATGTCATGGGCCTGATCCCTCTTAGTCTGGGTTTTAAGCCAGGTTTGGTGGGTGAGGTGCTTGCAGGATCAAGTCCTGAGCTGTCCAAGAGCTCATGCAAAGCTTTGAAGGGGCACTGGTTTGGGCTGCTCTGTTCCAGAGTGACAATGTGCTGTGGGGTTGTACTCCAGGCACTGCTGTGAGCACGGATCACAGGGGAAAAACTGCCTGCAGAACTCTGGGCCAATACCAGGGTGTGAGGCAGAGCAAAAGCATCCCCTTTGTCCAAGCAAAACATGTCCATCAATTTGAACTTTTTTTTTTAAAATAAGCTATCCCCTTTCTTCACATAACCTTGTGCAGAGGGGCTCAGGGCAGCAATTTTGGCTGCAGATGTTCTGGCTGCACAGTGGACAAGCCATAGCATAAGGCAGTGTGCTCACTGAAATTTGGGCAGCAGAGGAGGTGGTAAGTAGAAAGCTTTGTTAGGACTATAAATCCGAACCCTGTGGGTGGGTTCCAGCCCTGGAATCTCTGGTGGATGCTCTGGGCTGGGTGGTGCCATCAACACCTCAAGGAGCTGCAAGAGGAGATGGGTGCTGGCCACAGCCCTGGTAGCACATTGCTGCTTTCAGCCTTCTGAGCGTGGCCCAGCTCTGTGTTGCTTCTTTCAGGTCTCTCTGCAGGGCCCCAAGTCCATCAGCCCTTCAAGGGTTCATTTCTTAAAGCCCTGAGACCCTTAGTCTAAATTCTGCTTCCTGATCTTCTGGCAATTGTAGAATAACTGGAGATTTTTTTTTGCCATTCTCATGGCAAGTAAGTGTGCAGACAGTTGAGTTTGATCAGTGTAATTGCCTCTGTTTCCCTAAAGGACAGCAGACAGATCCCTCTTTCATGTTGGAGAATGAACCTTGTTGTGCCAAGCTCAGCTTGACATGTCTCCTGTCTGTGTCCCATGGGAACTTGATCCTGTCTTAACACGATCAAACCCTTCTTCCTTTTTGAGTTGTACTGAGGGGAAAGCAGAGCCCCACTTCAGACCAGTGGGGGATGATAACTGCTCATTATCATGTGCTTCATTTGAGTGGTTTCTCCTCTGGCTCAGCCCCTCTGGGAGCTGGATGAGAAGCACCTGCTGTGTTTGGAGGTGCCAGAAGGACTCTTTGGGCTCCAGTGAATTTCACCTACGTGATCTGTGTATTCTCTGGCAATAAAACCCCCCAGTTAATCAGTCTTTTCCTCACCCTGTGCTTGCAGTGGGTGGATGTTTGGCAGCAGGCTGTGCTTTACACGCCCCTGAATTTCAGCCCTGACCCTGAAAGTTAATGGGAGCTTACAGCACTCTGGGATGGAGTTGTTATTGTCTAACTGGCCACGTTGATTGGTTTTTCTTGGACTCTTCATCAGCTGCAGTGTTTGATGTGTAGATGACTTCAGTTTGCTTTGAAAAAAAAAAAAAATGGATGTTTTGAATTACCTATTATCTTGCACAAAGTGAAACTATTTGCCCAACCCCACGGTTGCCTTAGAGACTTGCTGCAAACAACAGATAGAAGCATGAGCTTCACATGAGGAATGTCCAAAGGACAAGTGTGTGAGTGTTGAAAACAGAAAAATGAAACAACACGATTGCAACATCTTGTCAAAGGCTAGGAGACTTTGAAATATTTTATTGTATACTTGTTAGAGGCTTTTGGAACCTTAGGTCAGCACCTGGCATTTATGTTTCTTCCTGAAGGCTTTTAAGTGTTTCAGTCAACATTTAATCCATCTCTTCCCCTCTGAGCCCTCAGACTGCAGGAAAAATCTGCTTGTTTCAGGCAACATGGAGGAAAAAATTCACTCCTGGCATTTGGGAAATAGAAACCCAAACCCTGGAGTTCCATTTTGAATTTCATTTGAAATCATGCTTTTCTATCATAGTTTTAGCAGTTTTGTTATTAGTATGTAAAAATTAAAGATCAGAGTTGCTGTTAAGCTTTCATTTAAAAAAACCAGTTAAAAGTGGATATCTAGCATATCCTGCAAGTTTATAGAAACAGAGTTTGTTCTATAGGCTTGTAAGCCAATTATTGAAACATCTGTGAGTCATTTGATATGACATGTTGCAAACAGAAATATTAATGGGTACAGCAATAGTGTGTGGGCAACTCAGGATCCCACTCCTTCAATAAACTTTACCCAGATGGAACTTTTATGTTCATGCATTTTCCTACATCTCAATTGCAATTCCCCAAGGAATCTGGGATCTGCTGGCAAGAATCTATTGAAGTGGAGCCTTAGGTGTTGTGTTTTTAAAGAATTTTCTTTTAAAGACACCAGAAAGGAGGTGAATTTTTGTTTTTCAGAGCCATAACATGGATAGTGCATAACCTTATTTATCTGTGTGTACTAAAGTTGTGCCTTCCATGTTTAAAACAGGTGTAGGAGCTGTTACTCTCCACTTCATGAGAATCTGGAGGTTTTCAGCTCAATTCAATTCTGCAGGCTCTTCCTCTTCTGTGCCCACTGATCTCAGTGCCCCAGTTTCATGTTGTATGCTTTGCTTTCCTGTCTTTCATTGCATTTTAAGTGTAGATTATGTTTCATGAATGTCAGGACAAAAAGTTTCTGGGCTTCATTGTGAGAGGAAATCACTAGTTCAGCTTGTATCTCAAAACAACTAATTGATACCTGTGGAATGATTTCAGAGATCCTGATGAATATTCTGGTTTTTGGGCTTTAAGGCTTTCCAGAGTAATTCACACAGTGAATAATTGGTGCCAAACAACAAAAATGGGACTGTTCTCCTAAGCAATTTTGTTTCTCTGTGTGTTAGGGGGAGTGATCTGGTTATTGTTATATGAAATGCTAAACCTTCAAAATGAAATAAAGGTTTGTTGTGTTGTCAAGGCATCCAGTCAGTAGCCAGGAAAAGAGAGCAAACAAAATCCAGTTCTAGAGGCAGGAAGTTTTTTGTTACTGCAGAGGCCTTTCAATGCTTGAGGGTCTGTGCTGTGCAGAGCCAAATTGATTTTTATTTCATCAGTGTTGCTGCAAAATTCTGAAGCCCTTATTGGCACACAAATGATGGATGTTTTCAAACTGAATTTTGTCTGCCCTCTGTAAGGGATGGCTGTGCCCTTGCAGATGAGAACAGAGAGGTGTGACTCTGTCCAGCTCTGATCCACTTGATTTCAACTGGGATTTCACAGAATGTGTGTCCTGGTACAGTCACCATCACCAGGGCTTGGAATTGCTGCAGTGCAGAGGCAACACTTCCAAATGTACTTGGGTCATAAAGGGTCTAAAAAGAGTAGAAGTCTGTGGAGTGATTTCACTGCAAGTGGAATTTCTTCATGTTTTGCTGTGTATGAAGCACTCCCCAGTCTGCCAGCATCCAGATTGTGTGGTTATTGTACCTCTTGTGCAAGGTTTCATTCACAGCTTTGCTCAGAACTGGAATCACTGAGCATTGTTTGAACTGCCCCACAGTAATGCTCCTGATCAGGATCAGTGCCTTCTCACTGAATTATCTCTGGGGGGAAATTGCCCAGAGACATCCTGCTGGAACATCCTGTGACCCTACAGAGTCATGTTGCATGTGCAGAATCACAGAATGGTTTGGGTTGGAAGGGACCTGAGGGATCATTCCAGCCCCATTTCTCCAGACCACGTTGCTCCAAGCCCCATCCAACTTCTGCTTTTATGAATCCCATTCCATTCAGCTCTTCCCTGATAAAGAGTTAGAATTCAGTGAATTACTGTACAGATGCAGAGCTTTTTAAATTTTTTTTTGAGAGTCAAAGTAATTTAGCCAAATGCAAAAGTGCTGCACTGAGGGAAAAAAAAAGAAAAAGAGCAAACCAAACAGATGTCTGGTCTGTTCTGTTTCCTGCTGCTTCCCAGATGCAAAGTCTTCCTATAGAATGCTTATCTTGGAAATCTTTGACATGTGCACACCTTTTTTTGCATAAGGAGTGAGCATGTGAGCTAATTCCTTACATAAAAAAACCAAAACAACCAACTTCACTATAATTTATGTGAGACAATTTTGTGTGTTCATGTGCCTTGTTTTTCTTTTTTTAGGGAGAAAATAAGACCACCTGGTAAGCAAACATTTAAAACCCATTGAATTCAAACATCTCTGTGTGTGTGTGGTCAGAGATAATATCTTTTAAAAGCTCCAGAGGCCTCTGTATGTATATCTTTAAATAAGAAACAAACTGACATTCAAGTCAGGAAAACTTCATAAATCCAAGTGTGATGTTAATCTGCCCCACACTCTGTGTTTTGTGACCATGCACTTAAAACCATGAGCAAGAGCCTGCTATGACATGAAAAGCAATTGAAAGGTAGAACCATGCTGCTTTAATGTCTTAAATTTGTCCTGTCAACAATGAAGATTTTTTTATTTTTTTAGTCTTAATTTCNGCAGAGCTTTTTAAATTTTTTTTTGAGAGTCAAAGTAATTTAGCCAAATGCAAAAGTGCTGCACTGAGGGAAAAAAAAAGAAAAAGAGCAAACCAAACAGATGTCTGGTCTGTTCTGTTTCCTGCTGCTTCCCAGATGCAAAGTCTTCCTATAGAATGCTTATCTTGGAAATCTTTGACATGTGCACACCTTTTTTTGCATAAGGAGTGAGCATGTGAGCTAATTCCTTACATAAAAAAACCAAAACAACCAACTTCACTATAATTTATGTGAGACAATTTTGTGTGTTCATGTGCCTTGTTTTTCTTTTTTTAGGGAGAAAATAAGACCACCTGGTAAGCAAACATTTAAAACCCATTGAATTCAAACATCTCTGTGTGTGTGTGGTCAGAGATAATATCTTTTAAAAGCTCCAGAGGCCTCTGTATGTATATCTTTAAATAAGAAACAAACTGACATTCAAGTCAGGAAAACTTCATAAATCCAAGTGTGATGTTAATCTGCCCCACACTCTGTGTTTTGTGACCATGCACTTAAAACCATGAGCAAGAGCCTGCTATGACATGAAAAGCAATTGAAAGGTAGAACCATGCTGCTTTAATGTCTTAAATTTGTCCTGTCAACAATGAAGATTTTTTTATTTTTTTAGTCTTAATTTCACTCTTAAACTCATTGAATTACAGAATGTTTGTAGGGAAAAGAACCAGCACAACTCACCATAAATCTCTAACCCATCAGCTACTCCTGGAAGGGGAGCTGGAAACCTGCCTGGTACCAAGGATCCCAAAGTGAGAGGTGGAGAGAGCACAGGAGACAAAAGGTACCACTGAGGGAATATCATTTTCCTGCCCAAAACCAGGGCCTGAAATTGGTTAGACTGGAACTGTGGGTTCTGCCTGCAATGCTTTCCTTGATGAATTATAGAATGGGGATGCCTTAAGCTTTAGCTTTCATGTTGTTCAGATTCTGTGCTGCCTCAGGTGCAGTTCTGAGCCTCACATTCAGTGCTGTGAGCTCTTCACAGGGCAGGGAGACAAAACAAATCCTTTCCCTGATGAAGACCAAGGACAACTTTCAGGCCCAAAAGCACAAACAAGGGTGGGCTGAAGGGAGGAACAAGAAGGATGAGACCTCACAGCCTGAAGCTGGAATTGGACAATTAAATCCCAAAATGCAAATGGACTAAAACTTATCAAAGTGTGAGACCTCGTGACCATTTTGTGGGTCCATTTTGGGTCCACCTTGGGTGTAGCCCTGGCCAGGCTCTTGTCCTGCCCAAGGTGTATCCCGGAGCCTTCCAATAAATATCTCCTTTATTCTCCAGCTCTGCCCAGTCTCTGTTCCAGCTCAGCCTTCCCAAGGCATCAGTGAGAGCCCCCACTGAGGAGGCTTTTCTGAAAGGCTGTCTCTGCATTCCTTAGGAGATCTAAGCCCATCTTTGTCTCTGGCACACCTGTGGATCTGTATCTGTATCCATAAATGTGCCTGTCTTCCCTGCATCCCCACAAATGCAGCCTGTATGAATGAATTGCAGCCACCATTCACACACAGCACAAATTCACAAAAAGGGAGACCAGCTGAAAAAAAAGAGAGGGAGAAATATGAATGGCTCAAAGAGCTGAATACTGCATTAAAAAAAAAATAAAAAAAAGCCAAGTTGATTCAACCTCAGGGAAGAAGAGAGCAATGAACTATGGATTTTGCACGGTTCCTTGGTTTGCTGTTGACAGAGAATTGCATGGTTAGCCCAGCAAATGCCACATCAGATGAATTATCTGTGCTCTGCATGACATCTCCCTGAGCACAGCACACGTGCACGGCCCCGTCACGCGGCCCTGGCTCCCTCAGATGTGTGTGCTGCTGGCCCAGCCAAAGGAAGCACAGCATTGATGTCTGTTTTTATGTCATTTAAAGCTGTACTGCACCCCCTCCCCCTGCCTCCAGACTTTTGTGTGTAAGGAGAATTGCTCAGTCACTCTATTTTCTCTCTATTTTCCTGCCCCTGTTTTTTCCTGTGTCCGTTCTTCCAGCATCTCTGTTTGGTTAACAAATTATGAAGCCCTCAGAGTGCTGTGATGTTTCTATTCATACCCAGTGACCTTTTCATTCATCTCTTTCACTCCCCTGATCAACCAAGTCACTGCAGCTCCTTGGTTCCTTGCTCCCATAATGTGTTTTATTGCCCACTGGGCATAGGGCTGCTATTATTTCCACTTTTACAAGGATAATAGTCCCCATCCCAAAATTTCTATGTCTTTCTGCTTTCAGATTTTATAGGATATATCTTGCCTGTAAATGTGTCATTACAGCTTGGGATCTTTTTTATTTAGACCTTTCAAAATCATCTAATTCATTTAGAGTGGCTTGTGGCCCTCCAGGGTTGTGCTGGAGCTTTTGGAATCTCATCTTTTTCCTGAGTGAACTCTTACAATGTGCTTTCTATTGCTGGATTCTTCCCACCCCTGCTTAGAGGCATGGCATTAGCTGGGGCTTTCTGCCCCAGCCTTGAGCCTCTGCAGATATGAAAATAAATATTTCCATAGTTGCCTGTTCCTTTCCCATATTAGCAACCCCACTTCCCCAGGGACCCTGCTCCTGCCCTTGGAAAACAGTGCACTGAGGGGGTGTGCAGAGGAAAAAAATGGGATTACAGTGCTTGACTTTTTGCTGATGTACTTTATTAAGTGTAACCCTGACTGACTGAATGGTTGAGGAATCACCAGAGTGAAAGTGGAATTTGTGTCACCACCTGGCCTCTTCCATGGGTTGCTTTTGTTGTTCATCGTGGGAAAGGATCGTGTTCAGTAAGCAGCATCTGAAAATGAGGAGCAGAAGTTGCTCCTGACTCTCTTGTGTTGTAGAGCACACTGCAGGGGCTGGAAACAACTGCCAGCTCACCAAGTTGTGTTTGAAACAGTGGAGGCAAAATATTCCATCTGTTCCATAATTCAGTGTATCAACAGGGAGAAGTGAGTACAAAGTGTACAGAGTGAAGATATCTACATCCCTACCCTTGCTTGGCATTTGATGCAAAAATGGCAATAAAACTGTGGGTATGGGGTGGTTTTTTTTTTCCCCCAGGGATCTGACAGTAAATTTTTGCTCTGTCTCTTAACTGGATTTTCCCATCAAACTGTGTTTCAGATGAATTCCTCAAACTGCCACTCTGATGCATGTGAAATGGAGCTGCCCTGACTCACTTCAACCCTGGATCAATAGAGACATCTTGCATCAGCAGCAGTTGTTAAGGGCTGCTGAGGGGCTGCTTAAACTGCCAGCTCACAGATCAAGTTATTTTTGGCACATCTCCCTGAATGGTGCAGCTCCTAATTAAATGAATTCAAGGAAATCTTTTGTGTTTTTCAGCTGAGGGAGTGGTGATGATGCACATGTGAGCAGTGGGTAAATGGGGAAATGTGAGTGCAGAGCAAGGAATAGGCAGAGGGCAGTGCCACAGTGAGAGATGAGCACTTCTGGGTTAAAAAGAAAGAAAAATTTACTTCTGCTTTTTCTGAATGANGCCCTGGCCAGGCTCTTGTCCTGCCCAAGGTGTCTCCTAGAGCCTTTCAATAAATATCTCCTTTATTCTCTGGCTCTGTCCAGTCTCTGTTCCAGCTCAGCCTTCCCAAGGCATCAGTGACAGCCCCCACTGAGGAGGCTTTTCTGAAAGGCTGTCTCTGCATTCCTTAGGAGATCTAAGCCCATCTTTGTCTCTGGCACACCTGTGGATCTGGATCTGTATCCATGAATGTGCCTGTCTTCCCTGCATCCCCACAAATGCAGCCTGTATGAATGAATTGCAGCCACCATTCACACACAGCACAAATTCACAAAAAGGGAGACCAGCTGAAAAAAAAGAGAGGGAGAAATATGAATGGCTCAAAGAGCTGAATACTGCATTAAAAAAAAAATAAAAAGCCAAGTTGATTCAACCTCAGGGAAGAAGAGAGCAATGAACTATGGATTTTGCACGGTTCCTTGGTTTGCTGTTGACAGAGAATTGCATGGTTAGCCCAGCAAATGCCACATCAGATGAATTATCTGAGCTCTGCATGACATCTCCCTGAGCACAGCACACGTGCACGGCCCCGTCACGCGGCCCTGGCTCCCTCAGATGTGTCTGCTGCTGGCCCAGCCAAAGGAAGCACAGCATTGATGTCTGTTTTTATGTCATTTAAAGCTGTACTGCACCCCCTCCCCCTGCCTCCAGACTTTTGTGTGTAAGGAGAATTGCTCAGTCACTCTATTTTCTCTCTGTTTTTCTTTCTCCTGTGTCCGTTCTTCCAGCATCTCTGTTTGGTTAACAAATTATGAAGCCCTCAGAGTGCTGTGATGNGACAAAAGGTACCACTGAGGGAACATCATTTTCCTGCCCAAAACCAGGGCCCTGAGATGGGTTAGACTGGAACTGTGGGTTCTGCCTGCAATGCTTTCCTTGATGAATTATAGAATGGGGATGCCTTAAGCTTTAGCTTTCATGTTGTTCAGATTCTGTGCTGCCTCAGGTGCAGTTCTGAGCCTCACATTCAGTGCTGTGAGCTCTTCACAGGGCAGGGAGACAAAACAAATCCTTTCCCTGATGAAGACCAAGGACAACTTTCAGGCCCAAAAGCACAAACAAGGGTGGGCTGAAGGGAGGAACAAGAAGGATGAGACCTCACAGCCTGAAGCTGGAATTGGACAATTAAATCCCAAAATGCAAATGGACTAAAACTTATCAAAGTGTGAGACCTCGTGACCATTTTGTGGGTCCATTTTGGGTCCACCTTGGGTGTAGCCCTGGCCAGGCTCTTGTCCTGCCCAAGGTGTCTCCTAGAGCCTTTCAATAAATATCTCCTTTATTCTCTGGCTCTGTCCAGTCTCTGTTCCAGCTCAGCCTTCCCAAGGCATCAGTGACAGCCCCCACTGAGGAGGCTTTTCTGAAAGGCTGTCTCTGCATTCCTTAGGAGATCTAAGCCCATCTTTGTCTCTGGCACACCTGTGGATCTGTATCTGTATCCATAAATGTGCCTGTCTTCCCTGCATCCCCACAAATGCAGCCTGCATGAATGAATTGCAGCCACCATTCACACACAGCACAAATTCACAAAAAGGGAGACCAGCTGAAAAAAAAGAGAGGGAGAAATATGAATGGCTCAAAGAGCTGAATACTGCATTAAAAAAAAAATAAAAAGCCAAGTTGATTCAACCTCAGGGAAGAAGAGAGCAATGAACTATGGATTTTGCACGGTTCCTTGGTTTGCTGTTGACAGAGAATTGCATGGTTAGCCCAGCAAATGCCACATCAGATGAATTATCTGAGCTCTGCATGACATCTCCCTGAGCACAGCACACGTGCACGGCCCCGTCACGCGGCCCTGGCTCCCTCAGATGTGTCTGCTGCTGGCCCAGCCAAAGGAAGCACAGCATTGATGCCTGTTTTTATGTCATTTAAAGCTGTACTGCACCCCCTCCCCCTGCCTCCAGACTTTTGTGTGTAAGGAGAATTGCTCAGTCACTCTATTTTCTCTCTATTTTCCTGCCCCTGTTTTTTCCTGTGTCCGTTCTTCCAGCATCTCTGTTTGGTTAACAAATTATGAAGCCCTCAGAGTGCTGTGATGTTTCTATTCATACCCAGTGACCTTTTCATTCATCTCTTTCACTCCCCTGATCAACCAAGTCACTGCAGCTTCTTGGTGCCTTGCTCCCATAATGTGTTTTATTGCCCACTGGGCATAGGGCTGCTATTATTTCCACTTTTACAAGGATAATAGTCCCCATCCCAAAATTTCTATGTCTTTCTGCTTTCAGATTTTATAGGATATATCTTGCCTGTAAATGTGTCATTACAGCTTGGGATCTTTTTTATTTAGACCTTTCAAAATCATCTAATTCATTTAGAGTGGCTTGTGGCCCTCCAGGGTTGTGCTGGAGCTTTTGGAATCTCATCTTTTTCCTGAGTGAACTCTTACAATGTGCTTTCTATTGCTGGATTCTTCCCACCCCTGCTTAGAGGCATGGCATTAGCTGGGGGTTTCTGCCCCAGCCTTGAGCCTCTGCAGATATGAAAATAAATATTTCCATAGGTGCCTGTTCCTTTCCCATATTAGCAACCCCACTTCCCCAGGGACCCTGCTCCTGCCCTTGGAAAACAGTGCACTGAGGGGGTGTGCAGAGGAAAAAAATGGGATTACAGTGCTTGACTTTTTCCTAATGCACTTTATTAAGTGTAACCCTGACTGACTGAATGGTTGAGGAATCACCAGAGTGAAAGTGGAATTTGTGTCACCACCTGGCCTCTTCCATGGGTTGCTTTTGTTGTTCATCGTGGGAAAGGATCGTGTTCAGTAAGCAGCATCTGAAAATGAGGAGCAGAAGTTGTTCCTGACTCTCTTGTGTCTTAGAGCACACTGCAGGGGCTGTCCTGGAAACAACTGCCAGCTCACTAAGTTGTGTTTGAAACAGTGGAGGCAAAATATTCCATCTGTTCCATAATTCAGTGTATCAACAGGGAGAAGTGAGTACAAAGTGTACAGAGTGAAGATATTTACATCCCTACCCTTGCTTGGCATTTGATGCAAAAATGGCAATAAAACTGTGGATGTGGGGTGGGTTTCTTTTCCCAGGGATCTGACAGTGAATTTTTGCTCTGTCTCTTAACTGGATTTTCCCATCAAACTGTGTTTCAGATGAATTCCTCAAACTGCCACTCTGATGCATGTGAAATGGAGCTGCCCTGACTCACTTCAACCCTGGATCAATAGAGACATCTTGCATCAGCAGCAGTTGTTAAGGGCTGCTGAGGGGCTGCTTAAACTGCCAGCTCACAGATCAAGTTATTTTTGGCACATCTCCCTGAATGGTGCAGCTCCTAATTAAATGAATTCAAGGAAATCTTTTGTGTTTTTCAGCTGAGGGAGTGGTGATGATGCACATGTGAGCAGTGGGTAAATGGGGAAATGTGAGTGCAGAGCAAGGAATAGGCAGAGGGCAGTGCCACAGTGAGAGATGAGCACTTCTGGGTTAAAAAGAAAGAAAAATTTACTTCTGCTTTTTCTGAATGACTGTAAATATTCACCTTAAGAGCCTAAATCAAAGTGTGAGGCAGGAGCAGTGATAATTCAGAACTGCCAGGTGCCAGGAGTGTAAAGCAGAATGGCTTTGAGGGACCTGGTGCCTCTGGGCTTTCTGGGGTTGTACCAGCACCAGAATTTACACCCCTGTGCAGTTAGTGCCTGGAAAAACCTCACTCACCAGTGAGCTCCATAATGCAATGGTCATGTAATAAGGAAGGGAAACAAAAAAATAAAATAAAAAGAAAATTCCAGGCAGGACAAGATCAAAGAAAAATGGGAACGAGGAACAGAGTGTACGTCAAACTAGACAGGCCAGGCCAAGTCACAAAGATAAGCCCAGGCTTTGATAAATCACAGGCTTTGGTTTCTGCCTCCTGAGGAGCAAAGAGNTTTGACTGTAATCTGGAAAGCTTTAGAGATCCCAACAGCCCTTTGGAAAACAAGGAATGGACCTGCATGCTCTGCCCCTGCCTGACCTCATCCCTTGTGCCTGGCAGCTGTCCTTGTCATGTGGGCTCTGCTGGTGGTCTCAAAAGCAGTCATTTCTTGAAAATAAGCTTTGTCTCACCTCTGCCAATGTCTCGCCACTCCCTGACCCAGCCTTACCCAATTTCTCAGCAGAAAGTTATTCAGATCAACAACAGGGCTTTAATTGCTTGTGGATCCAGTGAAGGAGACTGAAATGTTGGCTTGGGTGATTCTCATCTGGTTGTCTTCTTCCAAGCACAACCAGAGAGCTTCAGAACTGACAGATAGTGTCAAACCAAAATCAGTTTTCAGCAGAAACTGCATCTCTCAACTCGCTGTAGAGGTTAAAATGCAGAGTGAATGTAATTATTGGCATGTAATAATGACATGAATGTAATAATGGCATTCATAAATTACAATTTGACACAGATAAAACTCTTGTCTGGCATGAGGTATTTAGCAGAGGAGCAGTGCAAATGTGCCTAAGCTATTTAAGTGAATAAGAGCTGCTGTCTTCCAGCAGCCTCTGAATGCTCCAGACGTTTCTGAGAACAGGGCTTAGCTTCCCATGTCACTTCTGTGCTCTGAAAATGTTTGGTGCTTTCTAAAAGAGCTTTTGGAGAAGGCACTAAGTCACAGCTGAATGTTGCACAAGCTCCTTTAAGATGCAAAATCTTGGGAAGTTCAGATATTCTGTCTAAGACAACAAGGAAAACACCAGGTGTCTCATTTTCATGAGACTTACAAGGGATAAAATTAATGTGCTGTGAAGATAAAAATATTGATAACTTGCTTATTTTGATAGTAAATCAATGCAAGCATGTTATTTGCCTACCTTAAAGGTAGGCAATATTCAAGTTTAATGTATATATTCTATGAATACACTGTTTATCTTTCCAAGGGACTTGTGGGAGTCATTTGGGTGATTTTACCCAGCCAATATCAGTGAAAATAGTATTAGAAAAATCTCTTTTCTTAACAGGAAGGGAAACCCTTGATGGAGCATGCATCTTAAAGAGAAGAGGGTGAGGGGGAAATGCTCTCCTCTTGGAGAGTAGGTATAAACTACAAAAGGAATGGCAGTATTTGAGTTTTCTTTGAGACAGATGGACTCCAGGGTGATGATTTTGGAGCACAGGTGCCTTGGGAGCTGTCTGAGCCTTGGTGTCTGCCCTGCCTGAGGGCATAAAAGCAGAATTGTCCAACTCCCTCTCTGAGCTGTTCTTACAAGCTGCTGCCCGTGAGGCAAAGCCCCAGGCTGGGTCTCTGGTGGGTTGTGCTGCTCCAATGACATGGCTGTGAGTTTGTGCTGCTGCAGTAACACACTGTGGCTGATGGGCTGGGAGGACAAAGCAGCTCCAAAGGTGGAACTGCTGCTGGAGACAGCAGTGATAGTATTTTTTTTTTTTCCAGGGGAGAGCCTGGAGAAGTTGGGATGCTCACCAAGGGTGAAACAGGAAAGGTTTGGATGAGGAGGAGGAGTGGGAAGCAGTGGGAAGCAAAGCCTTCAGTGATGCTGCCTGTGTGTTTTTTTCTCTGGGACATTGATAAAGGAAGTGGTGAGGAGAGTCCAACACCACGGCAAGAGAAACAGAGCCCGTGCATGTCAGAAAGCTGTGGCTGAAGACCAGGCAGCTGTAAAGGACAGAAGCATCTGAAGACAAAATGTGTGATAAAATCACTGACTTAAGAGAAGCCAGGGACCAGGAGGAGTCTGTGGTTGGAGAGATGTTACCACCTACATACCAAAGTGAACTGTGGCAAATTCTCGTGTGACATTGCACAACCTCCCCAAGAAGAACTGACCTAAGTTTCAGCCTGGAAGAGCATAAATGGCATCAATTTCTCCTGTAAGAATCCCTGCACAGGCACCAAAGCAGCCATCAAACAGAAGGGAGAAGAAACCAGTCATGCACTTGCAGGTTTTCTTTAGAAACTTCCACCACAATCCACTGAGGAATGCTGTGCAGTGTGATGTGCCAAGAAAAATAGCACAGAGGTCTGGTGCTAGTCTTAATTACCTGCTTCAACAACTGATCCATTGTGGATGTCAGCATCCAGCTTAAATGCATTCTCTCACCTCCAGTAAACAGCATTGTTAATGACTTCATGATGAGGAAGCTTGAAGATGTACACTGAGTCGTGATGTGATTTGATAACAAGATATTGGAATAATTGCATGTAGTTTGTGAATATCTTTGATGTGACAGTTCAGTCAGGAGCAACTAAACACAAGGGAACCATCTGACAAAAGAGAGTGTTGGTCATCTTTATTTTTTCTTATTTTTTTTTTTTCCAGGGGAGAGCCCTACAAATAAATTCAGTGAGAAATCAGAATCTGAAGTCCAGGAGACAAAGGCAGAATAAAATGACTCAATTTACATATCTTGGCAGTCATGTCCTCGTGAAAACGTCACAGGCTGGCTAAGGCAGGGCTGGATTTGGCAGCTTAGGATTTGTTTTTGGGAAATCTGCACTTTAAAGTGAATCACCCAGTTGTCAGCATCCCATTTTGATGCATGCATTTCAAAGTTTTAGGCCTTTTAAAAAGTGCAGGAGATCTGAAAACTGAGTTGCTACAATAAATTTCTAAGAAATGCAGGGATTCAGCAACTGTCAACAGCCCCTTAGGCTGGAAGGAATGTTGAAGAGAAGAGGTTGGAAAACTGTTGAGAAAGAGTGAGTACTTTTAAAGTCTTAAGTAATTGAGTAATTGCCAAATTATGCAAAAGAGACCAAGAGACTGAGAGTGCATCCAGAGGGACTGATCAGAAAGTGGAAGAAATACTCTCTGAGACTCAAAAGAAAGGCTCAATATGGACAAACTTGGTGAATACTTCTTTATGAACAGCAATATCTAACACAATTTTAAAGTTGGCAAACACACAGTTATCTACATTTACAGAGTTTCTTGGTATGTCTTTTAAAATATATACACAAAACCTCAATGAGAGCAAAATTCTACTCCAGGCATCTCTGATACCCTGGGAACTGAAGATTAAATGTGTAAGTAGAAGCTTTTTTTCTCAGAGGTTTAAATGAACCACCTGTTTCATGTACAGAACAATGCTGCTCATCTGTGAACGTTCTCAGTGCCCTGCTGAGAGACAAGGATGAAATTTTGCTGGAAAATCTGGTGGGTTCGGAAGAGAACTTTTAAAATAACTTCAGTTTGCTGATTAAGGATCCTCCCTTCAGCCAGCCAGGCCTCAGTTCTCTTCAGCTGAGTGATAAGCACAGGCAAATGATGCTCATCTCCCATCTGTGACAGTGCCAGTTTGGAGCATAAAATATTGTGTATTAAAGAGATGGGTGGCTTCTTCCAGGAATGGGAAGAGACAGAAGGTTCCCTGCAAGAACAGGCTCATTTCCTGCTGCAAGGAATAAGCTCTTGTTGATACACAGGCACATACAGTACCTTCCTTCCTGTGGCACTTTCCTCTGTAGCAAACCACTCTTAATCCTGGTCCAGAGCTCTGGGGTTTTTGTTTTTATTCAAATTGTTTGCCTCTACTTCTATTTTTGTGTGTATCTTTTTACAGACTATGACGTACAAAGAACTCCCAAACAAGTGCAAAGTGTCTGGGAAGCAGAGTCAGAGTGAAGGCTGGACTGGATGTTACTCCTGGAATCTGCCACCAAACCTAGACCAAGAAGGGTGAGAAATGTTGAATTTAATACCTTGCACTTCATTTATGTGTCTGGAGATGCCTAGAAATAAACCAGTAAGGCAGTGCAGAATTTGGGCAAAAAAGGCTTTTGAACTGTGGAGAATTGATCTCAGGATGGTGGTCCCAGCACATCACAAAAAGTATTACTGCTCTCCTGCTTGTCAATGCACCTTTTGCCTTTCTTTTTGCCAGAATTTTCTCTCCCTGCAGCCTGAATTCCAGAAAAGAGCCCAGAGGCTGCAGGAGGAGCTGCACAGGAACTTGTCCTGTTTGCTGTGTATTGCCTCATGCAGTTTCTTGTGTTTCTGGTCCTGGCTGAGCTGCCATCCCCTCTCACCCCTGAGCTGCCCTGCTCCCTGTCAGCCCCCAAAGCCAGCTGTGCCCACTGCCTCCAAAGAACAGCTCTTCACTTTCAAAAGGTGCACTAAATCTCCTCACACAACTCTCCAACCCCAGCTCTCTGACAAGAATGGAGGAAAACCTCAAACTCCAGCAGAACAACATCCAGTCCCAGCTGCAATATTCTCATCTTCTCCTGGCTTCTGCAGGGAAGCTTAACATTTTCCAGAATCTAATGAAGCACATGGCAGAAATCTCAGGCATTCTCTAGAAGGCTGTCCAAGAAAAACAAGAAAACTCGTGGAAATATTGTGCTTGTCAACACAAGAAGTGTAACCATGCCCATCTGGCATACACCTGTACAGACCTTGGCCATGTCCAAGAAAAGCAGGCTGAAGATATCAAGCTCCTGCAAAAGCTTTTTTTAACATGTTTTTTTGCTCCTGTGCCTGACTGCAGTGCTTGGAGGGACCAAGTAGATCCACCCTTAATGCACCCTGTGGGGAAAAGACATCCTTGGGGCATTTGGTGTGAGAGTGTTCATCCTGCATTTTTAAATATGTTAGAGGTCAGTTGGGTGATCGCATTTTCATTAGCAAATCTACCTGTGTAAAACTCCTGACAGACTGCTGGACTCCCTACAGCTCCAATCAAATCATCTCCCTGCCTTACTTGTCTCCAGGTTACACTAAACACAGCTGGCACTCCAACATATGCAATGACTTTTCATGGATGCCATCCTGAGTTTAGCATTTAGAAATCCTCTGAGTGATCAGTGTAACAATTGAGGACATCTGTCTGAGATTGTCCTTATCAGTGCTGTGTGTGTGATGCCTCCTCCATCACATCATGCTCCCAGGCAAGTTCTGCAGGGCCTCTGTGTCAGGATTCCTCAGAAAACCAAACCAAAACAACAGAAAACTTGTGACAAGGAGCATATTTCAGTGTGATGCTGAGCACATCACCAGCCACTGAGACTCACAGATTAAACGTGGCAGAACCACAGAAGGCACCCTGTGCTCTGGATGAGGCTCCCCACAGGTAGGAGGAGGTTTTGCTGACAGCACTAGGATAAATTTTGCACTGTTCTTCCATTCCACTGATCTTGAGATCTGAGGGAGATTTCACCTTCATTTTTGTGCAGCTCTGTCGCACCTATTGATCTTTGCTTCTGTAAAGGTCAGGTAAATCTACACAGCTCAGCACTGCAAGCTGCTTTCTCTCCCTCTCTTTTTCTGGTTTCCTTTTAGGATTCTCTTCACAGGAGGAAGTTAGTCATCACCCGTGTTTGGACCTTTGATGGAGACTCTTTTAAAGAGCAGAGCCTTGTCTTTCATCCCTGACACTCTCAAAGAAGCCAAGGGGCTGCAGGCACATCCGTGATTCTTTTTTTTTTTTAACACCATTTTGCTCTTTCAAATTTTGGGTGATGACGTCAGCCACATTCTGCACATCTCATCCTCGTTCTGGTTTGTGCACCTGAAAGATGTGAAGGGTCTGCTTTGCTGTTCCAATCCCCCAGCAGTTCACCTCCTTCAGTGACTCAGAGGGAGAACTCATCTGAACAGCCTTCTAAATTCAGAATCCCTGAGCCACTCGCAGAGCTTGCTCACACATAAGTGAATCATAAAAACCTGAGCCCTTGGCTGGTCTGTGGACTTTTCTACTCCCTCCCTCGTGGATTAATTAGTCATGCAGGTGGATGATAGCATATAAATGCAAGGAACTAATAAACAAGACAGCCCTTCACTTCAACAGGGTCCCTTCTGCATTCTGCATATCTCAGTACCTATGCATGTTTCTTTTAAATTGGTAGGAATTTTTCAAACACTCTTAAAGACTGAGTCATGAAGGATCTTTGAGGATTCCCTGGAACAGAACTCCTTGAAATAGAAGAGGTGTTGATTGACCCCATGTGCTGTGTGGGAGATGGCTTCCTTTTCTTTTGTGCATCATAATTGTTGTACACATTGGATTCTGAGAATCCTAAGAAAGTAAGGCTGGAATTTCTCTGTTATGAGACGGATAGTTCTGCTGGCAATTACAAACTAATTGGTGGCTTCACATGCCTTACCCAATAATGTCTTTCAGAACAATGAGAAAATCTTGTACCTGGTCTCTTGTTTTATACCAAATTAATTGTTGCTGGGCTGAAGGTCTATTGAGAGCTCTGTACTGTTCCAGAAGTTCACAGAATGATAGAATGAATCACAGAATCACGGAATGGTTTGGGTTGAGAAGGAGCTTGAAGATCATTCAGTTCCATCCCCCTGCCATGGAACACTATCCCAGGTTGCTCCAAGCCCCATCCAACCTGGCCTTGGACACATCCAGGGATGGGGCAGCCACAGCTTCTCTGGGCACCCTGTGCCAGAGCCTCACCACCCTCACAGGAGAGAATTTCTTCCTAATATTTAATCTAAACCAACCCTCTGTCAGTTTAAACCATTCCCCTTTGTCCCACCACTACATCTCCAGGCAAAAAATCCCTCTCCATCTTGCTCATTCCTTCTTGAGAGTACCCTGAAAAAGTGTAAATATTCATGACTGGCATTCTCTGACCAACACAGAACTAATGATAAAATCTGGGAAACATTGAAACCATTAATGGATTTAAAAGGGATGAGATTAAGGGTTTCCATCCTTCATGAAGAACATGTTTTTATTGCTGTTGCTGAGCTAAGGTAAATGGTTTAGAGACCTTAATTTTATACATTTCTGGCAGTTTTGAAGAAAGGGGGCACAGGGGCCTTGTATGGCCAATTCACAAAAGGTACATTTCTAGAGAAAAAGGAAACTGTAAGAGGAAGGCACAAAAATTGGAGTATCTGAAAAGGATGAAATAAATGGGTTTCATCAATGGCAAAAATTAAACCCAAAGGAAGGACTGGGCAAATTACTTTGACCTGGGAAATCTTTGGGACAGAGGCTGTTTTTATTGCTCTTTTCTGTGTCTGGCATAATGTGAACTTATTACAGCAGCTCTTCAGTTCTCCCATATTGCACATAAAATAATGGCAGTTACAAACAAAAAGAGCTCTGGCAGACTGTCACTGTAGATAAAAATGTAATCACAGTGGTCAAATAGGTAAATATTAAAACTGATGATTTGCTACTTGAAGGCAGAGAGTTAAGTGCTCTGAGTTGGTGGGATGTGGGTGGGCTGGTTGATTCAGAGGATTGTTTTTGCTCCCCCTGTGTTCAGAGGTAAATGGAAGGGGTTTGATGGGTTAGTAAAATCATTTTCTGGAAGAATCCTATAACTGCAGTAGCTGCAAGATGTCATGGAGGAAAATATACCTCCCATCCTGTAGAGAAATACCTGCCTGAGGTGGTTTTTTAGCTGTTCTCATGATTTTTGCCCTTTCACACATGGCCTGTTCCCTCAGTGTGTGTGCTGGTGCTGAAAGTTGGGGCTGCTCTGTTTGGTACACCCCTGTAAGAGCAAGGTGGGTTTGCACTTAAAAAAATTAACCTGCACATAAATCTGCTAATCTGTTAGTGAAATTAACATTCAGAAAAAAATAATAATAAGTAATGTTCTGATTAAATCAAGAAACTGAGTTTTGGTAGATCCACATAGTCTGGAGCAGGGTCAATTTTTAAAGCTCAGCTGTGACAAGTGAAAAATTGAAGCACTTGCTGGGCATCCAATTGTTCTCTTTATGGGTTCCTCTGCATGTGCTTTACTCCTCAGCTCATTTAGGGCCTTTGATACTGTTTTTCATTATCAATGATTCATTTCTTCCCATGGCAGTCCTGGCTATGAAGGGCTGGGGCTCTGACCAGCAGCAGAGCCCAGTGCTTGAACGCTGCTCAGCAGGAAAAGCTGAAGAGGTGTAAAAAGAGATTTTGTTAGAGGTGATTTTTCTTTTCATTCTACTGGCATCCCCAACTTGAGAAACAGGAGTTTTTTGAGCTCCACCAGAGCTGACCCTGCAGTTGGGAAGGCTCCAGACAGGAGTGCTGCTGTCTGCACAACGGGAAGGGTTTGCCCACGCTTTGGAGACAGGGAAAGAAGCAGCAGCAGCAGGAGTTGTGATCAGTGCTTTTCTTTTCTTTGGCTCCTGCTTGGGCCTAGTGAAGTTATTAGTGCTTTCTTCAGAGGAATGAGACTCCTGCAAGGTTCCCTCGGTGCCCTGCCTTGGGTGCACAGCCCTGGCCCGGGATTAGTGGTTTGCTTTCACACTGCTTTGCACACCGGAGTTGTTACAGCTGGGAGCAATTGCTGCTGGCCCTGGCAGCCGAGGCAGGGCTGTTCTTCACAGCTCTGAAATGAACAGAGATCCTTTAAAAAACTTGGGAGAGATCTCTGAGGTCAGCTCTGAGTCGTTGTTTGTCCTGACTGTGAAAATAACTCGATTGTAAAAAAAACATTTATGACACTTTCAACTCCATCAGGCAGTATGTGTTGTCAAGATTATTTTGAAAGATAGAGGCTAGACCAGGGATGGAAGTCTGCTTATTTTTCAAACAAGCCGAGATTAGAGCGAGCATTTACAGTTTTGCAAATCAAAGAAGCCTGGGGACTTGCGTCTTTGGAGAGCCTGGAGGGCAGCTGTGTCAGCCAGGAAGGGAGGCTGGCCAGATAACCCAGCACAGCCATGCTCTGAGTCCTCATGCCGTGGTGACAGATCCTGCTGTGCTGAGCTGCCTCAGATTGTGCCATGGATTGCTCCCCCCGGGAGAAGCACGGCCTCCCCTGCCCCATCCCTGTGACACGAGCACTGCTGTGCCTCTGGAGATGGAGCTCTTTGCTCCAGTCACTGCTGCAGCTCTGCCTCTGCTGCAGCCTCGTCTTTCTTTTGAAATGGCAGCTCTATTTCTTCCTCTGCCCTTCATCCCTTTCTTTTTTCCCTTTGTAGAATGGATTCACAGGCTTTGAGCAGTGCAGCCCTGAGCAGCTCCCTTTTCTAGGGGAGGGAGGAAGAGGAGAAACAAAACCAGCCAGCAACAACCACTGTTGGTTCTGGCTTTGATAGTGTAAATACCACTGTGCTGCAAAATGAAAAACCAAACATGCAGCCTGGATAGCTGACTTTGAAATGTGTGGTGGTGGTAATTGACTTTATGTTTTGTTTGCTTTTTGTTTGGTTTTTTTTTTATATTTCCTTTTTTTTTCTGCTTTGAATGTGATTCAATTAAAGAACCTTTTTGACCAAATTTGGAGAGACTTGGGTTAAGGCTTTTGAAGAATGCCTTTCTGCTCCAGCTCTCAGTGAAATTCGTCCAAATATACAAAACAGAAAGGTTGTTGATATAGTTTCTTTGGAAGCTGTGTTGTATTTTCTCCCCAGTTCAGGCTGTTTCCTTGAAACTTGATTTCTGCTTGTCGCTCTTCTCACTGAACCTGAATCCAAAATAACAAATATTATGAAAAAAAAAAGGAAAAAAAAGGGGGGAAGAAAAAGAATAATTTCTAAGTGTGTTTTCAGTTCCCTTCTGTGGCTCCCAGAAAGCACTCTGCCAACATTTCCAGTGAGCACTGTGTGCCTGGACAGCTGCAGAGCAGGCTGAGGCAGGGGAGTACTGTTACAGAGTTGTTCAGGACCCTTCTGTGGGCTCAGGAACTGTGGAAATCGATCCCAGTTTGGCTATGCCAAGCTCCATGTCCCTCAACATGCTGCAGGATTTCCTTCCAAACTTAATACCAAGTTTAAACAACTATTCCTCAGGTTCTATCTTAATTTTTTGCCGCTTTGGCTTAGGAGTTTGTCACTCCTTTTCATGTCTTTGGTGGCAACACCATCCAATTCTCTCATACCTCTTTCTGCCTTTTATGGAAAAATCCTTCAGCTGCAATAAACTGGGCCTTTTTCCTTTCCCGTTGCTATTCTTGTGAGCCTCTTCTGAGACATTTCAAGCATCAGTGCTCAAAAGTTCAATCAAGTAGAACAATAGTGGCCTTCCTTCTGTGCTTCCCTCTTGCCAGTTGCATTCAGGGTTGCCAAGACGAGTCTTTCAAGCCAGCCCTCAATCTTACCCATCTCTCCAGCTGACATTTTGTTCCAGACAGTGTGTTGTGGTTTGGGACTGTATATTGTGTGTCTCCTTGCCTTCGTGACTAATTGCGTGTCATGAGCGTTATTAGCAGGAGAGTTTGGACAGGATTCCATGAGAACACTCTGCAAGCTCTCCATGATGGCTTCCCATAAGCACAAGAAATTATTTACTAGAGATAACTGATCTGGATACTCTCTTTGAGAGTGGCTTAATTTTGTTCTGTTCTTCTTCACCTCTTTTTTTTATTACTTCAGTTGTTTCAGAGATTGGCAATGTTTAAACTCAGTAAAATTTCCTGGTAGTAAAGGATTCCCTATGTCTTTATGGTTCAGCTTTTGCCTGGTCTTGAGTGTGGTATCTCCTGTCTGATCTGCATTTCTATTTCAAGGCTTCTTTGTTAGGAATTTCTTTTCCCCTCAGCCCAGACTTCTCTTAAATTTGGCTTTTTAAACTTAGAAGAGTCTTGTTTGGGTTTTGGAGGGTTGGATTTTTTTTGTAGCTGTGTGATCCCCACGCGGAGCAGAAGGGGAGTTTTTCACATTTTCCATTCACAAGTCTGTTCCTGGGGAGCAACCACCTCTTCATGATGACAAATCACTGTCTATTAAAAACACAATCTTGTTACAGGACCTTTTTTAAGCACCCTTGGCTACTGTGGGAGTCTCCAGGTTAGGACTGGAGGGTGAAAGGTGGATTAGGTTGCTCCCAACGTAGTCTAGAATGGATTAGAGCAATAAAATATGGATTTGTTTCCTGCCAACACTTCAAATTCTAAATCAATGTCTTTTCCATCCACTCGTGCTGAATAGAAGTTGTGAACAGCAAAGCAAAGGAGTTTTAAGAGCTGTTAGTAAAAGGCTAAAGAGCCTTTTTCTGAGCACAGAAAAAAAAAAAAGAAAAAGAGAATAAACTCACTGTAGGCAGTAGAAATGACTTTTTGCTCGTGTCACAAGCTCAAAATGTTGCCAGCATCCCTCTGGCAACCCCAGACAAAAGCTGGTACAATGAGAAAGTGGCTGAATTTCTATCAGTGGCACCTAGATTCATTTTCAGGTGAATAAAGGGTGGTGGATTTTCCAAAGTTTGGTATTAATGTCCTGATACAGATAGTTGTGCCTAATAACCCAGGCTTAAAGCTGCTAATTGTAGTTGCTGATCCATGTGTGATTTTTTTTTTGCCTGTAAAATCACAGTTATGTGTTTTATCTCCAAAAGTTTCAGAGTGTAACCTGGGTGGGATAAAATCTGTGTCTTGGTGCCTAACAGGATGGAGCCTAAACCTTTTCTGGCATCTCCAAACAACTGATACTTTATATATGATAGAAAATATGCACTTGGGTTTCTTTTAAACTTTGGCACTGTCAGAATACAACATTAGAACAGTTAGGTATTGCTACAGTTTATTTTCACCAATTGTTGTGATGTCATAAAATGATGTGGCCCCACTATCACAAGAGGGTTACCTTGGGCTGGGTAACATTGAATTTATTTTAAGCCATGCTCAGCCTTATCTGGTTGTGCCAAAAAGCTTTAAAACTTTATATCCTTCCATGCATAAGAAGCAAAAAGCTGCTCTTGTGCTCCATTTGCAGCTGCCTGCTGCTGTGGGAAGAAGTAGCAAACTAAAAAAAAAATATATAAATAAAAAGGTGCTGTAATAAAACTGCTGTTCATTTATACCAGCAAAATATTTTTGAGAATGAGAGGGAAAAGCTTTAGAGATGGGTTCATATTGACATGTTGTTCAATGGGGTGTGAGTTTTGTTTTATCAAGGCTGTGTTCTCCAAAGCCCTTGTTTGTGGGAAGAGAAATGCTCTCAAGCTCTGCTGAAAAATCACGGGGCTGCTTGGAATGAAGGAGGGCTGTGAAGCTGTCAGCAGTCTTGTTACTGCTCCTGGCAGGGCTCTTTGCTGTGATTCCTCACTGAAAAGTACATTTTCTGGGATTTTAGGTGGCATCTGCAGAAAGTGCCCTAAAGCAGAATGGAGGAGATGCCCAGAACCAATTATCTGCTGCACAGAGGGAAGTTTGCAGCAGTTCCATTCTGAGTGAGTAATTCCAATCACTTGAGGACATTTTTAAAGCACTGGCACATTTTGATACAGGGGAGGGGGGGGAAACCCAAACACAGCTTGTCAATGGAATCTGTTGATGCTGGCATTCAGTGGTGTAGATATTAACAGTGGGATAATACTTGTAATTCATTTAGCTTGAAAAACAAAAGCAGCCAGAGTAAGGCCAAGGTTCACAAAGAAAAAATGAGTCTCCAAAGATAAGTTCCTCGCTCAATATTTATTTACTTAATAAAGGACAATTGCTTTTTAAAAGTGTCAAGCACTCACCAACTGCTATTAATACCAGAATTGGTAGCAAAGGAAATAACTGAGAATGGTGCCATAATCATTAAGCTGGTTTTGTTGGAGGTAATCTCATGCCTGTGGTCAGAGGCAAGCCAAGAATGCAGCCTGCAGCTCCTGGCCCCAGTGAGCCTGCTCTCTGATCTAAAATAAGACCAAAAACACCCCCAGAACTGTGTGCTGCAGGCAGGAAGGTGAGCAGGGCAGGAGGAGAAAGAGCCCCTTGTCCCCTGGTGGATGTGATGTTGTACCTGAGCTGTTCTCACTCCCACAGGCAGCACAAGAGCAAACACACCTGGAGAAGCCACTTTGGGCTGGGTGCCCTGTGCAGGAGGTGACCCTGAGGCTCCTGGGAGGAGGAGACAGGCACAGATTGGACACACATGGCCAGTGTGGTGTGAGCTCAAAGGGCAGCCTTGCTGTGAGGGGCCTGAATTAGTTTCAGGTGACATCACACACCAGGGCTGGTTATATTTGGAATATGTGGTAATAAGTTCTGAAGGCTTTCCATATGTTAATTAGGCATGCTTCAGTGTATGGCTGCAGGAAGCTTGTGAAATCAAAGCAGAAGTGCAGGTAGGGAAAATATTTGCTCTAGATGAACTTTAAACACAGTCCTGCAAAAAAGGTTTAACGTGCCACAACCAAATTTGTTTTTATTTTAAAGCTGGTTGCCTTTGATGGGTGAAAGTCTTGCATGCTTAAATATTCAGGTTCAGTTGGTATTTTGGGACAAGAAGGTATTTGGTCCATGTTTATCAAATGTGGTGGTTCTGTTGAAAACTAGACAGCAAACATTTCTCATGTGTTAAATTATAAAACTCCACTCCTCTGTGGAGTTTGTCAGCCAATGTTGAAAATATTGCCTCTGAACTATCACAACAGCTTAGTAAATGTGATGAGCTATTAAAAAACTTACAAACAGCTCTGCCCCTCCCAAACAACAAAAATCCCTCTTGTAAACTGGCATTTTCAGTGTAAGTAGCTTCCTATCCTTCTGCCCATCCTTCCAAGGACCTCAGCTGCATCACAGCAAATACTTGAAATTATGAATATTCATTGTAATAAGGAGCTTTATGTGGATGATTAGCCTGGACTCTTGAAGTTAGGCGAAGGGATGATTAAATTAATTAAAAGCACATTATTAACTTAGGCTGGGCTGGGACTGGGGTAGACTACCTTTAGGACTTTGCTTTAAAAATCTTTGTGAGTTTTACTCCCAGTACTGCACAGATTTCAGCTGAGCATCTGTGGGACAAACTAATCTGCAAACCCTTTTCCTTTTCTTTTTTCTTTAATAGAAAGTCATTGTCTTTTACAGAAAATGTGGTGAAAAACTGAAAACTAACTTTTCTGAAAAAACTGAACGGGTTTGCTGTGTACTAATTAATTTAGTTTGAAATCACTGCAGAGAGAAACTGTTGGAAGTTGTAGATCAATTTTTTTATGTTTCCAGTTTGTCTGGGCAGATTTCATAATAAAAATTGCGAAATTTTTTTGCATAGTTAGATATAATCAGTTTGAGGAGCCCAGTGCAGTCAGTGTGAACAACAAAAAGTTCCTGAACTACAACAAGTTATCAAAAGAGGTTCCCAATTTCAGATGCAATATGTATTTTTCTGTAGCAACTCTACACTTCTTTCTCTACTACTCCTCTCCAGCATTTATTAGAAAGCCTAAATTTCAGCTGGAAAAGTCTTTTAGCAGAAAAATTTGACTGACCAACTAAAAGGTTTTTGTTTGAGAAAAACGGTTTTATACAAATCTGTTTAAAGTAGTTTAGCTCTGGTCACATGGCAAGGTACCAGGGCTGAAAGATGTTTTGGGGAAGAATTTCTCTTCTTTGGCTCTTGATTAAGCATCTCCTCTCCCCCACATAATTTCTGTGTATATGTGGGACTGAATTACTCCCCTGGCTGCAGACAAGAGGACAAATTCCTCTCAGAATATTTTATTGAAGTTGTTTTTGTAATAAAATCCAGTGTGGCAGCATCCCCACCATTTGTGTTTGCAATGTGAGCCTGCACCTTCCCATTTCACCCAACACTGCTCTCTTTTCATCGCAGACTTTCAAATAGCTGACATTTATTTCACTGCCATGGTGATGCCACAGCCCCTTGCTGTCATGGGAAGGATTGGGACTGTTTGTTCTGAGGTGGTTAATGAAGAAATGGAAAAGAGCAATTTCATCAGTCTCACATTTTTGTGCTCTGTAGTTTTGAAAAAGAGAATATTTTTTTTCCCCTCTCCCCATGGATAAGGTGCAGAACAAAACTTTTCCATGTCTTTACTAAACCAGATCACAGAAATGCTCTGCAATGGGCTCTTGCCACACTGCTCAGGCAGGAGGGGTTATTTGCTGGTTGTCCCTCCAAGCCCTCCTTGGTGTGGCTGTAGCTGGTGAAGCAGCAGAGGGGAACTCAGTATCCAAATTCTAGTTCACTGCATGACCATTAAAATCAGCACAATGATACCAAAATCAGCAATCCATTATATATAACAGTGACCTTTCATTTGCTTCAGAACTCTTTTAAATATTCATGGCCAGGATCTTACTGGGAGGAAGCTCTGCAGAGGATGGGGGTCCTCCTTTGTTGCTGTTTCTCCAAAGAAGGAGAAAAAATTCGTGCCCCTCAGAGAAAGCCACCAAACCTCACTGCAATGCTCACCTGAGAACAGACTCAACTGAGAGGAGAAGAGACTCAAACAGTGCAATCTGTCACCATCTGCCTGTTACCTGCAATTAGAATTGGATATTGTCAGTGGGAGAAACGATGGGTTGGGGGAGTTCAGTTCAGTTTCCTTCCCCCTTGTAGTGCTGGGATTGTTCACTGAGGTCCTCTTGCTTTTGGCTCACAGAGCCAAATGATCTGACTCACTGGTGAGACACTGAAAAATCAGTGACTTGGTCTCTGCTTGGGCCCCCAAATGTAAATAACAGCATCAAGGTGTTCTGGGGATTTGGGAAGAAACTTAGTTTGGATACAAGGACAATGGAGGTGACAGAAGGAGCAGAACATGATGGGTGGCCTGTCTGATAAAGATGGAAAAACACCTATGACAAAGGTAGCAGGAAGGCCCCTCAGAGCTGCTACAGTTGTGTTCTGCCTCTGGACTAAAGGGAAAACTCCTGCATTCCCTGAACAGCATCCTTGAACTCAAAGTTAAGGACTTTTCCTGGAAACAGCATCAGTGCAGCTCCAGCCAGGTAATAAAAACCTCTCCCCAGACCCTGACCCTAAGGAGTGACAGAGCTCTGATGCACAAAGGCACTGGATTAGTTGGCCAGTGCTGTTCCTTTCCCAGTGTACAGGAATCAAAGAGCTGAATAATGTTAAAACACACTTTTAATGCCCTTAAGACCCGTTTGGATGGTTCTGGCTGGAGGAGCTGCTGCCTTGTCGTTCTTGTGTGAGCAGAGCCCTTTGTCTGTGCACCTCAAATTGTGTGTCTCATGCCCATGGAGCAAATAGGATTGTCCCATGGCAATGCTGGGTGTTATTTTGGCTTTGAAACTCCTGTTATTTTGGGTTTTAGAAAACTTGAAAACTCTCCACTTTGGTCTGGCTTTGCACTGCTTGATCTTCATGTTCTGTTTCAAGAAGAGGTTTTGGCTGGAGGAGACAGTGCATAACTGTGTGCACAGTCACAGATGTGCACAGTTGGGCACAATCTGAGGCTTTCCCAAATGTGCTTTCATTCCTTTCCCCCAGTTCACATGTCCAAATGCTTCTTGAGAGAAGTCTAGCACCAAATACAAGAGGGGATATTTTCCCCTTTCAAGTTTGAATCTCTAAATGTTGCTGTTCCCCCTCAGGGTCAGCACAAGGTTTTTATTTCCCTGTTCTAAGCAGGATAGAAAATTGCCAGTGTTTTTTTCCCTCCCAATCTTCACAGGATTTATCCATGTGCAATCACTGCTGATTGGATTCTCCCTTTTCAGGCACCCAGCTGTGCTGCCTGAATGCTCACCCCAGCCTGCCTGCCAAATTTAAATGCTTTACAGGGTCGTGTTTTTTTATTCAATCCAATCTGAATTTGCACATCACTTCAAATGTTCCACTTCAAAACAACAACAAAACAAAAAAAAAACCCACACCAAAAAATCCCCCAAAATCTAAACCCACCCTATCCCCCAAACCCCAGCCTCAGATGCTTTAAATCTCTGGGATATCCCACTCTAGAATGACACATTTGTCATGATAAGAGATGCATCTGAACAGGGATCAATTTGGCCTCTCCTGAGAATTTCAGGTGTTGGGTTGCACTTTTTCTCCTGGAATATCTCCCCTTATTTTGACAAGGCAGAACTCTTTTTTCAGCCTTCACCTTTGGAAGTGTAGGATGCTTTACAGTAAAAAAATTTCTTCCAACCACCTTCTGCATAAAATAAAAAAAAATCTCATCAAATAATAAGTGAAGTTGCAGAACTCTTTGCCCATGTTGAATGTTCCATTATTCTGCACAGAAGATTTTTCTGTGTATATATATATTTTCTCCAATGAATTGAAGACTGAGGTACTTTCATGAACCAAATCTTTATGAACTTGGGTGAATCAAAGTGGATTTTGTGGCTCAAGAGGAGATCCTGTGACACCCAAGGCATCCTCTGGCTTTTGACTACAAACCAGAGAAACTGCAGCAGTTGTGATTTTGATTGCTGTGGCTCGAGATTAGAGCCACATCTTCCTCTTGGAAGATTTTCTTTAAAGTTTTTCTGCCCTTGCTGTGTTTGAGTGATAGCAGGGTGTGTTCTGATCAGGCTGCTGAGGCTGCAAGACAGCAAATGCATGTTTGCATAAGTTGTCGTGGTTAGTTTGGTTTTTCCTTTTGTGACATTTTTTGTCAAAATCAACCCTTAAACAGCCTCTGTTAAGAAGACTTTAGGGTCTATCAGATACTAAAGCTGATCTTTGAATAATAAAACATGTAAACTTCAACTCAAAGACCTACTGGAAGTAGTGGAAAGCTGACACAAAGTTGTCATGGAAACCACTAACACTTAGATATGGGTGAAAAAAGGAGCTTTCATTCAGAGACCACAATTATTTGCAAAAGAATCTGTAAGTTGCTGAAACCTTTTTTTTATACTCAGTTCTGATGGTAGGGCTGGTTTTAATTTTCATAAATGTATGTGTGGATCCACAAAAATACACAGATGAGGAATGTTTTGTGCTGTGTGAATAAAAGGAGTTCTGGAACATGAAGTTGCTGAGAATCACAGAGAGATTAAGAGGGGGATTTTGTTGAGGTTCTTGTGTTTGATTATAACTTTTCCATTTTTGATAAAATTTTTTTTTATTCTTGTTGACTGAGCACAAGAGAGAAAAATACGTGTATGAAATAAATCCATGGGCAAAATGTGGAGCAGAGAGGAAGTATCTGACAAGCCTGGCTAATCAGGAAATAAAATGGCAGCTAAAATTAAGAGGAAAGGAAGGCTGTGTTTATAGCCTGTATTTTAGATACTCTTCTTTTGAATCTGTCTTGCTAAAGTAACTCAGCAGTTAATTACCATTCCTAGAAAATGTGTAGTACATATCTAAGTATGTTTCTTTATGGTGTTATTTATGATATACTGTTGTTATGATACAACAATATCTAAATTGCTGTTTATACAACTATTTTTTAAAAAAATCCACCTTTTTCAGTTATCTAGACTGTGCTGGACAATGATATCATTTAGGAAGACTTTTGAAAATGACACCTTCTCTATCTTTACAGAGCTTTTTCAAGGCAGATATTTAAATGTTACAATATTTTTTGGAACACACCAAACTGATTTTTCTGCACAGAAGAGTCACACTCCATTCTCAAAATCCTGTTACTGCCACTGTCCCCTGTGCAGTGCAGAGATTTTAAATGATGCAGTGCTGCTTTTCCCACTGCTACTGAGCATTTCCAAAGGGGGGGAATGTTTACTGTTCCATGCTTGCTCTTGCCTAGGGATGGTGATGCAACAGCCTTGTATCTTAATTAACCAGAATCCACAATGCGGAGTTTAGGCTGACACTCTGCTTTTGTGTCAGTGCCGTGTGACTCAGTGAAAATCCCGATAGAACAGTGAAAAAGCTTTAATTGGCAAGGTGATCACTCTGGGTTTAGCATGACAGGCCCTGGGGACAGGGCTGATGAATAAAGATGCAGAGCCCTGGGTGCTCTGGTGAGAGCTGCTGTTGACTCGTGTTCGTGATTGCATGGAAAAAAGTAGAGTTTCTTCTCCATTCTGAGCTTATATTGAATGAGAATGACATAACTGGGCCAGACCCATCCAGTCCTGTGTGTTTGCTGTGACAGGGACAGCAGAGGCAAGAGAAGACAGCAGAGGAGAGCAAGGCAAAGCTCCAGCTCCTGAGTCAGAGGTGGTGCCTTGCAGGTGGAAAGGCTCGTGTGTGGCAGCAGCTCTGTGCTCCCCCTGCCCTGCAAACCCTCACCCCAGGAAGTCAAACACTCGTGTTTCTGGAACTGCAGTCGTGGCTTTTCCTTGAAATGCATTGAGCCTGTGGTGGAAATCAAAAGATTTTTGCCAAAGATGAGCTGGTTACTCTGCCTTGTTCTGTTGGTACTGGCTAAAAAAAATTGCAAGTTTAGTCAGGATTTCAAGCAGAGAGTCCACGCTATTCTTTTTCACATGAATGATTCTACACTCATGTCTATTTAGCTATTCATTGCCTTGCCCTTTGGTACAATTGCTGACTGAAAACTAATTCATTCCTATTTTTATTAAAGCAAGTGGTGCTGTAATGAGGAGCAACAGACTAAATCAGTGGTGGAAGAGAATTACAGCCGGAGCCTGAGGGGTTTAGGAGATCAACATAACATTTTTAGTGGAAGAGGATGGTAGTTTGATCAAATATGCAGCAGGATTAATGCTGTAGGTGACCTTAAAATACTGACTAGCAAAGGGGAGAGTGGCAATGGCACATCCACGTGCAGCTGTAACTGGCTGATGGGGAGTGCTTGTGGTTAAAGGAGACCATCAAAATGTTATCAAATCCCTAAATATGGATTGCTTGTGTTCATGTAGTTTAAGGTGAGTGCCAGTTTACCACAGAAGTAAACAAATCCAAGCTATTTCTCCCATTCTGTGAAAATTAAATGAATTGGTTTTGAAAATCGAAATTTATGGCAGCAGATTTCACAGTGTGTGGCTGTGGTGCTGTAACTGCTGGGGCAGACTCAGCAGGTTGGTTTTCCATTCCCATGGAAATCTGTGTCCCTGTGTTCCAGGGCCCTCACCGTGCCCCAGGGGTTTCCATGTGGCAGGAGGTGTTTTCCTGCTGGGAGCAGCCCTTACCCTGCCCAGAGCTCCCACAAACAGCAGATCATCTCTTTGATGTCACGTTCTTGGATGCTGGGGAATGCAGCCTGCCTCCAGCAGATTTTTACGGACTTTTGGGGGCAATAAATTATATTTTTCTCCAAGACCTCACCCTTTAACTTTATAAATGCTCATTTATTTTTGAAAATAAACTCCAGTAATCATT